>CM075173.1:33809003-34305507 GCA_037576465.1 Parascaris univalens
CAATTTAAACTTGTCCTGCGAGGTAATTCAATGCGTTTTTTTTTGCTTTCTATGAGTAATTCTTTAAAGTTGCATTGAACCGTCTCAAGAAAACTTTCATTGCTTATTGTGATGCTATTCTAGATTTTGGCTATCCAGTTTGATCAGCTTTTCTTGAAATTAGCACTGTGGAAAACATATGACTTTCATGAGAATAGTTTTTTTGAGCGGCTTTCCGGATCCATGCAGCTGAAATCTGGAATTCATCATCTCATCTTCGGCCTAAAATTGCCTGAGCTCATTACTTCGAGTTAGAGTTCACGTTGTACTTGAAATTCAATGGGGTTTTATCTTATGTTGGATTTCTCTCATTCTGATCGACGTAATTCATCATGAGCGCAATAAAATTGATACTATTTGCGCAAATCTTAGCCGTGAGCTTAGTCAGTAATTCATTTCCCTTCTCGAGCGAACAGAGTGTGACACATACTTTTTCTTGTTATCGTCTCATCATTTAATGCCTCATATTTGCTAATCACCTGAAATATTTCGACATTTTGAAAATCTCTGAGTTTGATTGATTCTTGAAGGTGGGAATTTCATGCATTTTCTTGCGCGCCATAACGTTCTTTATTTTGCCTGCGAGATGAGAACTTCAAGACGAAAGGCTTTCATTGGCTTGTAAATACTTTTAGAGAGTCTCTTAGATAAGGATCTAATATCAAGTAATGTTGAAGCGGTACTCTTTTAACCTTTTGATGGATTCTGTTGAAACAGTTTGCAGTGATGAATTCACTAAAACTGCACTGAAAACATAAGCAATTCGATGAGCAAGGAAGCAGCATTAAATCCTCTCTCAAGCGAAGGTCGTTTTCATTGGCCATTTTAGATTCCCTCGTTAAGGGAAAAAGCCGATAGTTCTTTTATTTATATGTGTTGGAGTATTTTATTTCTGATAACTTTGCTTCTCTTTATTCCCTTCGTTTGTCTTCAAATGTTCATCGTTCGATCGGTTTTGACCATCTCCCTACCTCCTTCCTTAATATTAGTTCGTTTAATCTCCTCACCTCTTTCATTGTTTCTTCTCGTTATCCTTCTTAGTCCCTTCTCGTTCTCTTTCTTAGTTCATTCGCATCATCCTTCTCGTTTACTGTTTGTGAATGTGTCTCAATATTCCATTTTTTTGTTGCTCGATGTTGTATTGATTCATCAGCATTGAGAGATATTTTATTATAACATTTAGCGGGTGGCTTATAATTTCAGGATGTATAGGCATTTGGGATATGAACAATGCATCAGATCCAGCCCGGATAATCATCAGTGATGAATGGGCTTCACCACCAATGCATATCGCTTTCGGTGAGCGCAACAAATGTAAGTGGGTCTTGAATCTTCTAATGGTTTTTTGTCAGAATTTGTGTTTTGTTTTGTTCTCTTAGGATGGATATGATTCTTGTTGCTCCCCTAGGAGGGTGCATAAAATATTCTCAAGAGCATCATGCAGAAGATTGCTCATGCACTTTTTACGATTTTATAATCGAACATAATGCTGTCATCTCTCTTCCATTTTTTTTTTTAATTTCCTCATCCTGCATAAAAGCTTATAAAAGAATATTACTTTGTATTGACCATAGAAATAAACTATTTTCGCATGTGGATAATCGTTAGTCGTCTTATTCTAATATAATTTGAACATTGGTCTTTGCATCTGTAATAGAGAGAGGAACCCGTAATGATTTATATATGTCTAAGAGCTAACATCGTAATGATTTATTGGCCCCTTGAAAGCTGATGCCGAGAAAGGGGCAAATATAGCAACTATTTACGGAATAATCCATCGAATAGCGTCGTTCTTTATGTGTTTATCATCACATGAGTACTTTTTGTTTTTGAAGTTGATCATTCAGCGAGCACACTTCGATTATTTTAGTGGCAATCGCTTTTCGAGAGAAGTTTTTGCGTATATACGATCTCAGCAGCGAATTCAAATGTGTAATCGAAGAAAGTGCCCCGAGAAGTGCCGGCATGAAGGTAATTGAATTTCATTTTCAACGTTCACCTTAAATTTGTTCATCCTTTGCATAATTCAGTCTAGCGTCTGTTTTTTGCTGATTGCAATGGAAGCAATAAAAAATCTTGAATATCTTATTCAGCGTAGAAAATTATACGATCAAGTTGGTCCAGTGCTTGTAAGAACCCCATCGAGGAGCGGCTGCATTGTGAAAAAGTGGAACGTTAGCTCAACGTAGATGATAAAAAAGAAAATATAAACCTCGTCGGTTCATCAAAAGAAAAGAGAGAAAATGAGAAATAACGATACTCACAGAGCAGATCTTACAAATTGGAAAATCACCCATCAAACTGTCAAGTATTACCAAAATACCAACGAATCATTATCGAATAGTATGCAGCTTGTAGGTGCATATTTCCTCAACATAAATGCATTATAAAACTCAGTATCAATCGTAGTGTTTGTACCAATGCAAAGCGCGGTATGCATCGCAGCTGAAATGAGTTGTTGACCTGCCGACAACTAGACTTCTTGAGATTCCATCAGTGAATAGTTGCGCAGTGTAAATGCACTTGGATGCTGGCCCATTAAGGTTTCTCCCAGTTATGGCCTCAGTTATTTTTTCTGAGTTGAAGTGGGCCTTGGATACAACTAGTCTTCGATTAATCGATGGAACTTGTCTGCAGTGCGCGGAAACTGTTCGAAAAATTCAGCAGTAAACAGTTGAGATGCTGATCAGTGAATGAGGTGAGCTGATTCGTCCACTGATCCACCCTCATTCTTCGGGTAGTTTTCACTAACCCGTGGTTTGCATATTCTAGTTATATGACTTGGGGTTGGGATTGTCTTTCTGGTTTCGCTGTTATATGCCACCTCAAACTGAGATAATTAAACCACGATTCACTCTCCATTTTTAGCGCTAAGCGAGATCTTGAACAGTTACTAAGCGCAGGAAAATCACGACTCAACAAAACGAAATCGGACGCGGCTAGAACGGAAACCGCCTTGTTGAACTTCATTGGTAAAATTACTATCCTTGCGCTAGAAGATGATATTGAGGCTCAGGAACATCAAGCAGCAACAGTAAAGAATAACGATGAACGAGTGAGGAGGAATCTCCGTCGAAAGGAGCCAGCAAAAACGGAAGGAAAAGACCGAGTCTGCCTTCGAGTTGAAACAGCCTGAAGGATGAGAGTGAGGGTCAGCCGTTGCCTCGAGCCAGCTAATTTAACGTCAGAGCCAGCGTTCGACATCTCAACCATCATTTTTGATCCTTTCAACGCTATAGTCGATTCCCGGTTCTCGAGAAAGTTATTATTATTTTCTCAAAAATTTTAGGTCACATCTTGCGAGCGCATATTTCCGGGGACGTTCAGCTATCAAGGTGACTGCATAACATCAAGTGAATTTCTAGAGCATACTATGTGCTATATTACGATGGCACCTACAAACAATTTCTTCGTTGTACCATTGGCTTTCAGGTTTATCTATAAAAGTTTTTTTTTACATTTTCGTTATGAGCTTGTTCGGCTTACGTATATTATATATTTTTGTATGAGAAGGAGGTCGTAAATTTTCAGTCCTGACTCCATTAATTCTCTGGCCACAGATTTCATTGGCTTACATTTCGATTTGAGGTAGGTCCACCATATATTCGAGTAGTATTTCCAGCTTGAAGTGATGGGGAAAGGACGTATGGTTGACGCGAAGGTATATGTATATATCATATTCAGGCATGAGGTACGCATTTGGGATGCGGCGATATGCCCACGATCGGGCTGTGTTTATACTGCTGGAGCAGATGGGCGTCTGCAGGTATCGCTAAATGGTCGCATAGTACCTCGACATGCTAAGATCGACTTCCCGTTCAACTGTTGGCGTGTTGCGATGACACTAATACGTAAGCTGAAAAAGGATCCAGTCGGGCAGGTTGTCTTTTGATTCCTATTATTTTGAAGCATGAAGGTAGTTAGCTGCAGATGGAAGGCATATTTTGTTTCTGTGCTGGAGCTCGTCAAAGTTTACTCCCCATCCCACCCTCTCCTCTCACCTTCACTCTACCTTTCCTTTTCTACGTCTTCTTCCCACTGTTTCCGTCATGCTGCTGTAGAGGAAGTCTTGCAACTTGTCGATATATCTAAACTACTTATTTATAGGAAATTCTTATTCCATAAAAAAAATTTATTGGATTAAATAATGAAGTTGAGTGCGAAATTATTGGAGAAGAAAAACAGTGCGTTTAGCAACAGGCACTTCAGTCGGATTCGAGTCGAGCGCTGCTCATATTTTCCGATAAATTACCCTTGCCAGTTTCGAAACATTTAGCCCTTAAACATCTGCGCATTGTCCGGAGATATTGGAGCTTAACGTATCGCTATCAGTCGCTCTTTATGCGTTTTTTCAGCGGTTACATTCAAAAGCATCTTTGTATTTCGTTTGACACTTATTTATTTAATAAAAACATGAGCGTTTAAAAAAACATTTCCTCATATTTGTTGTTTGCCTTTTATTTTTATTTCCCACCTCTCATACTGCATGTCATCCTCGCATTCTGCCATTTTTCGTACGTAATCTTATTTGTCTCCGGATATTCGACAGCTTCATAAAAGCCATTTTTGCCATCTGCTATCAGTTTTAATGAGAGACAAGGAAATCATACAGTAGCATATACTCTCTTATAGTAAAAGAACTGGATAACCGCGAGTATTTTCTTTTTTTCGAGCAAACTATTTCTTTTATTAAGCCCAAGTATCTTCCCTGATTTTGGATTTGCCGTTGAAAGAACGTTTCGTTGACAACATTGAGGCTGATAAAGTCTATTGGTTCTTGATAAATTAACGAAATAAGCACAGTACATTACGTTTTAGTGCGCATCATTGTTGGTCTGTGTAGTTGTGGAGTTGCAACACTGACAGCTAATCAAATAGCAGATATTTTCACTTCCTCTTTTGCATCTCGGTCGTTTTACTTGATCTCCATCTTGTCGTTCAAGGCATTGTATTCATATAATGTCTTCTTACCGTTTCGTTCCTCCTTCCTTCCTTGAAGCAGTGGCAAAATTCTATGTATCAGTCATCTTTTTCCTTTATTCATTCTGAATTGTTTGTAGAATGAAGCGAATGAAATTATTTACCGGATCTCATCGTTTCGTAATTCTAGTTATTCTATGCACAATTTAGAGAAGTTTGCCATTTTTTCAAACTGCGGTACATAAAATATCTTGTAAATTTCACCTACATTCGTCAATCTCCCTGTCTCTTAGCATATAAAATCCATTGCAGAAGGAAACGACGACCGAATCAAATTCGTTGGTGAATGGATCGGGTGAAGGTCAGGCGAGTGGAGAGGAAGAGCAGCAACTGCGAGCAGTAGCAACAGATCTCGAATCTTCATCCGAACATTTCACACTCGAGTTTTCTTTTGACGATGTCAAGGTGAGAATTCACTTAGGTCTTTATGTCTTGATGAAAAGTTCAGCAGTAGTGATCTTATGTGAAGTGCCCAATGTGGATGGAGTGAGGGTACATAATAGCACGTCGACTGAGATCTTTACCCCTCTTAATTAATATATTTGAAATTAATGTTTTAACATTTTCTTATTCTTTATATCTTTAACTTTTTAAAAGTTCACTCAAAGGTTCTCTGTTCTTTTCGATTATGGTTTCTCATAGATTCCAAAGGTTATTTATAAACAGTAAAAAATCTTTTTTGGTTAGTTTTATGATGTGATGCTAAGAATGATTTGGGTAGATATGTCACGTTCATGGCATCGTCCAAGAAACCATTGATTGCGTGACTCGTAGTGAGGTTGTGGCTTATCCGGAACTTTTTTGTTGATATTTGCCTTAAACAGTAAGGATAAACCAAGCGAAATAACATATTAACCGAAACTGAAGAAAAAAGACGCTTCGAATTACCGTTAAAAGCGAGAAGTTGGAAATTCCTAGCTCCTTCTTTCTATCAGAGATGTTTCTGTTAATATCCTCTCCCGAAGTCTGCGATACGAATTTATTAAGAGTTGTTTCATTCATATGCTATTAGTAGTAAAGTCAAAATACCACTCAAAATCAATTCAACTTTGCGTATAGGTTATTACTTCGAATTCTGTGTTTATTAAGCATATATTAGGGTATTTTGTATAATTCTTACTATTCCCATTTCTACATAGATCATTTCATTTCTCTTATGTCGCTGATTTTAGCATCTCATTATCTATATAATTATTTCATTCAGTTTATAGGAGTGAAAATTAAAGATAGTTTTGCAGCGTGGCAAATCACCAATCGATCAGATTAGCTTAGATTTACGAGTGGAATCATTGAATCGGATAGCAGTAAGTGAAACGTTTGGCAAATTGGCAATATGTGGCGGTGAGGCAGGCCTGCTTATTTTCTTGCCTTGTGAACTCTAGAAACGTTCATCACCTCTTTATCACATTTCATATTCACGGTTCCATTAAGGCCTGTAGTCTTTCGTAATGAATGTATTCGGCTCTTCAAAGGGGAATGGAAAGCCATTGCGATTTGATTGATGTTCATGTGATTTGTAAGTGGTGGTGTTTCTGATACAAGCTTGTATTCAACGATTTCATTAGCTAAGTTCTTCCTTATTATAATGCCTGTTCCTTCCGTTCAGTTCAGGTCGTGCCATGGTTTAGGGATTACGGGAGGGAACTTTTAAGTTCTATTCCAACGTATTATGAAAAGCCATGGAAAAAAATTCAAATATTTTAATGTTTCCTTCGTATTTTGACAATTTTCATTGAAATTTCATTGCCTCCTGAGGGGAAAGTTGACCAGAAATCTGAAGATGCGTTTCATTTTATTGATGGACAAGAAGTATTGATTGATTCGCTTGCATCTCTAACGGTCGGCCGGCAGTGCACTGTATTTGTTCGAAGTAGATTCAATTTATTAGATCGATCTGCACCTATTATGGATCTCAAATCATGTTTCTGTTCATCTGTCTAAAATTCACCCTCCATTCTCTTGAAAAAGAATGCATTCGCCTTCTTTCCTCTAAACGGAAGAAGTTTATCCTATCCCATTAGCCAAATTCCGCCAGTAGTGATACTCATTTTATTCATATTCGTTGTGCTGGAAGTTGCCAATACATAAAAGCAAAACATGAGAAGTTTTTCTCGGATTATATCACAGTGATCTGTTTTTTTTTGCAATTCACTTAGCTTATAGTTTTGAAAGGGCTAATTTCTTTGACGATTACGCCTTGAATCACACAACTTCGATAACAAATTTCAGATCTCGTTCACTAAAAAAGCTCACAGTCCAGGGTCTTATAGGCGATTGCTGTCCTCACTAATATTTGTGATCGATGATAGCGCTTGTATTGTCGCTGGATCACCATAAGGCTTATGGGTTAAGAAAGTTCTGAAGAGGGTGACGCTTTCCACCGAATTTCGTTTATACGATGTGAACAAGGATCAAAAAGTCGCATCAGAAGATGAGGTCATTGTTTCAGTTCTGTCTGAAATTGTGTATTAGGGGTCATATTTTTATATTCATTTTTTCTTTTCTCTTTAGAGGGTGGATAAATTGTTCATTTTCAAGAAATTCTTAATTGGAGCCAAGAGTTGCAGAAGGGTCCTTTTCTCCTCCTCCTCTTAGTTCCTTAGGTTTACAATATTAAACGGTAAAGAGTTGGCTTCCAATTCTAGGTTGAATTCCTCTCCTTATGGTGTATTTTTCCCTATTATTTCAGCTTTATAGTATTTTTTGTTATATGCGAGATGCCACCCTCATATTTGCTTTGTAAAATGGAGTTCCTCCATCCATTTTATGGAATATTCTATGTTTTATTGTTTTACATGCGTATTCCATAAAAACTTTTCTACGCTTGAAATTCTCGGAACTTGTTGATCTTATCCCTTTATCGCCGATAGTAATATGCTTTCCTCTTCTCGTACCATTCATTCGGTTCCTTATCGTCCAACTGTCTGCATATTTGACATTCCCTAGTGTTTACTAATGATTATTCCTTTATTCATAACCCCGCCTCTGCTTAATGTCCTATTTTGGGCAACGATTGGAGAGAAGGCAAAGGACACAGAAGTTTAGAGACACTGTAAAATCGCTATTTAGAGCTTTTATCGACAGGAATGCATTTTATGCGGTTTTCCTTCAGAAATGTCTATTGGTTTGTTATCACGGTTCTATTGTTTGTCTCAGTCCTGTACTGTAATTCGAAACATTCAATGAGCTCTCATAATGATGTCTAATTAAGGAGGGGAATTAGTAACGCCGAGGCTAATTATGATGGTACTAAGTTGGGAAATGGAGCAAAAAATATTTGCTAACAATGTCAGTTTTCTGAATAGTACGGAAGTATAAGAGTTCGATAAGTTCGGAAATTACTTGGATTGAGGGGTGTTCGTCGGAATATTAGCCAAGTTGCTAGAAAGCAATATTGCACAGTCTTGAAGCATTTCCCACCGGATATCCTCACCAGTATGCATTACAGCAGTCATTCTCATAATCAATTGCTTTCTTGGCATGTTCAGTGCTCATTGCGATTGTGTGTTAATATTGGGTTTTGCTCTCAGTCTTTGTTTTAAACGAATGACATTTTGAAATGAATTCTTTGGTTTTTTGTATAGAACCATAACACCGGTACTGATACATTC
Source organism: Parascaris univalens (assembly GCA_037576465.1). NCBI lineage: Eukaryota > Metazoa > Nematoda > Chromadorea > Rhabditida > Ascarididae > Parascaris > Parascaris univalens. The sequence continues at coordinate 33,817,634 of CM075173.1, forward strand.
TCAAGTTGATATTAGAAAGTTTTAGGGAATAATTATTGTCGTTGCAAATCTTGATTTATTGAAGTAATCAACGGTGTCATTTGTTCATTGACTAATTTACACGATTATTACTATGTAAGTCTTTTTGCAAGTCGTCAGTAAAGCTTATTTACTATCTTCGATGAGTCTCATCGATCACCAGCATTTGCTGAACTCTATATAACCGATCACCGATGATCGTCGTACACGCCCGAATGGTTAGCTTTATTGGATGAGCAGTGTTACGCTCAAGCAAAGAAATCTAAAAAATCCCTTGGATTACTTTAGTTTAAAAGAACTCAATAGTTACTATGACCTGACCCCGGAAAAGTACCCTCTTAAGGAACGTTGTCGAAATTTTCATGAGGAACTCTAGAGATGCATATTTAAAAAAATATATATATATATTTTCGCCTCGTTACATTCAATTAAATGCACCAACGAACATCCTACTTTATAATTCTCTTTTGTGCAGCGAGAATTGTATGGGAAAACTTATTCCACTAATTATATGTCTTTAAAGATTTCATCCAGTATTGTAGGCTTTAGGATATTCATTTCAATATAATCGGTTAATTATTCCGTTGCTCCCGTCGATCGCCTCTCGTACAACCTCGAACAACATCGATCTATTATCATGGCATTTTACATGTATCACCGATTTTGCACATTCGTATAAACTGTATTTTATTTTAGAAGTTTTAATTCAGCAACTACAATAATTACAAATATCCTTCGTGTGCCTCAGGATGAGAGAGTAGCAAAATTATACGTTTCTTGATGAATGCGGCGAGTGCTTCACGTACGATATCTAGTCACAAAAGATAGCGCTATCTTTGAAAAGGTTGGGGCTCCTATTGGAAATTTTTACACTGACACCAAACTGCAATGGAAGATTCTGAAAATGGTAGTAGTGGGAAAGGGAGAAGAGGAGGGGAGGTGGAAATTATATTGTGAGTGCGATCGGCAGAGTTCGAGTAGTCGGTATTTCAGTGTTCGATTCCATTGAACTTCTCAATCACTTATGGATAACTGTGGGAAGTTTTACATTCTAAGGTGGTCGGCATCAGGAAAGTGGTACAAACGAGAGATAACAGCAATGTACTCCAATTTCAGAAGGGTCTTTCAAATTTATTAAGACTGAAAACGTTAACGCAGCTTAGAGAAGAGTCTCTACATTTCAGAGGAGTCATTATATTGGCATTGGCCATTATTGCATCAGTGATTGAGAATGTCCACAAACATCACTGTTAGCGTTTTCGTGACCGCAAGTAACGCCAGTAAAGGCCTTTTAAAATTGTATATGTTCGTTTCATAACTAATCATCTTTGGAATTTGGTTCAACCAAATTAACTCTTATCACATTAAACACACCCGCTGTCGGTGTCTATAAACGAACCGGGAGTGCTGGAATGGCGGAATCGTGGTGGTCTATATGTGAACTCAGACTTGAAGCAGGTGTGATTGCGTTATAAAGCCGAGAAAGTTTTACGTTCAATTATCTATACGTTCAATTATCTGTTGTGAATTCAAATGATGAAAATCAAATATACTACAGCTATCGTACTTCGGGACAGATGCATTTGTTGCGTGAAATTGGAACGTGATCGTTTTCAATTCATCGAGCTGTTATGGGAGGCGCTTCCTTTGATAACGACCTTTCAACTAGTCAAAAAATAAACGTGATAGACTGCACCTCATTTTGACTTTCACTCCGTACCCATCCGTATTTACGTTTGAAGCTAAAATATCGCATGAAAGATCGAAACAACAGCAAATATGGTTGCTGCATAAAAAGTTCCAGGTACTCTTGGTGTGCGATTGTGGAATGATTTGAAAGTTGGATCATAATGGACTTTCTAAGCAGGTATCCTATTTGTGTATTATTTCATGGTAAGGAATATTGCTGAGTGTTGAAGCACTGAAGGACTCGACCAATCGGCGAGGTACTTGATGGAATCGGTTGCATCTCGCCATACTGAAAAATAACAATGTGCTGTCCTGTTCATTGACTCCGATTACACTTTTTTTGCTTCATCGTTTTTGCTTCTCCCAACTTTTCATCTTTCTTACTTGTTCTATTTTTCCGGCTATTTTACGACTTCCCTCGCTTGAGTGATTCCAGATGAAGTTTTCAACCTGTTTCTGTAATTTGGTAATATAGGTGGAAGCAAAATTGGCGACAAGTAATACGGGTAAAACCTTTCCGAACATTTCCTAACAAATGGCCTAATATAAAAAAAGTTGAACTACAGTGATAGGTTCGATAATCCTAAGTGTTGGATATTATTACAATTCCTTAGATGCATTGGATATTACTAAAAATGAGTCCCCAGGGGTGGAGGAATTATTTTCATTCACTTCATATTTGAAAGCGTTCTCCTCACTTTAATAGACAACTATTGACATCATATTTCCCGTAGATCATATCAAAGACTTCTGCATAAGTGCACGGAATTTTCTTCTTATTTTACTGACTATGCGAATTTCGCATTCTATACGTATCATATAAAGCTTCTTATAAAGTAATAGTCATTCCCCTCGATCTCCTCCTCGTTTTCACAGACCTCGTCGTTCTCACAGAAGGACAGTCTATGCACCAACGATGACGAGTGTCACTAAGAGGTTGAGGTTTTTAACAGAATTAATTGTTATACTCAAAATAAAGTAATAAAAAGCAGAAGTTTTCCGATCGAAAGTTATTATTTTTTCATTTCACTTTGTTAAATCCTTTGTTTATTTATTTTTGCGATCGTTCTCCCTTCTTTTTTTGTTTCATTTCTTATCATTTGTGTCATCTTCCGATATTCCTGAGATCATCAACCAGTTCAAAGATGATTTGCGCCTAACGTGTTTACTCGAATCATCATTGATTTTGAGCCGCAATATGGCCTAGTCTGTCTTTCTTTTTTTCTAGTTCTCTCACTATTCTTCATTTCCCTCACAAATGAGTGTTCTTCACATTTTTATGGATTTTTTCATGGACTACCAAATATTTTAGCTATAAGAATTCCAGAGAGGGAAGCGAGGTGGAGAGAAGCGAAGTTACTCTTTAATGAAAAATCCCATTGTGGGAGTTGAGAAAATGCAGCGTCAAAGACTTCTGGACAAAGAAATAATTTATGTGTAAAAATAGAACGAGCTAATCGAAGTCAAAAATAGAAGAGATGATTTGAAAAATCGAGCGGACTCCTCCAAGTGACTGATACTAACAAACGATCTGTTCAATTGAGCTTTTTTTCAAACATTCGATAGATGAACGGGCGAGAGAATGAGAATCGAATATTTCAACGCATCAATGAATTTGAATAAAAGTTCATATAATCGACTTCTGTTAGCCACAATTATTTTATGCTACTTGTGATAGTCACCGCCCGATGTTCACCTTTGTCGTTTCCGAGGTGGAGAGATGGGCTTTGAGATGATAAAACTTGAATAATATGCTGGACCAATTAGTTGAGAGCATTAAGGTGCGTTTCTCCTCTTCCAATTTCGTGGAAATAACATAAATCTGTTAGCGAGGGGCTCCCCTTCTGTCATTTTCATATTACATCATCTGTAGGGTTTCGGAGTTGTCTGCTGTGGATTGAGATAGGATAACTTCACTAATTTGAGTGCTTACTACCTCTTGAGTATCCCGCTGTTTATATAGACTCATCTCTTCCTTTCCCATTCCATTAGATCTCATCATCCTCTCCATGACTGTTGAGAAAACTTCTATGCAACTTTCAGTCAAGTTGCTATTTTTTCCTTTCCGTCAATCTATTTAGCGCAAGTTGACGAGACCCACGAATGAACGAAATATCGAAAGGGCATTCGTTCATATCCATTAAAGGTTTTACTTTTCAGTAATTTCTGCTAAGAGGTCACTTTCACCATTATTGAGGCTGGACGAGAGGTGTGTGCGCTTTAGAGTCATCTACTGAAATGTAAAATCATTGGCGGAAATCGCATGATATATGACAAAGACAACTGCTGCTTCCCTTACACCACAACATAATTTTTTTTTTTCACTATTAGGACATTAGAGTGAGGAACTTTTTGGTTACCGTCTTAATTCGATTCATATTACCAATAAGTTCTTAGCTTCAGCGATTAATTTCTTATTCATCATGCGGATGACTGGTCAACGGATCCGTTCACATACCATACATATATCCATACATAGATGCATACTTACATACATAGACACGCATACATAGATATATTCGGTCATGCCCAGTTTCAGTTCCATTCAGTTAGATCTTAACTGTGTTTGATCTGTTTGTGTGACTTAAAATCCGCTTATTAGATATTTACTCTATGAGCTACTATTGATCATGTCGAATCGTTTTCCATGTCTCTGAGCAAATATATTTTACATATTCTCAAAAGATTGCATCCCATTCATTTTTGGTGCATTCGCACTAGCCCTTAAACGAAATTTTCGGGGAATTTGCGAGCGTATCGTTTCGACGAGAACGCAAGCATTGCTTGATCTTATGAAAAACTTCTCTCACGCACGTTTCGGTTACTATAATCACCGGAGGCCACTGCTGCTGCTCACTGATTTCGATCATCTCATTGTTTATTCTATGAGCCATACTAAATAGTGAATGGGATCTGAAATATAAATTCTAATAAAAACCTACAGAAATGAGCATAGGAAAAATATTCAATGATTGGAGGCACTTTCTTGTGGCCATTTCCTCACCGTTGACTCTATCGCCATTGCCATAATTGAATAGTTTATTTTGCATTTCATACATCATAGACGTAGAATGTTTCTGTAATGTGCAAAAGGAAATGCCTTATTGCCTCCAAGATATTAAAATGTGAAGTAAGGATGAGAGTGGCGAAAATATTTGTGAAATTAACTTTAAAATATTTCCGCTGTTGGCTTCTTCTTTCAAACGATCCAGTTGGCGATCCGTCCGCACATAAGAGACGAGTTATGGCACTTTGTTCTCCTCCTTCACTAAGCAGTGGGAATGTTGCGGCGAAGCACTCACTCAACATTCTCACCAATGCTTTCTGAGGAATTTTATGGTGAATGCAAATGCTATGAGAGGGATTGTTTCATTTACCAGAAAAATACGATGAAGTTTAAAAGGGAAATTGTATAATGCACTCGCAACGCTTTTATTTTATAATATCTTTTCTTGATGCTTAACGCATTCAATATGGCAGGTGCTATCGTTTTAAGAGCCGATTAAGCTTTTAACGATAAGCGTCTACTGTCGGTTAAATGCCCAACCACATTGAAGGGAATCTCAGAAGGTTTTGATTGTATCAATTTTCCTATGGGTTTAGAAGCCTATAATTTCTATCCTAAAGCATTTTTTGATTTTATCGTTTGGAAAGCAAAGGCAGGGGAGAGGTGGAGGAGGGTGTGGGCAAAGTGTTTATTGCCTCGGATTTCTACTACTGAATCATGAAATGGGGGATACTTCATCAAGTAAGGTAGTGAAAATGACCTAATATGTCCTTGAAAGAAAGCCGCGGATTTGAGTCCTGTGAGAATTTCCGCCTAATATCAAACCTTAAGAAAATAAATATTTTGCTGTTCAAGGTTGAGTACTGGTATCGTCTGATTTCCATCATCTCAGGGATATATGGAAATGCGCGATGATCCTTGCATTTCTGGTAGCTGTGCAATCTCGCTGATAGCCGAATAGAGTGAGTTGCAGTTGCAGCCACCTTACATCATCTCATCGAACGTTGTGGCAGCGGTTTTAAGCTCACTCTATTTCTTCTTTTTTTTCAGTCGGACTGTAATTTCTAGTTCTATCTTAACTAATGAAGAACTTCAAGTTGAAAGAATCTATAGATCATTAGAAAATATTGAGTTGGAAAACAATATAAACAGATGGAATTTTTTCTATGTAGATAAACAGTAATAACTGCTAGCATAATTAAGGTTTCCGTTGAGTGAATTTTGATTCCAAAGGTGGAATTTGAAAAATATCTCAAATTTAATTACATAGGACCAGTGACAAATTCAGCAAAAGAGGATTGCATAAAATTTTGATTCTATGTGTTGAGGTGTGGAAAATCTTTTATTTTCGCAGTAAATGGAAAGAAAAGTTACCACATCGTAATTTTTTCCACTGTCCCCTTGTACCTTCGCTCTTCCAACATGAAGCCTTTCAATACTGTCCGTTTAATAGATTGATTATAGTAGGAATACAGCTGCCGAATAAAGAAGTTTCTGTTCAGTATGCTAGACCTTTTTGACGCACTCAACGATAGCATCCACTGCGATTTCGAGAAATGCCTGTAGCCCAAAATTCTGCCTATACGTGATATGAATTCATGAAAGAATTCATCAGTTTAGATTGCAGCGTAGAATCTCCCAGACAGAAGACATACCGAATGCCATCGATTTCGTTCACTTAAGAAGTAAAAAATAAACGGTGAAAGAAATTTATGACCTATAACATAACATAGGGATTTCCATCGTTCGCGAAAAGGATTATTGGAAAGCTTCATTGTTCTTTCAGCTAAAGCAATAAATTATGAGTTATAAGTGCTATTACGAAGTTACTTAGACACCTTTTGTCTTCAAATGATGAAGATAAAACATTAGGATCTTAATTTGGCTGAGTAAAGCATAGCGATCCTATGCAAAGTAATTCATGGCAGATTACGATGGATTGATAAATTAAATTGAATGCTCTAAGGAATGCTCTCCCTCACCAACCTCTATCTAGGGCAATCATAAGAAATTGGAGTTCAGAGTTTATTCTCATTATAATAGGTAAGAACGAAACGTAACCTTCCCCCTTCTCCGATCGCTCTTCTCCCTCCCCACTATAAAAATATTTAATATTTGAAAGCGCATTTTTTTATAGGCAATCCATTAACATCGAAGAGGAATTCAATATCGTTCAAACCATTTGTTTGTCTTCATGTATCAACAAAATCAAACTAAACATTCGAGTGTAAAGAAGCTTTGAATAGGGGCCATTTTCGCTATAATGGGAAGAATAAAACTCTAGTAGTTAATGTTGCTTATCTTTCTTATTTTCTTTTTGAGTAGCGCATTTTCTTTCGACCATATTTGGTGTTGGTGTATGATTCACATACATCATAGAACGCTTATCGTATGTTCATTCAGTCTACCTAATGGACCAAGTTTTCATAGAACAATATAATGTTTGGTGACTGGTGAATTTCACCGATGAAAGTGTATACATATAGAAATATTCGTCTTTTCTATTTCATTTTATGTGATGATTTAATTAGCGCGATCAAATATAGCCTCTTCCATTCTCTTACTAAACTAACTGGTTGAAGTAATATTCAAAAAAATTCAAATATTTCATATTTGATATGTTCGTTATGAGGTGCTGAAATTGCTGAAATTCCCCACCACCTTTGCTGAAAATTTAGTGCTGAAATTTCGAAGCACTTATAGAATACAATGAAACTATTTCTGTTTTAGAGAGCAGTCATTAGTATAGGTTTACCCATCTCGCGGTATAGACTATACCTATCCCATTCTATCGGCATTGCGTTTGCTGTTGGTGAGTTAAACCACCACATAAATGGGAATACGCATATGTACGGGTATAGAGGTAATGCGTCAATAATTGGAACATAATATTCATTCATTTCATTGACATATATCTGTAAACAGTTAAAATAGGTTATATATATTCGTATATACGCATAAGAAAATGGTGCAAATTTTATTAAGGAAACATCCCTGAAAGATAAAAATTGATCAGTTGCAAATGGACAGTTAAGAAACGCAATCAACACGGTATCTCATCGAGATGTTGGAAGTAATAGTTCATGTAAACATTCCTAGTGGGTAAACGTCTCTTTTTCAGTCAAATGGATAAGCGGAGGAGAGTCCGTGGAAGATGATCGGCTGATCATATCGGCTAAGTGATTTAATATCTAAGTGAGCGTGTTGATCCATAATGTGCTATCGAGTGGGCGACAAATGCCACGCTCAGCTTTTGCACTTTAATATCAGCGTGTATGCCGGATGTGAGTTAAGGGAAAAGATGAACACTATACGCCCACAACATCCCACACGGGCGTCAGACATGTATGTCGTTGTGCTTATTGCAAATAGGATTTTCATTTCTTTTTTCTTCTGTAAACATCAAAAAGAGCGCAGTTAAATATATCCCACCGTAAGATCAGAATAGAAGCCCAGAGGTATTTATTTAGAATAATTTTGAATGAATTAATTCGAATTTCACAGAGCATTTTTAGGCGATTTTCGTTGGTTATACCCTAATAGAGGAGAAAACAATTGTAGGCAACAATGCATGAACGATGAAACTGAGAATCCTCTTCAGAGAGAGAACAATGAATGCTGAAACGACGAGGTGGAATGATGCTGCACGAATCGGCCAATGATGGCCACAGATGTCAGCTGTTACAGTCGAAGCAATTGGCCAGCTATCTGGCATCCTCTCTACTCACAACGATATTCCACTCGTCGGAATTTTCTCTAGACGCTTCATCAATGTATGTTGGGAGATAGGAAAAGTGTTCAGGTAAGCACGCCCCCAAGGCTAGCTGCCATCGAAAATAGCACTCCTTTAGTCGGCAAATCGGATAATTCTGCCACATCCGGCAGAGAGACTGTGCAAACATCTATCGAGAAACAATGTCAATTGTGGAGAGCATTGAACGCCTCGGGCGTAGTGCTTACGTATGCGTGCATAACGGTAGACGCGATGCGTGCGTGTCGAGCAGAACGCTGATAAGGCACAGCGGAACGTTGGCTCATTCGTATTGTTGTGTGCTTTATCTGCGGCTGCATCCCCGGCAAACCCGACAAGTCGATCACCATGGACGCGATCAAAAAGAAGATGCAGGCGATGAAAATCGAGAAGGTAATTTTGCTCAATAACAATAACTGAAACGATCCAGTCATCTACGATAATCATCGCTATATATACAACTATTCACTGTATAAATGCCCTAACGAGACATGATTTATTAGTCGTCTCTGCATTTTGTCGAAGCTTCATATGAAAGGCCTTTGCGGCAAGAAATAGACGATGAAGTTAGGTGCTCTCACTTAAGTCATTAACGCTTGATGTTTCTATGATTTTGATTAGTTTTTTTGGGAAGTTCTTCTATTCGATATATTCATTAAATCCGTTATATTCAGAAGTTCATTGTATAAATATTTCATAGGGCCGTCTAAATTGATTAAAACAAAAGGGGAAATATTCATGAAGGGATTTGCTTTCCTATGAGCTTTTCACACTCTTAAATTGTTGAATTATTTTACAGAGCTAATAATAATTAGCAACTAAATCCTATAAAGAGATAATTCCTTCGTTGTTTCCTCGAAAATCACCGCTAACAAATGTTGGTGAAGTAATTTATCTGCACGAATGGAGATAGAAATTACACCTTATTAGCTATGCACATTTTTAATTCCTCCCTCCAAATTCAAACAACGCCGAAACGAAATAAGTCGGCGTCAGTTTTTTTTACACCTAATTTGCTAAGGTTATCAGAGATGTTATCACTGTTTGATAAGTGTTTCATAGGTGAACTTCTTCACTTCCTATGGACAAGACTCCTCGTGCTTTTTGATCGTAATAGTGTGCAATAGTGTTTTATTTTATTTGAATTTTTGCATTAAACATTAACATCATGGCGATAGCATCTCTTTGCCGAAGGTATTCCTCGATTACTCTTTACTGTTTTACTGAGAAATATCAGCAGTAAGTTAATGCGAACATAGAAGAACGAAGTTATGCATTTATGCATTCCCGCTTGATATTTAAAACGTCTTTGTCATTGGAGCCGTATATATATATATGACGGTTGGTGAAATCAGTTCACCTCTATCATGTCTCATTATTGAAGCTTCTATGACTGAGACGTTTTAAATATCACTGTAATTTATATATTTGTAATTTCTAAGAGAAGAGTAGCCTTATTAATTTATTAACTATAATCCTTGAAGTTCACTTAACAACTGGAGCAGTTGTTTTATTCTATATTATCGACGAAATCCCTTCTTGTATATTTTGTGCCTTAAAAGCGATAAATCTAACGTATCGGGTTGCAGAATGAAACGATTGAAAGCTTTTCAAGTTGTTTGAAATGACTGGTCATTTTATTGGTTAAAAAAACGTCATGTTAAGAAACCAAAAAATGGGAAACGATTGGTTTGATGTTCACAGAAAATATTTTAAGGCAAGAAACGTTGTTTTTTATTGCGAATGACCATTAGTGAAATATTGGTGAAATTCCGACAGGTTTATGTCGTCGATATTGCCGCTGATGAACGATCTCTCTGTTTTTCGCTTTTTTCCGCCTAAACCCTCAAAATTCAACCAAAATATTCTCGAAGTGATGTGCAATGATTGGCATTAGGCGGTGATATATTAGCATTTGAGGAGGGAATATTTTGCTTCGAAAAATTCACCTCTCTCAACATTCATTAATAATTACGAGCCAAGACATAGTTATTTTTATCTTCCTGGGCATTTAATGTGAATGCTTGCATATCGAGTTAACAAATATTGTTAACAAGTACTGCATAGCACTTAAGAAGTAACAAGTACTTCGAGTACTGCATTTCAATTATGGTTAGTCAGTTATGAATGGAAAACTATTTATCTCCTCGAAATGATTGCAATTGGGACGCTTTTTGCCGAGCTGAGCTTATTCGTACATCACATTTGCGATTAATAATCCATTGAAGTAAAATATTTTGCTCACGCATTTTTCAAATTCTTATTGAGAAATATTTGACGGATGCGTATGGATTGGTTTTTTTTTTCGTCATAAAATTTGCTTATCGAATAAATTTGAATCTTTGTCATCATTTGCAAAATGAAATTTTGATGGAAATTTCCTCAGCGCAACGAAAGAGTCGACGATCGCTATTTTGACGGTCTTATGAACCGATAAATTGTATGGTTTGTATTAGTTGTTGCAGTTACGAGTACAAATCTCAAATTCGATTCCTCCTCTATCATTTCCACTGTTTCGCTGAAATCATCTTTGAGAGGTATTTCCCTCAGAGTGCAGTTAGTTTTCTTCTCATTTCTTAATCTTTTATATGTTAGCGGTACCGAATCATATAGCATCCCATCATAAGTCGCATTATTGAAGAGTTTCTGTTGCGATAACATCAGTGTGATTTGATTGGTTCTGTGTTAAATTGGGTAGAGACGATTGATTAGCCGAATTTCTTAGCACTAAATAAAATGGCGTGTCTCGGAGCAGATCTGTGAGGAGTAAGATTAATGGCGAAAATTTTGTTGTAGAGAATATGGTTTGGTAGAGCAATGAATGGTAGAGGATGAATTCAGCATTGATGAAGTCTTAAACTATTCCCTGGATTTTGCATTGATGTGGTGATGAGATAATAAGAACTATATAAATATTTTTGCGTCATAAAGCCATAGATTATTGCTGTAAAATATTAATTTGCCCTGATGGAGAAACCCACAAAGTATTGCAGGTGTAAATGAAAGGTTATTGAGGTCAGTCTTTAGCTTACTATGGTTTGTGTTGATAATCAGTAAGGCACCAGGTGATTTTTTAGTTCTCTTCATTTCGCCTTCTCTACCATCTTCTCTCATCCGTACTCAGAAATAATTTTTGAAAGGAACAATTTCTGAATATTTGTGTGAAGATTTGACTCTTCAAATCGAGATTGCGGCGTCCTCTTATCCGTACACGGATCATGAAATTATTCACCTCCTAATGGTCACTTATTGCTTTTTCATTCTCATTTTAAGAGAATGAATTATGCTCAGTCATTAATGACCCGCAGATTGAATCGCATCACTTGGCTTGCATGTCCAGTGGAATTTTCTCTGGCGATATGCGCTTTTTTTAAACGAAAGATGTGCGGCACATTATAGAGCGACGTGTTAAGGCATCAAGGTGTAAAGTGCAGTGCTTGTTGGCTTCAGCAAGCTTCATCAGCGAGAAAACTGTTACACCGTGCAATACCTCACGCACCTACCGACTGCTTGTCTTCAGACAGCCCGATGGAGCGCTTAGCATGCCGAGTGTAATAAATATTCATCCGTAAATAACTGAACACTGATGCACATCTTTGTCGCAACATCAGTATAAATAAAAACATCGTAGTAGTTTCGAGGGTGACGTAAAAAGGAGTACTGAGGAAGGGAATTGCATCGAAAAGATGTTTGTTAAAAACCGGAACAATAACCAGAAGTTGAAGGAGATGACATATTTCCGAACTCGGTTTCCCGATAGAATTCGAAACCTTATGTTCAAACTGCAATTTATTACTCACAACTGCAATAACCACTGATGTTGTGCGAATTCAGAATCGTGGTGGGAATTTCTTTTATTCATATATGATATTGCGCCAATTCCATTATGATCGCAATTCCAAATGAGCGCTGTCTAAAATGACGCAGTTTACTTCATGTATCTATCATATGAGTACGAATTTGCTATTGCAAATTACATCCTGCAGCAATAGTCAATGCTGAAATGGAAACCTCGATTTGACTCTCGAATTTTGTTTCTAACCGCAGAAGAAGAGGAATTCATCCGTTGTGGTTAAAATTTTCTGAAATTCGCTCACAGTAATCGGTTGTAATTGAGCCTCTCAGGTCAATCGTTTTTTCATTGTCAGTCTGATGAGTACTTGTTCTCCGTTTATTTCGCTTATTCGTCGATTATGCTAAGGATTTGTACCAAGAGATTGAAAAGTTTTTTGAGGTAAGTGGTTATTTTTCCCTTCCCTAAGAGATATTCATACTGATGTCCACTGACCAACCTCATCGCTAACCATTTGACGATAGTTAATATGCTTTTATTTGTATCCTCACTGAGCACTCTTAGTGGTGATACACGTATGCATTGTTGCTATTAATCGAAAACAACAATCTTATTGTTGAGAGCAACAATGATATTAATTTTGAGGACAATGCACTGGATCGTGCCGATGCTGCCGAAGAAAAGGTGCGACAAATGACGGATAAGCTCGAGCGCATTGAGGAGGAACTTCGAGATACCCAAAAGAAGATGATGCAGACCGAAAACGACCTCGATAAGGCACAAGAAGATCTGTCGGTTGCTAATTCGAATCTCGAAGAGAAGGAGAAGAAAGTCCAAGAGGTATTTCTAGGCGACTCTTTCATAAATGCTAAGTTGTAAAAAACAGCATCATTTTGTTCTTAAAGAAGCAGGAGAAGTTCAAGCAATGGTATCTCAACAGCGGAAACAGAGAAAGAAGGAAATAATCGTTTTTTCGAATCTTTCATCTTAGGGCCTCTTCAGATAATCCCCAACCGAATTAAAATCTCGAATTTTCTTTCAACTTGGAGTAGCGGAACTAAGTTCTGCGATCAACTCCTGGGTTCGAAGAAAAAGAGAAAGAAGATGTCAGCCTCATTTTCTTTGGCCATAATCTGATTTGAAATGCATAGAATTAGCGACTCCGAATTCATGTGATTTTCAATCGAAAAGGAACACGTCTGAAAATGACGTTTAATCCTATGAAATACGAACGTATAATAATTTAAAATATTTCGACACTGTTACATCGCTTTTGCTCATATCGAGAAAACTGACAGACTTTATGAAACAATCAAAACGCATCGTCTTAATTTTTGATAATGTAATCACTTGGAACAGAGATCACTCCATTTTATTCAACCAGCTATTCTGTGGACCATTCTATTTATGTATAGAAATATTTCATCCCCCAAAGTGATCTGCTCTTGAAATCGACTGAATGTGCCATATTTTTTATCGGTCAAAGTGGTCCGCGTGCTAAAGTTTATTTTCCGGTTCACTCGTCGATCCACCTTCATAAGCACAATACGGCGTTCGAGTCAATCTGGTTGGTGCCTCTTTTCGAAAAGATTCTTGTTACACACAGCTTGTCTTGTACGTGTAATTTACTTTCGCGAAATACCAGTATGAACTACATTTTTTCTCAAACATCTCCCCATACTGAACCTCTAGCGCTGTTAACGTGTGACTGGGAAGAGAAAGAAAGAGAAAGTAGCAGAGAAAGAGAAAATGAGATGCAAAATTGTGAGAGGAATAAAAAAACATTTAAGAATCTGTGAAGTTCTATCGAATTTGTATTAGCTTCAACTCTTAGATTATATGGAACGCTATTTGGGAGGAGAATTTTGCGCAAAATTTCAGCTTCAAACAAGCAAACAAGAAACCTACGAATTTTTTACCTCATTTTTAATAGTAGTTTTTATGTTTCTTTTTCGAATTATGTTTGCTTGTTATTTTCACAGTTAACGTAGGACGGATTAGTTTGAATAATGGGAGTGGTCAATGAGATGCGTAGTACAGGCAGTCAGTCCTTCTTTTCATTTGAACGGGCTATTTGTTTTTATGGAACGCAAGATTCCTGGTATTTGTGCTGAGGTGGTGCCGTTTGTTGAAGAATGAGTGGAAAAGATGCGTAGGTGTTGAGATCGAGCTTAGAGACAACGTTGAGGAATGCTACTGCTGCTGCTGCTGCTGTTGAGACCGTTGGTGCTATACTCTTAACGACTTTGTGTAATCTGTGCTCTTTTTCGTATTGAAGCAGCTATACCTACAGCCTTGCTGATGTTCACGCTTCCATCTATCTGCCCACACAACACACAACAGAACATTCAAGCCAACCATCTGTCAGTATCACGTTAAGCGTGTAAAGAATGTCGCTTTAAACTATAATCGCCTAGAAAATAATGCTGCTCATCTTTTCAAGAATTGAATCAATTGAAATATTATCGAAGTGAATGTGAACGCAATAAGAAGATTTCAAATCGAAACTGCACAATCTCATTTTAACTGGTCGTGTTGAAGATTATATGAATTTTTTAAATTTTAAGCCATATGACTGTTGATTCAGGACAGTGCAACCGAATTCATAGTTAGCGGACATAAAATTTAGGCAACAAATGCTGAGTGAAGAAAACATATGTTTCGTTCTACGTAGTCGAATATTGTAGATCACCAAGTCCACTTGCTATTAGCGGTGAGGGAAACTAAATTCATTGGCTTAAGAGAGCTCCATTTCCTCCTTCTATTGAAAGCGGTATCAGTGATGAACGACGCTTAGATTACCAGTTTCTGGCAACCTATGAATTCCTACTTTTTGATGAAAGAAATAGAATGAATAACTGGTAAGTGATATTGGTGAGGAACGTTGCGATAATGGTTGACATGGCAAATGTTCTATAGTCGTCCTTATAACAGCCAGTTAGCTGGTACGTCAAGAAGAAATGGAGAATATTTGCTTTGAGAAAGCATTGAGAATTACCTTAGGTGGGTGTTTTTTTCATGTAGTGTACCTAATGCTCGTCAAATTTCATAGCTCTAACATGAGTGTTCCCTCTAGCTGAAATCGTTGAACATACAAATGTACGCACATAGAAATAAATGCATATGCATAAAATGTGAATATATTGATTGCATCATACAAATGTGAAATTTTATAAATACAAATTTTTGGAAGTATATCAGAGATATGAAAATTATCGTATCGTATAATCAATATTGGTTACATTTTATGTGAACATAAGGCAGTGATCGAAACGAAAAGAGCAGTTTCTTCCACTGAATTCTTGACTTGACAAAGTTCGCACCGAATTCGATTGATTTATTGGCAGTAAAACTCTTTAGAAGTATGCGACAAATGACTGTTGCCTGTTTTGTGGTTGTTGTTATTGTTTAATGAGATGATATTGTGGGGTTTTCATCGATATAACGATGAATGATGGACAATCTATATTGGAAATGAATGCATTTACGCGCAACGTTGCATAATTCTGAATCATCATCGCCCACTTGATAAGGGGAGGAGGATTCCTACTGATTCAGCGTATGTTGTACTTCTTTGTTCGACTCGTGTGAAAACGGGAATCGAATTCAGCGATGCAAATCTATACAATTGACAATCATATATTTGATTAAACTTTTACGAAGAATCACCATTTTTCGAGGGATATAAGTGAGGGGAATGAATTTGCGCTTTAAATCGATAGAAAAAGTTTTTAATAGTTTCTCAAATAATTAAAATCAGCGTAGGAAAAGAAATCCATAGAAACTTGTATCAAAGTATCAAATGAACTATTTAAAAGTAGAGGATGAGCGTGAAATAAGGTTACCCATTATTGTGGGAATATAAGATTTTAAAATGCGCTCTTTAGAAAAGCGCTTACATAATCTATTAATGAAATTTTTTTGATGAATGAAGTGATATGAACTATGTGGTAGGAAAATTATGGCTTTTATAGGCAAAATAGGCGAGAAACTTCAAATCGAGCCAAGTAAACAATCACTGGAATAAACCAGAAGAAACAGGAATAAACCGGAATAAAAAAGAATAAACCGGACTATTAGACAACAGCAGTTCTCAAACATATACTTTAAGTTCCAATAGTAGTGGCATAAATAAATAAATGTGTCGTAGAGAATTGCAGTTGAAATTTTGGGTTTCTCCCTCCTATTATAACTCCTAAACCTCAAAAAAGAAGAATGAGAAAAACGAGATCAGAAAATCCTCTAATAAAAGAAATGGCGAATAGTTTGTCACTTCAAACAACACCACAAATCCAGTGAGTGGTATGTTTGCGCAAAAGAAATTCATTCTTTGAGATATTTCAATTATTCGCAAATTCATTCACATCTTTATTGCCTTTTAAAATGAGAATTACACATTTGTTATTGTTGCGAATATATTCCATACATAATATCGTCACAAATTTTCTCGAATGGCATCGAAAAACGTCGAATGAATGTTTGAGAATTTCTTTTTCTCTCTCTTTTTCTGGTTGTATCGACTCAATAATTTGAGCGCCTAGTTTAAGAGGTAGTACTGTGGTCTTATGAATGAAATATTATTGTAATTTTTCCTTATATTACATTCTATTATGGTTATATCTAATATGAAATTCTAGGTCTCATATAGCAGAATAAATAGAATATAAAATTTATCACTTCTTAGCCAATTGGCGACTTACTAAATTTTTGCAGATTGGGAGCATTAGTGCGGAGGAAAAACAACGATTTTCCGTTAAGGAATGATGGATTCCGTTCATGATGATAATCTAAATACTATGTAGTAAGATAGATATGATAATTTCCCATTCGATATTTGAAAAAATATCTCTTTAGAAAATTTTTTAATAAATTTCAACTACATACAAAATATAAAGACTTTATGAATATCAGCAATAAATTAATGAACTCTTTAAGATATATTTTTCATTCTCGAAAGCGTTTTCATGCGACGGTTTCTTTCCACAATTACTGGGAAGACTTCAGCAGTAATTCTCGCTTGCTAAGGTAGGGTAAAATGTCCAAAAAATGTCCAAGGTGTCAAAACTCAAGATCCGAGTACTTAATGGAGATAAGATTTAATTTCGAGGATGTTCGATGAAGCGGTGAGAAAGTTTTTGAGAAAATACCAGTCGGATTGGGAAGAATTGTTGAGAAAATTCAAGTAAAATTTAACCATTTTCAAATGGAAATGACGTGGAAATTAAAAGTATAAATGTAAGACTTTTTAATCTAAATTTCGACGAATTGATGTTTTCATCGTATATTTCTGGACATGAATTAAAGAATTATTCATAGCTGCGTAGCATGATCTGCGCAGAAACGTTTAGCAGTGAAAATGTGTTCGTGGTGCAGAGAAGGTTGATCGCGTTTATTGACAAGATTTTATCTTTGGCTGTGAGCTCCTCACACAGTGACACCTAGAGAATGGCATGCATTCACTTATCTTATTGCTTGACTCGGTCACAACATAGGGTTCACTTCTCTAAATATCCTTAATTACAGCGAGGTCTTGATCCCCCGTTCTTCTTCAGCACCAGCTTTAGGACATCTATAATCGTTTAGTCTCCCGGGGTTTTATTCTGAGATGCACGGTTAGGTGTATATTTTTGAAACAAATAAGGTGCTATGGTTTTCTCTCAAAGGGCTTGAATATTCTTAACTTCTGGTTTTTTGCGAAAATTTTCGTAATTTTGATAATGAAACTACTTTGGTCATTAAGTATTTCTACCGTACAAATAGACAAGTATTGGCTATCAGCAAATGAAGGCATGAATATATAAATAAATAAGTATATATGTGGCAGCTGGATGTCGTTTGCTGCTTGGCCCAATTACGCATAACGGAGAGTTGATTAATAGCAACTATGTTATGAAGATAATTAATGAAGCTGAAGGATTTATTGACCTGTTTATGAAGGAGTGGGCTCATAAAGATCACTATTGACCATTAAGCTTTTGCCTATCGAATAAACTCAGTTCGTTTTATTTTATCAGTTATATTTGATTACATCACTCTTTATCTGAATCATTTTCCATTGTTCGGTCGTCGATTTCCACAAATTTATATCGCAAAGAATAAAAAGATTTTCAAGAACATCGAAATGCGATGACCAACAGTACATATAAGGAGTGGAATCAGATATCCAATCCTTCAGCGGACCGTTGTATCTACTAAGCTATTGCCCTATAGCATTCAATTTTTCGAGCCGCATACAAAAGCAAGCGGTAGCTGAAAGGCTTTCATTTTTCTCAGTAAGCTGTTACCTCAAAAAATGTTAAATGTTTCATCGGGGAGTGGGTGCCTCTTTGATTGAAGAAAATACCATTTTAAGGGCATTCCATTCTTCTTTGTTCCTTTCCTTTCGTGCATTTAGTTGATTCTTATCCGGCAACAAATAGTCTCTACGTCTTAGATTATCCTTCCAGCAAACATCACTTCAATATATTTAGCGCTTCTTTTACGAGAAATTTCTTTCTCAATAAACAGTGAGCGCATTTTTGATATCGTCTTTTACAAAATCAATAGGAAAGTACACCAAACGACCTGGCACGATTTGTGCCTTTTTGCAGTAATGCGCAGGCTATCGCACTATACAAATACTCAGAAGCGCTGTCGTTAGGCTCACAGTAACACATTTCCTTATAAACTTAATGACTTGTACAAATCTCGACCAAAATTTTTATTTCTTTTTTTCTACTGAACGCATTAAAAGAATTTCTATGTGCAATTTTAATGACACCTTTGTGTTTCTGCAAATAAATCGCGAGAAAGCAAAACAGCCCAAGTGGGATGCTGAAGAAATTTTCGTTGCCTGGATTTGTCCGGCAGCTCTTTATTTTATTTTTCTCACTTTAAACATTCTGCGTGATGTTTAGATTAAAGTTTGGGCTTTTATTGTCGCACTTCATTGGCTTAAGCTCAAAACGCAGAAAAATGTATCGTTTTTCGTCGCGATTCATTTTTCTCCCCCCGTTTATCCGATCCCCTTTCTCCCTTTCTCACAAAAAAGGTTGCAGATGCCCATGTTTAGCTCTCTTAGGAAGTCACTAAATAGTATTAGTATACAAGGAAAAGTTCTCATAAACATTCGGAGCAGACGAAATGCTTCATAAGTAAACGACCACACTGTCCTCCATGAGTGCTGTCTTTTGTAGACATCTGCAATTGAACCACTTCGTAATTTATCATATCTACTGAAATCTAGGCGTTTAGAACGAACGAGGAAGGGGATGGGGACGATGAGGGAAGAGAGAGGGCAATTGACACCCGCGTGGCGCTCGCCTTTCTGAACCAGCTCGTGCTGCACTCACTGCACTCGTACAATTCCTGCAATAACATGCTGCGAGCAGGCGGCACACATATTTGGTCATTGCGCTAAACTCCTCCCAAGTTATACTCCTCGTCAATAACCTCACATCTTCCGCTCTCTCATATCTCTCATTCATTTTCAGTCACTTTTTATCTCTATTTCTCAAATTTTTTCTAGCACATAAAAACCCCTCTTTACTACGTATGTATATTTTCGCTCATCACACATTTTATTCCTCAGATCTCTAAGAATTGTGCTTAGTCACTAATACCCCTCGAAATATGTCGATCTCTTCGAAACTCGTCATGCCTCTCTTGATGTATATTTCGAATCACTGAATATCTTTGGGCATTGAATATGTGCAGTTGTTCCCTTTGTGTCAGTGTATACGGCCGGCTGTCGCATATTGCGTTCATTGTTGAAACACACCATAGTAGGACTAATTTCGCTTTGAGTCTCGTTGGCCGCAGTGTGCCGCTCTCTTCGTGACTAGCCGATCCGTTCACTGGTGCGGCGGCCGATTCGAGTGCGTATTTCGGCGTGCCTCATCCCTCGAGCACTCTCTTGTGCCGTTACTTCATAAATTTCCACAGAGGGGATTCAGCACGTCACTATCGTAGGCTTTGAGGGCTCATCGTGTGCGTATAGGAACAATCTCTTTAAGGAACCAAGTGCATGCGAAATTCAATCAAGCAAACGACGTTCGCAACGCACTAAGCAGCTGAGTCACCGTCGTGCAGGCATCATCGTTTTTTATCTTAACGCATTGTATAGTTTCTGCAGATATATTCCTCTTATCAGGCTCCCGTCCCGTTAAGTAAAATTTGCCGATTGCCGTCTGATATCCAACTTCCTATTCGGAAAAGCGGTTATTGAATTGGGACTGAAAATTAAGCTCACCGTGAATTGTTTTCTACGCATTCACTGACAGGAACGAGCTAACGTCGCGAAGCGCAACAGTACTTCGTGCGTGATTGGCAATCTGCACAGAGAGCACACGAGAGAGCAGTGCGCTGCCATTTGGGCTTGTTCGTTCTGGAGCACGCCTAGCCAGCCAGCCAGCCAACCAGCACTCAACCAGTCACAACCATCAAGTGGAGGGTGTGTGCCCGCGCGACAGCCGAGAGGGCTCTTTCAAACGGAAGAAGCGAGCGTCGTTTCGGTCATCACAGCTAAGCTTAGCTATCGAGTTCGAGTTCTTCGTAAACTTGAGGTGTGCATTCTGCAATACACCCTCATCTAGAGTCGAGTTGACCGAAGCCTGTTTCGCAACGTAACGCGATCGCCTATTCGCGTACGTAACGAACACACAAACCCGCCTGTCTGCCTGTACGCCCACCACACTCGATCTGCTCGTGGTGGTGCTTTTACGTTGCAGCCAACAGCCATTGGTGACAGTCCACCTGCTGCATTATCGCTTGTGCTGCTTTCATCGGAATACGCATTGTCATCTAAGCAGCCACTCAGTCACGTTGGACCCTTCGCTCTTCTCACAACTGTTTTGATTCGCGATTCTATTGCTTCCTCCTTGTGCTTATTAGTGCTAACTGATTAGAGGCATCCTTCATTAATCAACACGATGTCGAAAGCCGAGAAAGCCGGAGCACAACAAACATCGCTGCTCGATGTACTCAAGAAGAAAATGCGTCAGGCTCGTGAGGAGGCTGAAGCCGCAAAGGATGAGGCAGATGAGGTGAAACGGCTTCTTGAAGAGGAACGCAAAAAACGTGAAGACGTATGCCCATTTTGTTCATTCCTACTTTCTTATCACATTCATTCTACTCTCTATGAAAATATTCATTAGTAAACTTATTCATCATTTTTCAATATTAGTTCTTTAGTTTTTCCGCCAAACTTAATTAGATGCTACTATAAATTTGGTAATAGTAATGCTATATAATGCTGTAGTGCAATTCAGAGATAGTTTATAGGCGAGTATATTTTAATGCTGCAGTGAGATTAAAGGAGCGCTATTTTATAGCTTGAATTTCTCAGATCTTCAACGAATTTTATTCTGACTTAAGGTATTTTAATTTTGTGTTATTAGGTCTATGCATGAAGCGCACACTTAGACTAATATTGAGATTATTGTTATTGTCGTTGTTTTGTCGAATTATTTCGACGCGAAGCCATTGATTTTTTATTCGCTTACATTTTCAACGAGAAATTCTTTATGTTGGAGCGTTTGAGCGGATCAACTCGTTTAGAAACATAACCTCTCAGGTAGACAATACCTGCCAGGTAATTTTATTACCCATGGATGTGTGGATTTGAATTGCTTTGGAAAACATTCACGTAAAAAATTCTATACAGTTATTAACTCATAAAATGCCGTTTAAAGTTTATTTTTTAAATAAAGTTTATTTTCAAAGTTTATTTTATAAGTAACTTATCGTTAGATGATTGTATGATTTTCGAAATCATTTCTCCGTCCATATTCTAAGACATTCATTTAATTTCGTCAAGGAATGATGATGATCTGCGCCCATTATTCATATCGTTGGATAATATATTGGCAATTAATTATCTTGAATGGATTATAGATGAGAAAATCAAGTCATAGTCATTTTTAGAATTGCTTACCCTATTTCTTCAAATAATCACTTATTTACCACGTCCGTTGCACTTCGCACCTAAGAAATATCTATAAAATCATTCGCCCTACTAAAGCGGAATGATATTTTTGCTAATAATATTCTTTTTATTTCTTCAATTTTTTCATTCCCATTAAGTAAGTAATTTAGAAATTTCCATAAAAATATAAGAAATAAAACTTTTTTCATCTCATTTCATTTCATTAAACGTATTTTTCTTTCTTTTGTTATTCTATATGAAAATTTTAATTATAATAGAAATAAAAATAAATAATTTTAAATATATATATATCGAAATAATTACGAAAGGAGTATCCATAGGATAAGTTTCTTTTAAGTATTGAGAATTCCTCGACTTTATAGGCTAACTAACGAATAATTCAAAAAAGCAGCCAACAAAACGAGCGAATGTGCTAAATTGCACAGAGTATTTTATTGAGACGAAGGGAATCGATATGGGTGAATGTATACGTAAATGAACAAAACATACCACCACTCATCGCACACTTCGATTGCGTTTGCGCAAATGTTCCACGCGTAACATTTGTCTATTGCATAATCGAGCATTTACGAATGCTATCAGTCATATGCATTAGCACATCACTTTTGTAATTTCAACACATCCTGTCGGGTAATTTCATTACCTATGGATGTGTGGATTTTATTATGAAATTAAGCGGAAACTGATGTTTTAAGACGTTTTTAATTTTTATTGATGCTTATTTTGTTGTTAGCATTTTCTTCATTCTCTCTACTCATCGATATCACAATTGATCGCTTATTTTTCCCTCAGTCTTTATTTCTTACTTGTAACAGCTGCATTTTCCTTTTCGCGTTAGTACCTAGGTAAGTTCATCGCATTTTGCATTCCTTGAGACTACATGTGTTGCGGTTCATCGCTCGTTGCCGAATGGCTAAAGCTTTAAAAGAAACATCTTCACTTTAGGAGTTCAATTCTTGCCGATGACTCATATCCGTCACGTATATGTATCTTGCTTGACGTAGTTTTTAAATGACATCATGTAAGAATCAGTCGTCAAAGTAAATTCTGCATGAAAATTTTATGCGATAAGCTGCCGCGGTCGAAAAGACTCCTCAGTTAATCGGCGACCTTCACATGACGCATTGCCGCAATCGATTAGTTCAGCCTTTCCCTTGCTCCGTTTAGGAGACATTTCTATCGTCTCTAGGGCAGCTAGCGAAGCATCTTGCGGCTAAAAATTCTCCCAACATTCAATGCTAATTATTGCTTTGTCATATAATCTCGAATAGAAACTCCATTGTTTAGAGCATCCACGTTTCTATGATTTGTCATCACTTTTTAAGGAGGAAGAGGTAACAGCGGGGGAAAAGGATAATAATAGCTATTAGGGAAAACTAGTGGATTTTTAAAATCCGTTGGTAATATATCCTAGTGCTGCAAACTTGTTCTAAATTCTTTATTGCTATCGTAGGATAATAAAAATCTGATGTAAATGATGGGTTTGTAAACGTTTTTTGTGCATACGAACATCAACTGAAAGGACATCACTTACATTAATTCCCCCGTTATTATTGGCTTCAGAACGAAGCGAGGCACCAGTGTTGTGTGAACAACGGTATATCGCTTCATAAAAAATAAAAGTTGCCATCGGCTCAGCATAAAATCGATTATTTTATTTTTTGTGATCAGCTTATTGATTTCATGTTCCATTGCTTTTTCTTGGCGATGCTAAGGTGGTACATTTGAGCATCCGGCGTCTATCACACTTTGCTCGAACAGCTTGCTAGTGATCGAGTCGGTGGTAATGAACATCGCTCACACATTTTCGCGCAGTTCTCCTTATCAAACGTTATGTTGTTCAGTCTTCTGACTGAAATCAAATATGGTCGTTGCACATAACTGATGAACTCGAACGCTCTAATTTTGGGAAATAATTTCCACCCATTTGTGGCATTCGCACTTTAACGTAATAAAACACCAAGCTTAATGCTCGTGCAGATTTGCTCGATTGCAATTAGAGGCGCTTCTGTGTATAGGGCTATAATTAAATTCTCCATTCCTTAGACGGTCAGTCGACAAGACAGAGGATAGGCTAAATTTGAATTCCGCCAATCTTTTTGGTCTTCGATTTAGTGGATAAAGTTTCAGCTGAAGAAAATGGCGTCGCGGAAAAATATCTCAGAAATGGGTTTTTTTCTAGTTTTCTTTTCCTTAGCGGGATTAGTGAGAATTTGAGTGAAATATTTCTAAAACATCAAAAAGAACTTATATATGTTATTCATTTAATTTCTTCTCACCTTGAGAAATAATATGCGGGTTCCACTTCCTCCCGTACTCTTCGCTGCGATGATTTCGCGAAATGAGTAGAGCAATTGCTTTAGTTAATCAACTCTGAACTTAGTCTGAAATATTGGCTGCACTTGAATTTAATGAAGGGGAGGAATTTTCTCGTTTATTTTTTCTTATTCTTACAAAGCCTTCATTTTACAATCAATAGCTTCTAACGAGGAAAAAAAGGATTTAAGGTGGAGGGCTTTTAAATATTGATATCTAAAATAACAAATATATTGATACCCATAGATTTGATACCCATAGAAATGATGCGTATATGAGAAATCAGTAGCACGACGTATTTAGTGATTAGAATATGGGGAATGGGTGGTTTATGAACTACGATTAATATGAGCATTTTTTGCGATAATGCATTCTCGCTTGAGAAACATTCTGCAAATCGACTTCTTTTTTTCCTTTCTTTTTTCACTAGTCGTTTATTGAGACATATCAGAATGTCAAATATCATCCACTTGAGACCATTATTCATAATAATCTTAAGGCTAATTTATCCGTTTTTTTTTTTGAATTTCAATTATTGAACAAAGATTTTATCATATTATCGGGAAAATAAATTCCAAACTATCGGGAAATAGATGGGGAATTTATTTCTTTGCAGTGTTCTTTTAAGATGAAATTCGGTCTAACGAAGTACACTTTAAATTGACTTTTTAGACGGAATTAGCACATAGGCCAATGTCAGTAAATAACAAAGGTTACTTAGAAGGAGAGGGTGAGAAAGAAGTAAGGAAGAAGCATTGCGAGAATCCAGTTAGCACTAACTTTGTAAATTTTTGTTTTTTTGCCCCCAGGGTTGAAATTAAGACAATATTGGAGGTTAGATTAAAATTGGAGCTTTGAAACAATTGGAGGTTCGAAGAAAAGGTCGAAAGTGAAGATTTGAAACTGCAAATGACAAACGGCTATGAAGCCCCTTTTGAATATTGCAGGCATCTCTCAGTCTATTTGAAAATCGCCTTAATGAGCCAAAGATGAACTATCGTAATGAATCGATTAGAGCAATATTAGATCCATTTTTACCACATTTCTGCCATAGGTAGAGAAATATATTGTGCTAAAAAAATGAAATCATGTCTAGTCAAAATGTAGTTGAGATATATAGATGAATAATAAGCGCTTCAGGCGGAAGCTGAAGTAGCCGCATTGAATCGACGTATTGTGCTTGTGGAGGAGGATCTCGAGCGAACTGAGGATCGTCTAAAAGTGGCCACGGCGAAGCTAGAGGAAGCTTCGAAAGCTGCAGATGAAGCTGAACGGTAACGAAAGCGGCCCTACACTCGTGCTTTTTAGCTCGAGTGTTTGGTTGAAATTCAGGATGTTTTGTCGAAATCGCAAATATATGATTGTTCGATGCAAAGGAATTTTCATGTATTTACGATTTTTGACAAAACTCTATGATAAGAGTTCTTCTTCAATTGTTGAGCTCAGTAAGTTGGCAACTTGAGCTTGACAACTTGAAGAACTACTATTATCATGTCTTAGTTCCGTATAGTTTTTACTTCCATTCGCCGTTTATTCTATCTGATTGTGTAAAAATGCGATTGCTGGAGCTTTCATGTAATTGATAAAATATGAAATTAAAGTTTGGAAAGTTACGGATTAAGCAAAATTTCTTCTTTTAGTTCACTAATTGCCGAACTAATTTAATTCTTTTTTTGTGGGAAGCTCTCAGCACTCCATAGATTGCACAGTCAGAATCTATGATAGAGATTTTTCTACAATCGAAACCATCCATTAAAATCCAACATTAAAGGTCTCCATCGTTCATATATTTTCACTATAAATATGCATATATAGTTGAAAATGTATCAAGGATGGATGACTGATGAGTGATACATTCAGTGATGCATTGGAATAACAGGCAGTGAATTTCAGCAATGGTACTATAAGTGGAGTCATTTGGTGTTGAAGATTGGACACCGATGGAATCTCATTTCGCATATAATTTTTTATTAGGGAACGTTCCTTGTTGGCAGTTAGTGCTTGTTATATTCAATGCATCTCCAAAAACATCGCGTCGCAGTTTTACTAAAGTGGACGGGCAAGCATGGAAAGCATTTAAGGCCGAGGCAGAAGTTGCTGCTTTGAATCGTCGTATGACGCTTTTGGAAGAGGAATTGGAACGCGCTGAAGAACGTTTGAAATTGGCCACCGAGAAACTCGAAGAAGCAACACATACTGCTGACGAATCTGAGCGGTTAGCGACAGCTGCCTGAGACGTCCTTATGTGCTAAGGACGTTAAATGCCAAATGGCGAGAAGGCAGCCATGCCGCCAGAGCAACGGGGTCCATTCAACTATGCGGCCGCAGTGATGCTTCGAGTTTACGTAGAAACCCACAGCTGAGCATCCCCAACCAATCCTATGCACCACTACTTTCCGTTCATATGGTCCGTCCACACGTCTAAACACTGCTTTATATGTCGTCTAAGCACATCGGTTTCTATTCTCAGTTCTTTTTAGTGTTTGAATTTCTAAATCATTTCTTCATCAACCAATTTCACGTACGAAGACTTATCATCATTTCTGATAACGTTAATAGTTTTTAAGTAAAATGGAATTTTCATATTTTCAAAATGTAAAATGTTAGCACCCCTTCAAACTATCGCTTTTGATGTTTCATTTGAGAGGGTGATCTTACTTAGTGAGTAAGGTGGATATTAAAATGACTGAGGGAGGGGAAGAGGAAGAACGCGACACTAAAAGAATCAGAGAATAAGAAATGGATGTTGCTAAATGGACGAAAATAAATTAAATACTAACGCAATGCTAAGCGGACGCAACTTATGCATATTAAATTAGAGAGCATAACACTATTGCTTGCTTGTGTCGCATTGTTCACTAATGCTTGCTTACAAATTGCCATCAAAAACCGTACACCTCGAGAATATCCTCACATTCGTTGAAACTCGAAATGAAACGAATATACTGATTTCGGCACAACATCGGCAGAAACCTTTATTGTGCACTTTTTGAATAAATTAAAGGAGGCAATTTATGCCTAACGTGGAGATGTGCTCTTGTAATATACATGCGCACATTCCTCTGTTAGGATGGGATTTTTTCTGTTTGTAAAGGTTGTGAGAATTAATTGAGAAGAAAATGACTGAAGGATTATCTGAAGGGTATATACGGTATTATAGTTGTCGTTGTGTTGATGTGTGTTGTGTTACGTGTTGGTAAAATTGTGCAGTGCCCGCAAATCGATGGAGACACGATCACAGCAAGACGAGGAACGCGCCAATATCCTCGAGGTACAGGTCGATGAGGCTAAAGTGATCGCTGAAGAGGCTGATCGCAAATACGAAGAGGTAAAACACAGCCTATCGTTTCTCTTGAGCAGCCGCCTCTTATTTACCCACTTTTCCGGATGCTGTGCCCTTTTCACAAGAACCAAAAAAAAAGCTTCAAAAATGTTTCTTGCCTGCCCTGATTCACTAAACATTCTTAACTGCAGCAGTGGCTAACAGAGAGAAACATTCAGTCGAATATTTGCATCCGTCAGTTTTTATGAGTCAGCAATACATGTTTTTTGCGTAACGTTAGTGCCGTTCACGTATACGAACAATGCTAGACGTGAAGTTTATGCTGAAATTTGTCCAAGAAAGATGTCTCTACGATAATTAAAACAAGGATCAAGTTTGTAGAATTTTGCTTCGATAATTCAGAATAAATGTTCTCGCATATTTATCCATTTTACTGACGACACATAATTAGTGGCCGAAAAAAAAGGAATTTAAATTCTCCTTCTGAGTAAAAACCGGTCTTAACAAGGGGATGCATTTGCAATAGCACACTTTTTTCTCCGTAATTATAACCTGTTTTCGATGTATATCACTCCTTCTAAATATATACGTAAACTGAATTTTAATTCTTAAGGAAATGACCATATGAGTCTGCAAATGAGCATTAATGAATAGATGAGATAATCGCTAGTTAATTCGTTGATGGGAACGTTGGTAGACTGGTAGACGAATATGACTGAAGGGGGAAATTCCTAAAATTGGGACTAATAGTGGGCATAGTTCGAGAGGCGGCTGACTCACCATATATGCTTGCTTGTATGTTTACAGATGTTGTTGCAAGAAATTTGTTGTGTCTTTTGCTGTTCGTCATCGCTCTCGTTTTGTTGCTCTCCAAAGTATTTTATGTTGCATGATTCGTGAAAGCCCCATATTTTGCGTTCTTTTTCTCTCCTTTTTTTTGCGCACGAATTCCCTTCTCTATAATAGAATATTTGCATTTTGATCGTGCTAAAATTCAACAATATCATTTCTCTTTAAGGCAAATATTCGTCTGATAACCGAGAAATTTAATTCTCGGAGCGTTCGGGAGCTTTTTGTTGCTAAAGAAATAGTTTTGTTCTATGAGCACGTAAAAGAGCTAATCAAATATTTGTCTCCTTAATGGAATATACAGACGATAGGATATTTATGCATATGGAGGAATATTGTCAGCGAATCATTCGAAAAGAGATGGAGGTGTGGGGAAAATTTTGGGAAGAGAGGAGGAGTAGGGACGCTTGTACATCACCGATCAAATGCAATCTTCTTCAGAGGAGGAAGCACTTAAGCGTTGTGTTTGCGCATGTTTACTTAGGTGCCCGTTTGCGAGAAGCATTCTTTTCACCTTGATGTCACCCTTTCTCTTATTGTCAACAGTATTCCTATCGATCAAGATTGCACTCAATCCCGCATAGAGACACCTTTCAACTACATATTTTCTCATCGCATGCATATCATTCATTCATAGAAATACAAATATCATCGCATATTTCAAACAACAAAGATTTAATCTGATATAAAATTATTTGATCATTTGGGGAAGTGGGAAATGGAGGAATTGTTTTCTCATGAGATGGGAATGTGATAATTTTTCCTTGGATTTATCCTAACTCTTCTATACGGTTTCATAACATACATAGTGTAATTTTAAAATTTTATTTTGTTTATTGCATGAATCATTAAGTTTTTTCCTCTCATTAGTCTCTTATAGAATAATTCAACTCGTGTTGCTTAAATTGAGACTTTGATGATTGTTGATAGTAATAGATGGAAGCGAAACGAGAGAGTAGAAGTTCTCAAACGACTTGAGAGAAGAGTAAAGTGGATTACATCAGAATAAATTCCTTTCATATTAAAATATAATCGATCAATGAAATACATTTCGTCGCGGATTTGCTCATTCGTTTGAAAATAGCGAAGAATTTGATTGTTTCTCATCGATTAAGGTCGAAAAGCTTAGAATTTCTATTTGTATTATTTATCGGAATTTTGCGCTCGAATTATTTCTCCTCTCGTCGTTTTCTGATGTTATTTCCGATCAGTGAAATAGATGAAGCTGATATGTTGCCTAACCGAATATAATATTTTCTTGCTAACAGCAATTTTGCAAGTTCACATAGCCAAAAAGAAGACTAGTCAATTGACACGCATGGTGTTTGTTGTGAATTTAGTGCACGAAAAGCACTGGAAAATCGAGTGGATGTGGATCACGATCGTTGTGTCGAACTGGAGCAGAAATTACGCGAAGCACAATCACTACTCGCCGAAACCGAAAGCAAATCCGATGAGGTCAACAACGTGTTTTCATTTCACTTCTCATCGCCTATTTTAACTCTTTTTAAAGGAGATCGCTTAGCGTGCATTAAATGGACACATCGAATTCTCATTCGCCATGATTTACCGCTTTCTATAACGCAGCAATACGGAAGTGGGGGAGAAAACTGAACGGCAAGAATATCCTTTATATTTATGATTGTGTAAAATCGTTCAGCTCCTTTACAGCGATGAAAATTTGGTTGTTTCATGGTTATTTTCAAGGAATTCAGTAGTAGTTGAATATAAATTCTATGAAACTTCCGTGATTTTTAAAGGACAAAAAACGAATGCATAAGATTAATTGCCCACTCTCTTTATTTTTCTCCCTAATCAATCCTCAGAACGATTTAATTTTCCTCATTAACAGTTCTTTTATTGTTCATTAAGGGTGGAAATGAGAGGAAGCAATATCTTATATTGCACGTAAACTGCAAGGACATTTGGCAGTCGGACTAATATCTTGCATAGTTTTTGCTGTATACGCCTTGGTTTAAGCTCATTCCTAAAGTTTGCTCCTACGTGGGAGTTGCTTTTGAAGCCATTCATTAAAATATAATTCGTAACCTCTATGTGTGTCCTTTGTCGCTTTATGTCCACTGTTCTTTGTAACTTTCTCTTGTCTATCGTCTACTTTTCTTTTCTTTCTCCCTTTCCTTTTCCTGCACATTATGTCCGTTTCCGGACTTTTTTCTATGGCTTCTGGCGGTTGGTTCTCTTCTCGTTTTTTTCTCTTTATTTCTTTTCCTTTTCTCTGTTAAGATGTAATGCCTAGCGGAAGAGATGAGAAATTCGAAATGGTAATTAATATACATATATTTATACAACCATTGTCGCGAACAAAAAGGCTTGCGGCAAAAGGCAGAAGAGCGGTACTTTTAGGAAACAGCTCGCTACGATCACGTTGTCATTGATTTCCATCCTTTATCAACGTCTGCATTTTAAGCTTAAGCTCAGCATTGTAATAATTCACCGAGGCGATTGCGGATCAATGAACCTGTGAATCAGGTAGCGGAGAGAATTAGTGACAACTATTGCAAGTCTGTTTTATTTTATGCCTAATTGAGCCAACGCTGCTTTATTGGCGCAACTGGTGCTGCTAAAAGTCCCAATGATTTTCATGTATGGGTATTAAGTTTATGGCATATTGTTAGACATAAGTTAACGATGAGCATTTGCAATAAATTTGAAAGTAGGCACTTAAACGCTGATACCTTTGGATACTATAATAAGGCCATCATATTCAGTAACGGGCAACCTAGGTAATATTTCGGATTCAGATGTTTTAATTCGTAAAGTCGAAATCGTAAAACCTATGATCGAAAATATTATATTGCAAGAGCACGCCCAAATCTTTTGAAGAAAACCGTATAGGGAGTTAGCGAACAGAGGAATTATTTCGGCATCCAGTTGAGTTCTTCGTTGATGCAACCTGTATATTATTTAACCGTATGAAAATATTAAAAAGTAGTTTCTAAATCACTGATAAAGCGCCTGAAGAATTCTCTTAAACAAACAGAATTCACAGGACAGATAAGCGATTGATGTCGAGAGTGACATTCTTCTAATTTTTTCTTCTACTAAACTCACTGAGGTGCAGTAACGGTGGTGGGGGTTTAGTGTGCGCAAGGTGATGGAGAACCGCTCATTCCAAGATGAGGAGCGTGCGAATACCGTCGAATCACAGCTCAAGGAAGCTCAGATGCTTGCTGAAGAAGCTGATCGCAAATACGATGAGGTGATTTATTGAGCGTGTGTATGTATATTTGAGTATGTACGTTTGTGTGTCTGTGTATGATCCATACTGTCGGAGTATTTAACAAGCTAGAACAACCTTACCTTGTCCTCTGTTCATGCCTCGAATGGATTCTGAGAGTGTCCTTTGTGAGACTGTGTCCTATCTTCCTAATTCATAGCATCAAAGAAGCCACGAGAAGAAGGGTCGATAGCGATAAATTGAAATGTCGCTGCAAATGATCCATAAAACGAAAATCGGAACCGTTGGAGCTGGAAAATCAAGCAATACATAGTTATCTGAGATTCGCCAAGATGTTCTGCGGATATTGCTCACGCCAATACCACATAAGGAGATCTCAAAGATAAACTTAAAAAAATCTAACCGTCGGAGCGTGAATTTCATTCATTAGCTCCCTACTAACAAGTCGTGAATTATGTCTCTTATACGTTTAACAATTCAAATTATCCTGTCGAATATGAAGTCATTTAATGAGACGTTTTCATAGATCTCTTAGAGTGCGCTAGTGCTTGTGATGAGAATCGATGAAACTGCTGTTATCCCATTTGGTGAAATTTGGAAATTTCGATAAATTTTCCAAAATTTCTTGTCAGTAATTTCCGTTATTTCTTTTTCAACTAACAATCTCTGTGAGGCGATCGGTTTTTCAATTATTTTCGCAGCAGTTTTGTTTTGTTCGTCGCTAAGCTGCAGAAGTCCTTGTGCGATCTTATCGTTGTATTATTATTTCTTGTAATAAATTTAGCTCTTATTATGGTGTTATGATATTCTGAATTGAATCTTTTAAAGAATATTCTTCATATTTGGAATTTCATTTTTTCAGTCGTTCGATTTTGTAATGTTTTTAATGTACCCCAAAAAAAAAGGTTAATTGAACAATAAGAATCACTTCATAGCGCCGGCAACTACCGCCATTCGCAACTTTTATTCTATCGAATTTTCGACGATCCTTCTTAGTTATTTCTCTAATTTTTCGAAATATCATTCAGAAAATCGTCGTTGTCATTTATTGTTGATTTTTGTGCTCGATTTTCTTTGAATAATATTGCATTTCTAAATGTTCCTGCTGGCTAACATTTTTACGAATGTTGGGAATACCGTTTTAGAATTTGATTTGCCATATTTATTATAGGTTGCCCGTAAATTGGCAATGGTTGAGGCTGATCTGGAACGAGCTGAAGAACGTGCCGAGGCTGGCGAAAAGTAAGCTTTCGCATCTTTATATTGCAAACTTTATCTCCATACTTTATACTAATTCATTCTGGCTTGAATGACTAGTCAAATAGATCCATTTTGTTGTCTTTGGGTTCATGGATATCTTTCAAGATCCCAACAAGAAAGTAATTGCGATAAAATCGTCCTGAAATTTGAACTTGCTTGAAATAAATTCTAAAAATCAACTAATGAAAACGTCCATCGAGGAAGCAGGGGAAATTTTCGCTTTTCAAAGCATTAATGGCAGTCTTTGGATTCGTATTTGATAAATTATGGATGTATTGCAAGCGGAGTCTGAATTTTACGTGTTTTATTTTCATAGTTTGTGTTTACTAATTTTTGCATGACAAATTAATGGAAATCTGAAATATAATTTTTATATAATGCATTTTAATTGCTGCAAACGCATAATGCATAGTGGAAATAATACATAATAATACAAGGATAGCGAAATTTCCCTCTATTAGTTGCACTCTACTATCATACTAACATATCAGTATCACTCATTATGCATCAGAGCTGTGAAATGTTGTTGAAAAGGCCATATGCAGGATTTCTCACCAAGAGAGATGGATTTATATCCAGAACTTTAAATCCAATTGTGTTCTAAGAAAAAAAAGTTTCTCCTTCCATATAATCGGCTCAACTTGAAACTTATCCAAATTTTGTTTGCCTGTTTTCGCTGCTTTTTTTACTCATATCTTCGCCATCATCGTTTTTTTTGCGCATTGTAGAGGAGGAAAATATCTTCGTCTTCCACTTTCATTCCGACTTCCTTGCATATGGTGTTGCGGTTGTTCATATTTATAGGTGGATATAATTTATTTACTTTTCGTATAATTTGCGTGTGTTATGCGTGAATGAATAGTGATATCATTCGTAATAATATTATAACATAATTTAATAATATTATTGCTATTCTGAGCAATCCTTAAAAAGGACTTGAAGAGGTATGAGAAACTAATAAACAACTTGTGTGATTGCACAGAGCGGCACGAGAGATGGAAAGGGAGTTGGTCGCTGTGGGGATTAATCTGAAAACACTCGAGGTACATGAGGAACGAGCATTGCAGCGCGAGAACTCGTTTTCCGATCATGTACATTGCTTACAGAGTCGAATCAAGGAGGTAATCTACCCTCCCTCCCCCTTTCGTGCCTCTAAATCGCCCACTACAATACTCCATGATACGGTTCAATTCAGCAGAACTTCTTCAACAAATCCCTGGACTCTATTCCCACAGAAACGTCGAAATTGCGACCTAAAGCAAAAAAACAACCGACGATCCGACCGGTTGTCTTGAAATTATTTTGAAAAATTTAGTTGAATAGAATGAAAATGAAACAAATCACTAATCCTCTGTAGTGGGCAATATGGGCGCAATGTTTCGCGTGGAGTATTTCGGAAATTCTTACCTTTCTATATATCTTGGAAGCATGCTGATGATTGCTTATCGTTATCCATATACAAGATGCTCGTTATCATTGCATGTCTTGGTCAAGCATGGTTATATATACATTTTTCCAATCTTTGTATATACGTTGATGTGGTTGTATATATTGCGTGTCTCGTTTGCTTTTCACTGTTTTTCTGCCTACACAATTGTTTTATGATCACCGTCAGGGAAAATCCTCTTTTCAGTGACAGAATGATTTTATCGAATTTCAGCTTTTTTCGGGCGTTTATAACATATAGTTCACTTAGAGCGTTCAGTTAGCTGAAACTCATCTTTTAAAATAATATTCCACGCTTGCTAGCTGATTAGCAAGTGAAACAAGAAAACCAGTAAAAAGGTAGCTTTCATCCTTTCGTTGGATGCATCTGCATTAACATTTCCACGGAAAGTTATCACTTTGTGGTGAAATTATTTCTGGGTAAGTCTGTTGAATGGCGCATTATGTAAAGTTGTGTTGTGCAGCAAGATCGTCGAACTGGAGGAGGAATTACGTGTTGTCGGCAACAACCTGAAGTCTCTTGAAGTGTCGGAAGAGAAGGCACTACAACGAGAGGACTCATACGAGGAACAGATCCGCACTGTTTCCGCACGTCTGAAGGAGGTTTGGAGACTATGCAACTGCTAGAAAGTTGATAACAGTTGATTCCAACGAAGTAGTTGCCATGTTCACGACGTTGAGAATTTCAGAAACTTCTCCAGACTCTTCAGAGGCCATTCTCCAAGTCAAAAACCATTGATGAAAAAAAGGCAAATGAAGCGTTTATTATGTCTGACCTAGGACTGAAATGGCATCAACATGAACAATTTCTTTGGAGTTATCAGCGAAAATTTGATATGGTTAGATTATCTGCTAGTTTTCTTTATTTAAATTGCCATCGGAAAATTTGCTTCTTTGATGTCTTTCAGGATGGAATTTTACGATCCCAAAGGTTACCGACTTTAAAAAAAAGGCTTTTTTTTTCAACTTCGAAGAAAAGTGCTTCAAAGCCACATGTATCATCTCATTGTCTTTCCCTATGGTTTAAGAAAAAATTTATCATTATTTATAGGGTCTAACGAATGGGTATTCAGTTATGAGGTTATATGTACGCGTTGCTAAGAACAAATTGGGCAGCTCACAGCTTAAAGTACGAATGCATGAGTAATGGCTTCAGTGCTATTCGATTCCATAATATTTTCTATAGCATGTTATGGAAATGTGCTTATAGTGTTGTAAAGTGATCGTTGTTAGTTGTGCTTATGCCATATTTGATGCTTATCATATTCATCTAAACGTAACGATTTAATTTATTCAGGCTGAAACGCGCGCCGAATTCGCCGAAAGATCAGTGCAGAAATTGCAAAAAGAAGTCGACAGACTTGAAGGTAAGTCTATCATTAAGGCAATCCATATTTAGTAGTTCATCTTTTGTGTAGTTTTTTTTAGCATCTTAAAATCTTAGAATGCCGACAATTAACGAGGATATTGACCGCTAGATTAGGCGTTTTATTGCAGGATTCTCCGTAATTCTTTCATTTTTCTTCGTTTGATTTCTCATCGATTATTTTTTCACATACGTTAGGTGATTTCTTAATCTCAAAGGATCGTCCAATTAGTTTCATACCTAGCAATTTTTGTTGCTGCTTACTTTCGATGTTTTACTAATTTTTTGTTGTGGCGCTAATTTTTTTAAATAGAGTAATATTTGCTGAGCACTACCGATATTTTACTTGTATTTTCTTAAGTGGAAATATTCGCATCTTCAGAGAAATTTTATATTTTATCATTCATTATTGGAAACTATATTCGAAGAAATATTATTTATTTAATAAACACTCTAAAAAGTTTACATTTTATTCATAAATTTTTATAATACTTTATATTAAGGCTATGTGAATTTCTTTTATATTGTAACTTCGAATTGGTTTCTCATCATTTTAACGCTGAATAATTTAAGTTTAAAAGTCAAAATACTGTCGAATCGTTATATGCCTCATTTAGCGAAAGCAGTTATCTCTAAGAACGACTTCCGCAGATCGAAGTCTGGATGGCTTCTTGGATTTTTGCTCTCGAAAACTTTACTGTTAAATTTTACAGGTGGCTTTCAGTTATTCAATTGGGACGAATAGAAAGTTGCCTTTTAATTGTCCATTAGCATATTCAGCAGAGAACGGCAGCAAGTTTAGAGACTTTTCCTATCAATTTTGGCCATTATTAGAGAAGAGGGATATCCTATAGAATTGCACCGAAAAGGGAAATAAAGGATGACGATAGCGCATAATTGCTGTTTTCACATTCATTCTGTGAAATCTTCCACTCATTTTTTGCTTTTTTTCACTCCATCTAAACTTCCCTCATTTGCTGTCTTCATTTTATTAATTCCATTAAGTTCACCCAGGTTGATATTTAGTTCCGTCAGAGGGGACTTTTTACTTGACGAAAGACGTGATAGAAATTAAAGTCTACGACCGCCTCCTTTCATCAAGTCCGACCTGAATGAATTCATTTCCATTGTGTTTACCGAAACGAATTTTGCTAAAGACGATATTTACGAATTGTATAAATCTGATTTGACGACTGGCTGAGTGCATTTCACATCCGATGCAGTTCGGCTATAACGAGTTCAGGGGACTGAGGGACGTATTTCTAGAGAGGGAATACTTATATTCGCACAGATAAGGTGCTCGATTTTTGCTCTTTTTTGCTCAAAGGAGCTCTTCTGTCAGTAATTCGAGTATATAAAATGCATTAATGTGTGGCATCTCTCCTCTTTATCGATCTATCTGTAAGGGGAATATGATACGGGGAGTAAGACCCGTTCGAATGCGGTCTAAGAATGGGATAGAAAATGATGTAGATTCATGTTTGAATAAGGAGGACGCGGCGAGATAGGGTTGTTATTCGAAGGGTCAAACGGTACGTTGATGAGGGGCACTTTCTATAATGAACATACTCATTCTGAATGCCTCTTCACTCATCCAACAAGCAATTATTGACGTTAAAATGTGCGTATTTTACGCAAAACTCCCTTTTCAGCTGAATGTACGTATTTTGGACGATTCAGGTTCAATTTATTCATGTTAAATTCTAATTCCGGGTGTCGAAATGTTTGATCAATCACATCAGTCGTGGTGGAGTAAGGTTTCGATATGAAAAATGTTGACTTCGAAATTTATCTAAAAATTCACCCAATTATCAGTGCAAGAAACTTGAACAACCGTCGTAGAAGCGGCCCTTTTTTTGAAATCTATAGTGGGACTGTTAAAGAGAACTCTTAAAATCAGCAATTTCGGCATTATTTAAAGAGGGAAAATATTCAGCCAAAAAATATACAGTCAATGCCTCATTAATATTGTATTCTATTTAAATATTTATCATTATTTATGCAGATACTTTACTTTCATGAATGTTTTTCAAAATCGAATTTATCCATTATTTGTTAACATAAACAGCTTATCTAATGATCGGGCAATAATGATAGTAATATGGAGATGAGGCAAACGATTTTGAATCAGTTAAGCCGAAAACTGTTTTTTTTTGCGGAAAGGAGTATTGCTCAGCAAAGTGCGTTGATAGTTAAGTATAAAAAAACGGCAATTGCTTTGTTCACTAATAAAAGCATTGCGTATGCCTATTCAACTTGTATTTCCGTTATTGACTATATGTGTTGAATGAAACATCTCGTTTACTGTCTTCCGTTATCGTTTTTCGTTGATAATACTTTTAGGATTTTTAAAGTCTGAAAGGTTGAGTTTCTGGAAGCCTTTTCTGGATATAGATTGGATTTCTGGAAACTTTTCTGGATATAGATCAACTTTATAAATAATACGAAGGTTAAAAATTCCATTTCATCGGAAGAGGAGATTTTTCAAAATCGTATGAAAATGCTCGATTAATCATGAAAAAAATTTATATTTGTCACATTAGTTGCTCGGGTGTTACTTTCACAACGAATAAGCACATAACTGTTTATGTGTTCGTGTCGGCTATTGTTGTCATCGTTGTTGTGTGTTGTGAACGTCAAACTGCAGACGAACTACTCGTCGAGAAGGAGCGTGTCCGCAATCTCACCGAAGAGATCGAGCAAACCGTCCAGGAAATTCAAGGCTCTTAGATTATGCTCGCTTCCACGACACGTCTCCACTATTTCTCTGTTTGTTTATGTTAGGTGTACGTTTCGTTCTTGTCGTATTCCTTCTGCACCTAACAAGCAGTGTTCATCAAATGTATAGCAGCAAAATCACTCAAACGATTGATTTGATCAACGTTAAGCGGTTGAATTTTAAATTTTCCAGAAATTTGAGGGAGGTCCTTTATATTCAAGGTTAATTAAGTTTTTAAAAAACTTTTGAGAGGAATATTCGATCTGGGTTACAATTTACAATAATTTGATTGCTTTTTTCGTTTTCTTGAAATAAAATACCCAAGCTGAATAACAAAATCGAGGATAGGAACGAAGAAAATTTCAACAATTTGCAACACTTAGATGAAAAGGAGGTTCGCCGTTGTGATTAAAGCCACCATAAGATTTCGAGACGGTGATTTTCGCCAAGCAAATGACAAGCTTTGATTCGAGTATTTTGAATTAATTAATAATATTCTTTTGTTGGTAGGGGAATATTCTCGATCATCCAATAGCATTTAATGAACAATCGAATTTCAATTTATTATTATATCTAAATAAGGTAATAAATCAATTCAGCAGTTGGTAATGCTGCTATCATATTTGTTAGACATGCTTACTTGGTGTGTGTCTGCTGTGTTCTATCGCGTGCGTACAATATGTGTGAATTTTTATGCTATGCTCTACTATCGCATGCCGTTCTTCTAAGTTAACACTCTTCACAACTGCATGATCGTTGAGAACATGGATTTCTATCGCATCATATTACTCAAAAATATTCAAGAATTTGCACCATCGATGTGGAATAATGGCACTATACTGCGCAATTGCTTTTATGAATTAGAGTTTATAGTATTTTGAGTCATGTACACAGGATTTACAGCACTCTGAAGTAAGAACAACAAGCTTAAAGTATGTTGCAGTAGGTCATTTTCTATTATTTTATTTTATTTTATTATTATTATTATTATTTTTTTGATAGTGCGATATGGATTTACCAATTTCTTTTTTACCAATTTTTTTGATCCACCAAGTTGATCCACTTCTGAGTGTGATACATGGTATCTGATAATACATGAAAGAAAAAGAAATTGGTAGATTTATTTTCTGGATTCCGAGATCGGTTGTGGAACCTTTCCTAGTTAATACTTGGGATGATGCCTTTAAAAGTGAGTAAGCAATGAATAAGCGGAGTCTTCGGCATTATCGTACCGATGATCTAATTGACAAGCAATGCGTCATTAGTCATTATTAGCGTCTCGCATCTCCTACATCCCATTTGATTGGATTTAACCCAATACGATTATATTCAACAATCTACACGTTCGAATGTTATTCCCGAATAGTAACGCGTATATGCAAATAAGCGATGTTACTGATAAGGAAACGATAAACTTGCATATTTAATGAGAGAGGATTTAATTGCTTTTAAATAACATTGCATGAGGGTTTTTTGGATGCCGAAACGATGACGCTAAAAACTTCCGGAGTTTCTGGAGTCCTGGATCGTCCTTCCATTTCATTTTAAAGTATTCAAGAACGGGAAATAAAATATTATTAAAGTCGTTGTTTTTTTTGAGAAAAAGTCGTTCCCTTATTGTAAGATGCTATACATTTATTCTCATTCGCCACGTTTAGGTTATCAGTGATCTTAAAACAGCTCATTTTTTTTCTTCAATCATTTTTGTCGGTCAAGTCATTGCATGTATGTGTGAAATGTTGAAATTATTAGAGCATTAGAG
Organism: Parascaris univalens; assembly: GCA_037576465.1. NCBI lineage: Eukaryota > Metazoa > Nematoda > Chromadorea > Rhabditida > Ascarididae > Parascaris > Parascaris univalens. The sequence continues at coordinate 33,858,017 of CM075173.1, forward strand.
CATTTATTTTGTATGAATTCTTCTTTTTTGATGATTTTCTCTTTCATTTTTATTCCATATTTATTTTATTTCTTTTCTGTTCTCTTCACTTCCGCTCAAACATATTAATAAGTTTGAAATGCTCTATTATGATGACTAAGTATGCAGTAATTGTTCAAATTTTCGGCTGCTTTCATGAATGCATGATTTTCGATATCTATCGTTTAATTTCTTTCTTTTAAGTTTTTATTTTAAACTCCTTTTTAAGAGTAAAGTAATTTTTGCTAAGATTAGGAGTTAGAGATGATTCGTTGTATTGAGAAGGCGGCGTATGACTAACAATTCATTTGTTAACGAATGAATACATCGATATATGAGTTTTTTGAAAGTTTCCATCTATTATATCAATTAACGTCCGGTGTGTCTTGTTTTGTGAAATTATAATGAAACTAATTATTATTTGACAACCAACTAAAATTTCGCCACATAATTTAACATCCTTTTCCAAAGCTTCTTGAGAGGTTCAAGAATCTTCCCGTCCCTAGCCACACAAGTCTTTCGTCATTCGCAGTATTTGTGTTTTTTTTTCGCTGGCTTCGACGAAACCAGTTTCGTATAAGTTTTTTTCGTGCCAATATATGTTAAAATGCGTAATTTCGCAGTTTTAATAGAATTCATGCATGGAAATTGGTCGTATTTTTCCATTCCCTTTCCGTCTTAGTTCTCTTTGATTTCCTCCCTCATCCTTCTTTCGACGATATTTTAAAATGGCTCCCCTCTTCTAATATTGTGTGTGTTATTGGTGTGATGAGAATTAATTCACTGATTCAACTAATACAGATGTGTGACAAATTTCTATTCTATTTCAGACGCTAAGGAATTGTCGGATAACAAAGTAAAACAACTACAAGAGGAACTGGATCGTCTACTGAGCGAGCTGAATGCTGTCTAGTTTTATTGAGAGGAATTTGATGAGTAGATAAGGGTGGCATCCAATCAATTCTTATAGCACTGATTGTAGCTTTCGTATATTTGGGTCATAGTTTCGTTGAAATTGATCGGACCATCGTTTTTTTTCATTCAATTCACTGAAACGATGAATGCATGCTTACGAATAAAATCCCTCGTAAAATCTGAGATCATTTTAATATCGAATCATTGGACCACCCGGCTATTCATTTTTTCTGTTCCATACTTTTTGTGCCGTGTGCATGTTTCATCCGGTCTCTATTTGGAGCGTTAATGAGCTTGAACGTTGTTAATTTATCCTAAAAGGAAAAAAGCTTTGAGGCGGAACGATAGTCAAAACATCCGATCTCTAAATTGAACAGATTCGAGGAATTTCTTAAGCGCGTTAACAACTTCACGGCTTACATATCAAATCAGCACTGAGAAGGGCGTATAAAAAAATCGCCAAGTTTCAATTTCCGCTACAGCTAATGGCAGTGTCACCTCAGTTGTTTGAAGAGAGGTGCATCTTGAGGTTCCTCGAGAGGTGGAGTTCTTCTCCCATTTTTTCCTTTTCAGATAGGTATTTGTATTCATGGCTTCCGTTTATTCATTTTTAGGTAGTTTAAGTGATATAATAAGTGTTGATTTATTGCTTTCAAGTTGAAAAAAGTCTTTTCACTCATTTCCTTCGCGAGAAAATCATTGAAGATTTGAAACATTCCAAATATTTCGAAAAAGCTCCGCCGTCGTCTTATTTAGCATCACCAGTTGTGTGGTTCGATGCATGTGTTTGCTCGTTGCTTATCACTTTACGTTCCTTCTTAACTTAATTGAATTTTCTCCTCATTAATTATTTCAAAATCCAGAAGTGTTCACCTGTAAAAGTATGGATTGATCTGCCTATGTGATTGATTTTTAGATCGTTTTAATTTGTTTATTTGCTTTTATTTTTCAAAATTTTCTATGTGCTTTATTTCGTTGGAGCCAAGATTGTTTTCTTTTTGAATTATATTTCTGTTGGATTCAAAATTGACTTCGTGAGCGGAATTTCTCAACAACGGTATCGATGCTGCCAACGCAAAGAAAACGAATGTCAGCAATGCGTCTTAATTCTAATACAACGAATTGCATGCGTAATAATTGCTAGTGGAGCAACTAATTAAAACGACATCGAATGCAGTGCCGTTGAAAAACAAAGCGAGATGCTAACATATTACTAGTATTCGATGAAGAACATCGTCAGGTTTGTCGCTATTCACTTGTTTAGTTCTTCTTTCTTTTTCGATTAACAGAATCGTTTGAAGTCGATCGTCGCAAATCATTTCGCAGCAGTTTTCCTCTTATCGAATTCAGTTGCTGCATTTCATTTGCTGTGTTGTGATTCATTTTCGTCAACAAATATAACATTTGAATGTTTTCTAATATTTTCATAATTGTATAACTTAATAATAATATTAGTAATTGTTGGTGGTAATTTTTTGAATGACAATTTTAGTGTAATTACTTTTATTTATTCATTTTTCGTTAAATATAAATATTTTTGAATCGGGAAAAAGACGATAGTAATTTTTTCCCCCAAATCATTGAGCGATACTGATTAATATTCTAAACAAATACCTATTTTCTCGCCTAAGTGTAGACACATTTCTTTTCTCATTTATGAGTGAGATTCATTGAGCGCTTTTTTTGAGCGTAAAACATGAACGATTTTTCGGGATTGAGAGAAAGTACTCTTGTGGATTTGTCGGTAGTGAAATACTCAACGTTTGGCTAAGAGATTTGTAGAACGATTTTGAAAGAGAGTCGTTGGTGGATGGAATGATCCTGAAAAGAATTGCAGAAATTTTCTTGGTAGTTGGTTGGTTGGATTAGCCGATAAGATTTTATCGATATTTTAGAGGAAAAGAACTGAAATTTATTATCGGTTTATGAAAATTTTTGAATATTTTCTCAGAAATTTGTTTTCCAAAAAATTTATTCCAATTTTTTCTTCCATTAAATGAGATTTGTCTTAAGGATTTTCTTTTCATCATACAGAAATCCACTGGCATTTTTCACATCTAACCTTTTCCATCAACTGTCTCTCTTCCTCGACTTTGTTTTTCTTAGGAAACATTTTCCATTTCACCGCGCATGCCAAGTTGATCGAGGTTTTGCTAATCCCATTCAACTGGATCTCAATCAGTTTAACCATCTTAAAATGGTAGATCCAGCTCTACTATGGACTAGATTTTCACCTGGAACCGAAGATGTGATTTATCGATAACTGTATATAAGATGGGTAAAGTTCACTCTGTCATTAAACAGCACGACGGGGTTAGATTTCATCGTTCTTGATATCTATTTACTTCGAGCGATAATCGTAGTAGAAATTTCAGACGAGCTCGTACACGAGAAAGAACGATACAAGAGCATCTCCGAAGAACTTGATCAAACTTTCCAAGAACTCTCCGGATATTAAGAACTCTTATCATCGGCACTAAATCAATCCACCTTCATCGTTGTCCTTCTATGCGAAATTTCTTCTTTTTTTGCATTATGCATCGTCATTGTGCTGTTTTGTGTCTATGCATCAACCAAAAAGAACTTTTATATTCAGCGCTAAAATATACTTTATTCATTTGAATCCACTGCTTTAATTTCGTTTCGATTTACGAGCTTTCATAGAATTCAACGTAACATTTTCATCAAATATTTCTTCATCTCTTTATCTTTTTAGTACTTTAAATATAGAAAGAATTTCTTAAATTCCACTCAAAATATCATTTTCTTCCATTATTCGACTCGTAAATCGATGCCTAAAGTTCGTCTATGACTACCTGTGGTGAATGCTATGTTTGTCGTCATGCTTCCTCCACAAATATACATTGTATTACGAATAGCGCTCGTTTATTTTAGTCAGTAATTATTTCCCGTCGAAATTCTTTATGTGGCTATAAATTTTCATCTTTCTATGAGATAACTGCCTAATTGATGGAATAAACGATAACGAATCTGATGTGTGATTTTGAGAAAACGAAAAAGAATTTAGCTTTTCGTTTATCTCACAACTCGTTGGAATGTTTATTCCGCAGTTTCTAATCAACGACTGATTCTATGTGTCTAACAGAAGTAATGCTGTTTATTGTGTCTTTATCGTTTACTGTCTACTTGAGTACTCGTACTAAATATACGCCATCAGTGTTGTTGCCCTCTCTCTATTCGTCTTTACTCGTCATCATCATCATCATCGTCATCGTCATCGTCGCCGTCGTCGTCGTCTAATTGCTGCAAATTTTCAAAATTTGTACATTCGTATCGGTTTCTGAGATTGTGGAGCCTCCATCGATAACGATATAAAAGCGATTGGGATGCAGGTGTCTCGTTGTTTAAGTGTCCACATTCTTATTTCCATGTGTGACTCTAAAATTTCGCAGTTCCTCTGCTGTGCATATTAGATCGGATTCAAGGTTAGCTTCAGCATGTTGGAAGCAAATAAAAATGAATCTTAGAGAGGAAAAGAGTTATCACTTTTTTGCGATCTTCGAACGTACAACCGTACAACACAATTCAATGCACTATTCGGCGCTCCATGTAGATTGATGCGATCTTCAGAACTTTCCAGGCATAAGAAAGACCGCAACAAAGTAATGAAACAGGCTTTCGTGATAATATCCTCGGCAATACATTGATACTGTTTGCGTTGAGGAAGTTGGCGGTGGCGCTTCTTATCACTTTGAAGGCAGATGTGTTTGATCGCAAACGGTACGAAGAGCATGACAACAGCAGAGACTTAACGCTCGCTGAATGATCGTCTGTGGTGAAAGTTGAGTGATGAAATCCATGAGTACTACCTCTGCGAATGCCAAAATATAAAGTGAGGACCGTATTGGGGGGTTTCAGAAAGATAGACTTCCGTTAGCACATTATCATTACCTTTCACAGCAGTCTTTCAACCAACAAAATATCATTGACAAGATATCAAAGCAGGAAAAAGCAATTTTTAAACAACCTGTTTGTATTTAAACGACGCTGCCCTCTTCGTCCCCGACTCTCCCGTGGTACTTGTTTAATATCAATAACACCGTGATCTTAACAGAGGTTGAGTAAGCCTTACTGGCCTTTCCAAAATAAAAAAGCAATTCCCCACTTTTATCGCTATCTGCATCAGAATCGGTACACCCTTGATACTGCAAAAACTACCGCTTTCATCATTTCTCTACTGTGTCCCAATAACCATTTCGACGACCAATCTTAGCCTGACCTTCATGCTGACGCAAATTATGGTAAAGAGCACGCAAAATAAAAGTCGATGCATTCCTTGATTCTTTTCAATCAAACGAAATAACATTTGGTCAAATAGCAGCTAGCAACGAAAGCCGGTTTAATGCATTGTAACACTCCCCAGCGGATTCAAGCACTTATTATATTTACTGTAGAGCTTAAGCGCAGAGCCTTTACGACATGATGAATTACTTGTAGACTATGCTGAACGTTGAAATGAAATTTTAAAATGACTTAGAAGGTGCAGAAGGATGAAAAATGTCCTCCACTGTGTAGCTGAATGGAAAGTAAGAGGCGACTCTTCATATCAATCAGAAAAAGAATCGTTTTTCAGTATTGGTCCAGAACCATAGTGTGCTTTTCTTTCAGACGAAACCAATCGCAACAATTGCCTTTTTGGCCTATGCAGCTGCAATCATAGCTGAAGTGGGGTATTCGTCAACCATTACAGCCGCTGCAACAACCGCAGCTGCGGCTGCCGTGACTATAGCAGCAGCTTGCAGAGATGACGCCCTTAACTATGCTCAGCTTGCTACATTCTGTATCTCACCGAAATACAGACCGGTAATGCTGATAATAACAACGGTTAATAACTGTGCTCAAAATGGCTGCAACTGTGAAATAGCGACCCAACTATGGAAAGTGATTGTTATAATTCTAGTTCAACTAAGACTTGTTCACCTTGTCATCTAATTTACGTGAAGCCTCTTACCATCACTTACCACAAAGGTCTTTAATAATCGGAGACAAACGGATTTTTAACGATTTCTTCTACTTTAAACTCTTTGAAATCGCTCCTTAAGTGTCCTTCTCTGCTGTTTTTCTGATCCTGGTATGCAGCGCGATGTATGCTGACGTTTCTCAAAGCTGCAAAATGCAGTCAGCTGCACCTCGATGAAAGACAAATGGTGGAACAAGCAAAACGCGATGGTGCTATACGCTTACACATATCAACACAACACGCCAACTGGTTCCATCAACTAGCTGTGGACCTGATCGATAAATTTTATAGGCACCTTTGCCTCTCTTCAAACCTCCTTGCGCGTTTCCTCTAAATGTATTTGTGTCGATGTCCGCTCACACGTTTTTCAGATGCGTGAGATTCGAGGTGTAAACAGAGCTTTCATTCTATGGAAAGAATGGGTAAAATGTTGTATATCATGAGAAGTCAGGTAGGATGCAGGATCCACACCGTTATCCGAAGAGATTTCCCATTAAGTTCTCGTTTCTTACGACAGAAGTGACAGCGGTAGAATGGTGTATCACCGACTAAGCACAAGTTATTCAGCAGTTTATTCAGGCGATTGATGCGAAAGCATAGCTAATGGAACAGATAATAGATCTAAAGTGTGGTTATTACTTCTCTAGAATGCAATTGCCATCCTTATCTTATTGTACATTTTAGTTTCCTTGCCTTAAATGCCTCATCCACACATCGCTTCCGGACGCCATCTTGTTGAAAAGGGAAAAAATACCAGCATCTGATTGCGTTTCCCTATTTTTGCTTTCCAATTTTTCACGCTCATTTTCTCTGCTCCAAGAAAATCACAGAAGGCCTCAAGATATTCTCCTCTCGTCTTCAGCCAATAGGTCGTTTTAAGCAATCGGCTTCACAAAAAAAAGAAATCTCATCGTTTTAAAAGAAGTTTATGCGTATATATATATTAGTTCGGATAACTGAGATGCTGAAATACCTCATCGCATATGAATGGTTTAATTTAATGCACTGTCGAAAAATCAAAACGGGGTCCAAGCGTCAATATTTATTTAAACATAATTAATCTGTTGACTTTACGTCTTTCGGACGATTGCACATACAAACCCACTGACCGGAACGCTGCTTGCATGAGGCACCGAGAATGCACTTCTGAAATACAATAATTTGATGCTGAACTCATAGACATTCTCATTCACATGCATGATCTCATGCCAAAGTTAGACGAAATTCTTTTTGTGTATTGCTTTCGATTTAGTTCTAAGATACAATTCCTGAGCTTGCAACTTCCGCATTAACGTACTAAAACCCCTCAGTTTAAAGCAGCTCGTCAGATCGTTAGCATAAAAGAAAGTGATTAACGACGGATTTTATAATATTACCCGAAAAGATATTAAAAGATGGCATATTTTTAACAAAGATAAACCATTCTTAGGCATCGGCCATTGCATAAGTCTCGTTTAACACCTTGGTCCACCGAATTATCCATAGGTGGACTTGCATTGGCAGTGAAAATAAGCACAACAATCAATGCGACAGCGATAATTTTCATTGCCGATTACCAGTGTGCACGACTCTCTCTGCAAATGAACAAAACACAGCATATTATATTAACTGTAATAAAATGCATCACATGAAACAAATCCCGTCACCCTCAATCGGAGATCGGAGAGATTTGCAGCAGCTATTTTGTAAACTTTTACAGCAAGAGGAGAAAGCAATCCGCCAACTGCGTGGAAATGTGCAATTGCTCGGCTCTCGTTTATGAATCGATGACATACAGTTTATCGCAAGCGTCGCCTTTTAAGGTGATTTAAGCACAATGGATGATTCATGTTATCTCAACACAAAGCCACGAAGAAAAAAGAGGCTGCCACGTTCAGCTCGTGGATAACGAAAACGGCGTTGAGCAACAAAATGAGCCCCTTTTCTTTGACTTTATTTTGAGTAGCTTCAAAACTATCCAAACTTTTTACTCTTCAAAACCCACCTTTTCCTTGAGCAGGTTGCTTCGACGTCTTTCGTACAAAATTTCTCATACTCGTTCTTAGTGTTGTGTTTTTAATAGCTGGGAACTCACTTTATGAAAGGCGACAATAGGGCGCAAATGGTTGAACGTCGAAGCAGTCAAAAATGAGCACTTATATGTAACTGATTCTCCTTTTATATCCATGTATGGGTGTGTGCCATCGTCATGCTGGAAAAATACGAAAAATCAAAGCGATCCATAGTTTAATACACTTTCAAAACGTTTCTCTGCAGTGTAAACCAAATTATTCGCAGCACTTGGCGCATCTCTGAAACATTCAACTATGAAAAATGCATACACAAAGGCTCTGATTCACTCATGTGATCGATATTTTATTACGCTTCATCGACTATCATCAAAGAATAAATTCCACTGCTTCTGATGATGAAAGGCACCAATAACTAGTGACAATGAGATGTGACACCCAGCTGCACGCTCTCAACGTTTACGTTGCAAGATCGAGGAAAATAATCAAACAGACGAAAATGATGATTCATAAATGCTCATAACGTAGAAAGAATTCATCACATGCAAAATTAAATATGCACATATTAATGAAGACAGAAATAAACAAAGTAAAGAATACAAGTAGCAATCTAGCTAGACCTAAGTTCAGAGAGGTATGGCAGCGCGGAAGCTTACCCATTTTTGCGAATACCATGCGAGAGTATGAGACCATGTGGGAGAAAAAACAGAGGACGATTTAGCACCTCACATAAACTGCGATACCGCCTAGAAGAGCTAGAAAAGACGAATCTTCTATGTCAAATTTACGAAGCAATGATAGACCATACAGGACAACCATTAATACACAAAGGAACGACGCATAAACACAAATTATAGAACAATAGAACAGACAAGATCATATGCAATTTACAATGTAGATGTACAAGTAAAAACAACGCTACTGCAAACTTCATTGAAAAACAGAAGTCTATTTGCTGTGGATAAGTCGAGAAATTAATAACTGAAAAAACTTTCAATCCTTTTCACCACATTCGCATCAAAAATCTACCTTTATTATATTAACATACAAAACCGTAGTGCTTGTTAAGCTGCGACAGAGTCAACTGAAGTTAGCAATACGATCAACATGAACTATGGTATGAAATACTGCTGATGTTCAGATATTCCTATTCATCTTATGTGACATAACATTCAGACACAACACTCCCCTTTCCCCTTGCTTCATTCCATGGGAATTTCTCTGTATAGCAGTAAAACTTCTAATGCATTTTAGTTTTCCCGAAGGGTCTTATTCTGCAAGAGTTATGCAAAAAAATTTGTACAATCACGAGCAACAGGATGGCCTAAATTAAAGATGGAATCGTTTGAATACTTCCAATCATTGCGTTGAATTTTCAGAATGCACTAAAAAATACCGCCCCGAATTTACATTGCACTAAAAAATATCATAAAATAAAATACCGTTCGCCAGCTGAATTTACATCTACTAGCTGACTTGTGCTGCGTTATTCCCTATCTTCTCCTCTCTCATCGGCTGATCGATCATTTTCATTGCTGTTCGAATCAGAAAGCCCATCATCGCCAATATCGCTTCTTGGAGAATCTCTTGCTAACTGCAGTTGATATTCTGCTACCGGTTTCAAGCATTCCGGCACGACCGTTAGACGAATGCAGCGTGGAGGCACGACACACGTGTCGACCAATAAATAGCAATAATCGCCAACCTTACAGTGCTTTGTGGGCGCTTCACCAAGATTGATCTGTCCACTGAAGTCCTCCACTTCGAGTGGATTCACCGATACAATGCGAGCAAATATACAGCATAAATAGTTGAAACGCGTTAAAACCCCCATGCAGTGTTCACGACAGAACGGCGCTGATGACGGCTTCTTTTCTCGTCGTTTCGCATTTGCCTCTTCTGGAGAAGTCAAACTGAGCTTCTATTAAGTTAACTTAAGCCCTCATTAAGGTTCATGGCTTCGACGACTGAAGTCTAATGGCCTATCCGATAGTGCTGAATGAGAAGGATGCGCAGCGCACAGACGGGAAAAAACTTTTAAATGTATGGTTATCAGAAGATTTACTAAAAGGGGGGTAAAAGATGTTGCGAGAAGATGATATTAAAGAAATTAGCTACATCAATTCCATGGTGCTACGTTAACGCAGCCACCCCTAACAAAATAAACAATTTACAAAACATTTAGTCACCAGACATGACAGATTTATTATGCAGTCAGCACAAACCAACGTTCGTATCCATCTCTACAGCAGTAATGTTATCCAGTATCCAAATAACGATGGAATACCCACCCGCTTCACGAAAAAGACTTCCAGAAGAGATGGCTGAACTGATCGTTGCGGTCGACTCATTTGGCTCTCCAGCACAGAACATATTGGTCGAAGAATCCATAAGATCTGCACAAACTCTCACAATCTGTAAAGCGCAGTCGGGTTCAACGTCTATTGCTACTAATAAGCGTTTGGCCATATGAACTGCCACCTGGCCAATTGAAGCCATCAATTAAATGCGCCAAGAAAAACTCTCAATATGTAAAAAACAAAAACCACCTGGAGAAAAAGTAAAGCGGGAAGAACACCAATTTGCTCGCTCATCTATTCCGCATATTACTACAAAATGAACATATGTTATGATACTCTCATATTTGAGCTGATTCAATTATCAGCAAAATTTCGCCAAAGAAGGCTCAATTTTCAGTAAGTCGATCGATGCAACATGCAAAACATGACTGATGAAAAATGGATAAAAAACTCCCTTCAATTTTGTATTTGAATAGCGCAGAAGGCGAAAATAATCCTTAATTCTATTACTGCACAAATGATTAAATTCAGTCCCCTCCTTTGTCCCACTCCCAATAAACTGTGAATTTTTTTTATCCATTCCTACAATGATGGATTGCACTGCATAGAACGTTTATGCTCTTATGGGTATTTCATGTCGACCTGAAAACATCTGAAACGCAATTTTCTTGAACGTCGCACTATGTGCCACCAAATAGCGTCAAATATTCGATCTTCAATGAACACATTCTTTGCTGTTTCAGTTTAGCTTTATTTTATTCACCTTATTAGATTATCAGTGGGAGTTCCTTGCTAATCATGGACGTCTTCAACTATGCCACCTGAAAACCTCAAGTGCCACGTTACGCGATGAGATCTTTCCCACCTCTTTGGGATTTATAAGCAATAGCTATCTCAGCGAAGCAAGATTGAGCCCGAGAAATCCGATGAATTAAAAAACTCACCAGTTTTAAGTGGATGTTAAACGATAATAAAAGAAAAAGGAAAGAAACGCGCCTATCTATCGGCAAATTCTGCCATTCCTTTAAATATCCCATAGATGTTCATTTTCTGATGATCTTAGTAAACTGACCACATACAATAATTCCTAATAATAATAGGTCTCTTAAAGCGAATAAATCATTATGATAAAATGCATACAACATCATCTTGCAGCGCATGTCACATCCGTCAAATCTCAAACCTCTATAAGTCAACGTCCAACAACTGAGGATCCCAATTAGCTTCAATGTTGCACTACTGCCTATCGGCATGCATTAAAGAAAAAAGTAACAATGATATTCATAAGAAATATATTCGATCATATTTCCAAAAAAGTATCAGCGATATTGGTTCGTTCCATAATCGAACGCACCAGTTATTTCATGCAACGATAATGAAGCGAAATAAAACAAAAATATCTATGGAATAAATTTTATTCATGCATCTATCAGATCAATAAACAATCAGTACAATTGGAATTTAGCAATATCCGCTTTAATGATCGCTTTCAAGTCATCCAATTTGTTGCGCATCATTTTCACCCGACTTCGTGAAAACACACATTGGGAGATATCGGAAAATTACCGGTGATAACCTGTTTTAACGATAATGAATATTTAGGGCAACGGGAAATTTCCAACGAATCTCAGAGCCAAAACTTACGTGAAATCTTTATCGTTCAAACACATAAACCATACACCCCTACCTTTACGGATAAAATCAATCGACCAGGAGAAAAAGCTCAAATTTCTGGAATCTCATCTATTCAAATAGAGCCTATCTGCTGATAAATTCAAATACGTCCACTTGGTTGCAATGATTGCCCGCGTGATAATTTTTAAATCAGTGATGGTGATAATGTTCATAAAGATAGAGCACTGATAATGAACGATAACCCTGGAAAACAGAGTAAGCTAAATTGCTGAAATTTGAGAGAAAAATGAAATATCCAGAAAAAAAGCCGTATAACGCACAACTTATTTCAATAATACGAAATATGCAAGATGCTAAAATGAAAAATGAGATATTGAATTCTCTTGCCAATCGACGACTTCATCCGTTGCCATTTGTGTAATTAATTGAACATAATGCAAACATCGTTGTATTGGAAAAAAGCAAAATTTGAAGTCTCAAAATCAAAAATGGAAAGCATGAGATAAACCCGAAATAATGGAGCCGAAGCGCTCATCAGAAGTAAATGTGAAGCAATTGAAAATCTGAAGATCACATCCAGCATATAAAAAGATGGTAGATATCATAGCCGATGAAAGCTGGCAATGAAAGGAAGATAAAGGAGGGTGAAGTGGAGAAACATCAAGCAAAATCGTTGTGGAAATAGGATCCCCACATGGAGGTCATCCATGAAATAAACGGAAATTATAACTCACCAAGCATACAAACAACAAAATCTGAACGATTCTCCAGGCAGTCAAATAAATTCAATTTTCTAGAACAAAATCACGCGACAAAGTGATAAGGGTCATTCGTCATCGTTCTCTCCATACACTACTTAGAGGGAGGAAGGCATGGTTGAACTATTCAAGATTTAATGAACCTCGACAAAGATGAGACTAAATCGTAATAAACGATGAAAATAAGATTCGGGTGCCCGTTATGTTCCCACATCCTTACCTCACTAATCACATACGATCTGCAGCTAATTTCAGTCTCTTAATATGAGACGAGTTGGTGGTAACAATAAAGATATTGCGCTGAATCCCTTCATACAACATCGAAGGCAATTCAAAAAATCAATTAGTGTGCAAGAAAAGAAAAAACCCCGGTAACCTACGAAAATCCACCTACGTGCTCGAGAAAAATTTCTTCAATTCTTTTCTAATAAAATCTGGCCTCTAAGGCTTTAATACAAATATAACGAAGTGAATCGTAGTCGCATTCGAAATGTCGAGCTAATTCTTAGTCCAACAGTCTATACATAATAGTGCTATATAACACAAATAGCCCGTATATAATAATGAGTGGTACAATACTTCTTCATCGTTCTTAGGTAAACATAATAATATATAAAATCTAAAATATAAAAATAACACTTAAAAAACAATCGGCAACAAATTTCAGCACTAATATTTATTCGAATACTCAGAAACTGCTGAACTTCCTAGAAAAGCTTCTCAAAATACGTCATACACAGAATGATTTCTTTAAAAAAATCAGTGTAATATAATACGATAATTTATAGTCCCCATAAGAAAGCAAAAGAATTACAACAAAACTGATAAGATTGAATGAAGTAATCATCTATCATAATCAAGACGCCACTGCCCAACTATGGAATTTCGGCTGCAATTTCATTAAGATAAGTCATTAAATCTAGTTTGCGAAAATTCGCAACAAGACGCTTTACATTAGAGTTTCGTGCTTGTAGTTGATCCGAATTTTCCGACGATATGATACTTCCGGCAATTAACTGTTCATATTCACGCATTGTTGTTGCATGCTCTTCTTTCAAGTTAGTTTCAAAATCGTTGAGTGTTAGTCGGCAATTGGCGCACCTTTCTTTTCCCCATAAACGTTGCGGCCATACCTGAAAAGCAATGAAAAAAAGGTGATAGCGGCGTTAAGGCATACCGCCATCACTGAAATCACCGACCGATTTAATTAACCGCAAAACGCAAGAAGCCTTTTTTCATCGAAATTAAGGTAACAAGCTACAAAAACATTATGCATAAGTAACCAAGGCTCCCAGGCATATTCTACTAAAGTACAGAAATGAACTGAATACAATTTGGTTCACTACCACATACAAATAAATATTTGCTGTTTTCATTCCGTCTCACGTGAGATCCATAGTGTCAGAGTATTTTCGCAGAAGGCCATAGTCCCATTTCTATGATTTCACTTAATGAGTTCTCATTCTTCTCTATACTGCTTGGTCTCATGTTCGGCATTCAACGCTCATAAATGCCGTCCATCCGCAAAGCTACATTCGGCAACCCGTTTCACGTTGACTAATGAATACCAACTAACCTTTATATTTAACGACAACGTACCAGCGCAGAAATAGTTGCTAAATAGATCGTCACGATGTGCTTTTTGAAAAAAATGAAGTTCTCTGAAGTGATGAAAGAGACCACCTCAAAAGGTGAAGCTAATGGATAAGTAGTATCCATTAATTGCCGATGAACATTCCAAATGATGTTGCTAAATACAGGTGGACGACGACCTCTATGAAATGGACGGCCAATAAACGTATCTTCAAAGAAATTGACTAACTGCTGTGCTTCAGGCGGTAGATCAAGTTTGTCCTCTAATTCTTCTGAAATATTTTCAATTATTCAAAAATCATATATAATAAGAACTATCAATGCACTGCACGCGTTACTGATCAGGTCTCAATTGTTTGCACAAACGAAACACCCGCACATATGCGATTACTGCATCAAATAGCTTGAGTGCATACTAGAACAGCCGAAATACCCAATTGATATTCAAATGTTACAAATCTGATGTTCAATTTTTAGGCAAGAATTACATATTTCATCGAGGCTATCACAATCGTCCAAATATTTTTCATCATCCGAGTGACAAATCGATTTTACTGATCTCCTCAAACAAAATCATACCTCCCGTTCTCCTCCGCATCACTCATCCCTTATGAATCCTGGACGAAATCACTATTTCCTCAACTGCTTTAAAAAAAAAAAAACTCTTCCTCATTCTGCTAAGCATTTGCTTGAAGCATCTATTTCCCTAACCTTATAGATTATTTACTAATAAACGCCTATATGAGGTAAGTACAACGCTGCCAACAATTCTTCCCAGTCATCGTTGAAATATTTACTGCCGATAAAATTGCGGTTAGCAGTGACCAACTCCGTATTACCTCCTAAGAGTCAGAGGCGTAACAGCGTGATGGGAGGGAAAAAACAAACAAATATCTTTACAACGGTTGCATTATTGCTTAGTTATTTTCAATGGCCCAAAAACATTTGCTGTTGACATAAGTAACATAAAGAAGATGCATGACCAAAGATCATAGCATAACTTCAAGCTGGAGCCCGGTATCCTCACATAGCTGATACTACCACTACTCACATTAGTGCATTGGACGCTGAAACTCTATTCACCTTGACTTAAATATGGAGGAAATTGAAGAGGAAGTTATATTCAGCAGTCCTGAAAAATATCTTTATAGTTATACTGAAATATTTCCTTTGCATACTCGAATATATCTACTCCTCTAATTTCACTGAAATACTTTACTTTTTTAAACAATGCAATAATATGCATCAATATTAAATAAATCAAATAACGAATACTAATGACGATGAAACTCACGAAAGGCGAAAAGGGTCCAATTAGACGAAACAAACGCAATTGCTAGAAATAATTTGATTTTTTCGATAAGCGTAGAATAGGAAGGGCAAAGTTGTTGGAGTTTATTCTTTTCGATTTCATCGAATAGTCGTCGACGTAAATGATCGAAGCTACCTTTGATTTGTGCATTTGGGAATGCCATCTGAAAAAAATAATGAATTATTTCCTCTAAAACCTACAAATATTTTGAACTGTCTCATCAGTATATTTGTTCTTTTAAGAGAATACTGACAAATGAGCAAGAAATAAATGAATGCATTGTGTTTTCTGATAGAATTGCTCTATAATGTAACGAAATAAATGCTTTCGAATGGATATTTTTATGAGTAACAGATTTCAACGAAAGTATTTCCAAGTATTGAATTGAATATGATTAAATATGAGATCGCTAAATGTATAGAAGCAATAAACAAATCTCAAAAAATCCCGCATGAAATTAACCGCCTAGGGAATTTTATAGTGAATGTAAGTCGACTTTATAATGTTTATTGTACTTAGACATTGGCAAATATCAAAAATGCTAACATTTTAGCCAAATACAGGATTTTTTACTACGCTCTATATAGAGTCCTATCGTCATAGCGTCGCTTAATGGTAGATTTTTATTCTTCAATTCGCCTATCATAATTCAATTATTTATTATCCATGCGATTTTCCACCTCGCTATCGAAATAAAAAATCATCCAGAATATATCAAATAAATCGGCTTTTTAATTAATAAATAAAAAAGTACTAACCTCAAGTGCAATCAGCAAAAGGTTATCGTAGTCGGTAAAGATAATCTTGGGTTCGAGAATCTTCTCTTTGGATTGTAATGCCTTCAAAGCTCGAACACATAATTCTGTGGTACGCGACGACAGCAATATCCATGCACATCGCAAATTGTGTCCCTCGATACGTGCATATATAGTAAGCAATTGACCGTATACGAATGCATCTGGGAGAGCAAATAAGTCGACATCGACCGCCCACTCATGCCACTCAAGCATGCCGAGGCAACGTTCTGTAGAGAAGATCACAAAGCGTTCGTTGGAAGGACCATCTAGATCCGGTGCAATCAAACAGAAAGTTAAACCTGAGTCTATATATCTCATGTTCTTAGTGATCGGTATATTATCAAGAGTTGGTCGGAAAGGTGAAGATGGCGAGACTGTCAATTCAGGGGCCGATTTTCTTGTTCTTGACTGACAAAGGGACAGCATTTTAGAGCCAACATTCGCTGACGACGAGTTCGACGGTAAACCAAACCGTGACGCATCTTCTAAGCCATTTCCACGCACTATGAACGATCCTGCATGCATATCTCTACCGTCAAGGAGTGTATCTAAGCGTATGCTCGCAACATTGTTCGAGCAACGACGACCTTGAAATTTTAGCAATAGTGGACCATGCTTTGAGCCACCCGCTTCTGCAGAACTCAATCTTCCTTTTAACTGTGAGCCACTCACAGGTCGCTGTCGTCGTACGGTCAGAACGTCAGGGGTACGCGAGATTTTTTCTGCTTCGGGTACTTGTGGAGTCGAACTATGATTCGTAGCGTCCACTGCTCCATCTAGTGCCATGAATTCGCGCAGAACATCGTCCTCGGTAGGAGAACTACAGTCACGATCACGTACCAGTGGTCGTTGAGCGGAATCAGGTACTGTTTCAGCCGTCGAATTTGACTCCTTAGCGGATGTTTCTGATTTGGCCATACTTTCCGCATTCAAATTCTCACAAGATTCCCTCAGTAGAGAGGAATTATTTACTTTGTTATCTGTATACTTGCATGGAAGCTGAGAGGATAACTGACTCCGCATTTCAAGGAAATTTGAAGGCTTGAAGTCAGTTGCTTCAGGGAATGCGTCTGAAAAAACAATCATGGACCTCGAGTTGTCAGTTCCAGAAGCACCACTAGACGACGCTTCCAGAAGTGAGCCCACACTCCGTCTCAACTTCCTCTTTCTGGTTAAATTATTGTTCGTCAAACCTGAAAACCACAACCTTGAACTCTACATAATGATCAACAATCATGTGCTAGAGCAGCAAGAAGCTATGTCAGATCCCGCACAAAATCAGATTTGAGAATTTAGTATTGTTGTGCGGGCATTTTCGGAGGTTCCAAAACGCCAAAATGCCAAATTTGACGTCAGAAACAGAAGGGAGGAGGACAACGAAAGCAGGAGGAAGAGGTTGCAGGAGCTGACCCAAGCATATATCTTATGGGAAGTAAAAATATTGACCCAATTTCATGCACTTACAAAAAATGTCTGCTTTCAGGACATTATTTCCATCTGCAATTCACATGCGCTTTAAAAGAAAATACACATAAGAAATCAAAGTAAAGAATAAAGGGATTTAAAAGAACGAAATGAGAACACAACTTGAGATATTTCATTTATGAGATTTTTCACCAAAAATTTTAAGTGAAACGACCAATGTCCACCTCTTCTTAGTAGCGTCAGTTTACTTCCGGTTTTCATCACAATATTTTCAAAGTAATTTCATGGCGCAGTAAGCCTAAACTTCCCCCACCCCTCCCCTCTTCAGCAATTTTACTTCAATATGCTTCAACTACACGAACCACCACATCGATGCAATATACTACGATGTGAAAACTCAAACATAGAGACAAAAAAGGGTTAAATTAAAATATGGCTAATTAATTGGAGACTCATATAAAATTGCTGTAGGTCTATGGAATCACAACTAATTATCAACGGTTGATCTTTATTCACCTCCATATTAAGTAAATGAATCGCAGTTATGACTGACCTAATTTAGCTGACTGCTGCTAAAATTAATTCCAAATTAAATTATACAATAGCTGTATAATACGAATAAGGAAAATAAATTATAATAAATTAGTGCACTTTCTATAATTCTTCAACATATCTCAGTATATCCTCGGATGGTGAAATAATTCAATCATCTTCTAAGCACTAGTGATGAAATATTGAATTACCTTTTTTCATGGTTGTGGTGTTCTCATAAGTCTTATTCAGACGCGTCATTGCCGTTTTCCGTGCCCTTCTTATTGTCTTCATAAGATTCGTTGTCGTTATATAAGGATTCGCTTTGGGTGGCAACATTTTCACCACACTGGTAATAATTGTACCTTCAACTTATTAACTCATTAATTAATTAAATGAAGCATTATATTCGAAACTCGTTTTTTATTTGCGCAAATTAAGTTAGGTGTTCATTCATCACATTTTCGTAGCAAAAAATTTAATGCACAAGTAAGCTCTCATTGATGTTGATAAATCACTAACTATCATAAGACGTTCCGTAGAGTCATGACGCATAAGATATAAGGACATTTTCTATAATTCAAATCTGACCATCATACAACAATTGGAGATTCTCACTGATCACTCACGGCAATAAGCTAAGGGGTTGGAACTGAGCCTAAACCTGTTTTCAACGCACCGGCAGTGATGCGCGCTAAATGTGAATGCAGGCCACTCTTTTTTTCGAACAGTGATCTCAATAATCTACTGCTTTCGACCGGCTAATGAGCTGGTGTTTGCTGCCTAAAATAATGAAACTTTGGTCATTATGTCTTGTATCTATAGGCAGATAATTTAAGGCTCGAATACAACAAACATAGGCTCACCACCGTTCCAAATAGTTCACTGATAATATCCTCTACGCATAAAAAGAAAGCACTGATCCGCAAGTTGATCATTATACCGTTACGCAACAAAATGCTACGTGCTGCTAAAGAAAAGTGATTCGAATCACCGCTAGTTTGAGTCATCACCGTTAGTTTTCTCCCATATAGAGCAATAAGCCATTTCATGCTCTATATTATTCATAAAATACGCTTCAATTCACTCATGATCGTAGATAATAACTGTTTCAAAAAAAGGAGAAAAAACTTATTTCTTCAATCTATGAAGAGGCGTATGCTCATCTGAATATATGGGCTTTCAAATGCCCAAATATGCCTATGTTTTTTCGTGGTACGTTTGCTTTCTGAATTATATTCACTAAGACTTTCTGCTTCCCCATCATTTTACGGAAACGACGCCGAAATGCTTTCGAAATTAAACACCAAAATCATTCAACGTGCTGATGAGCGCAACAAAAATAATGAAAATCCACCGATCGGCGCTACTATTGTGGCACTTAATAGTCAAATTAAGATATGAAGCGAATTTCCCCTCAGTATCTCTTCGACTCCATCCTGGAGTTATTTTGAAATTCCGGAACTTCAACTACGATCGCTGAATAGCTGCAAACAGCAAATTCTTCACAAACAAAAAAAAACCAAACGAAAAAAAGAAGGGATTAAAAAAACTTACTTGCATGCGAATCGGTGGTAACAGCTCGATCACGGCACAACTCTTCAGCTTTTCGCAACTCAATTTTCGCCGGATCAGGCGGATGTGTATGCTCTCGAGAACAATAGGTCTTATCGTTCATCGTAACAGCTCGTCCAAAGCAACGATATGGTCTCTTCTCGATACATTCCCAGTAAATGCGTTCGCCTTTCACCGCATTTCGTACATACATAAAACCTATAAAGCATTTTCACTTCGATACGTTTAAACGATAAGTAACAATTATTAATGACGTCGACATCATCTCAATTTTATTTTCTAGAGGTGGCAATCATAAAAGCGAAATGATTTCATTCAAAGATCTGAAAATAAACTAAACCTTCGTCGTCGATTCACTAACTGATATGAGCTAATCCCTCATTCAAACAAGATAACTACCTCATTCTTGTCCTTAAACATCTGCTAGTCTTTCTGAAAATTCCTCAAAATTCTATCCTGAATTTATTTTAAAGCACTGAATTTTGTACGTTCTGATGATCCGAAGGACTAAGACATGGTCAAATTGGACATATCAGTGGCATTTTCGATTCAATTTCAGTACAGAATATGATTTCCGCGTATACCAGTTAGTTTCTTAGCCACTTTAAGCGTCTTATTTATTACGACCGATAAACATGAGAAAAATGGACACAACGCATTTAAGAGGGATATGTGCGTTTGTTGCCAATGTTACGATTGGCTCGACGGATAAACTTGGAAAAACGCCACCCTCAAGGCAGTAGCAACCCTGCTCTATTATCAAAGGTCTGAATCTAAGTGATCAACAACGGCTCTAAGAATAATATTAGCCTATGAGAGCACTCCCGAATGAAGTACCAACTTATGCTGTATTAATGTGATGTGCGAATGACGTGTAACATACTATCATCGTCATCCGACGTTAACATACACCCCTTTAGACGTCTACATGCACTATATTATTTTTTCATTTTTTATGCAACAAGGATTACCAGTCGACCGTTAGGATACGCTCGTTTGCACTGAATGAAGTAATTTTTCGAAAGAAAAGTGATTTCCCACCTTAACTATCAAAACGATCGTCTCATCTGAAAGTCAGGGGGATTATCTGGAAATAAAAGTGGAAGCATGCTAGATTAGACAGCATAGACATGATATGTGTTTTTTCTATTTGCAACTCAGCAAATCAAAAGTCGTAGGCCTTCAAAAATCTTCGGCAAATTCAACAACGAACAAATGATATCTCCCAAATCCCAAAGACCCCGTCATTCCTGAAGATCTGGAAAGCATCTGGAAAGCAAAAATCAGATTCGAATAAATTTTCATGCAGACGGTCAATGCACCAATATGGAATATATCCACCGGATTTTCAGGATTTAGCTGCACTTTTACTTTGTGATTGAAACCATCGAACATATACATTTACAAATTGAAAGAGAAAAAGACGCACACCACAGACGAGCGCACAAATTTGAATAGACCAATAAAACGTTTTGCAAATGCGATGTACCGCATGCAAAATTATCCATCAAAAAGCTCTACGAACATCGATATGCCTATAGGTTTTTAACAAGTCATGAAGAAATAACCACAGAGGTAATAGCGAAATAGGCAATCCACCGTTTAAAAGAAGCACCAACAAACATTGCTTACCATCAAGCACAAGTGTATCTCGGCGAGTATTCGATTTGATTACCTCTGCAGCTGCGGCCATTTCATACAGGTATACCGCCAGATGATCACCAATGAAACAGCTATACGCCAAACGACGTCTAAGAGTTTAGACAAAGCGCGAAACACAGCTTAGCGTCACTATAACGCCGAACGCGTAGACATAGAATGCTCTCTATCACATACATACACGCAACGCTGCACTTGCATTGCAACCGCATACGCGTCGTTGTTGGCGCACTCGATGAGTTGTCTACGATAACATAGAGCAAACGTGCGGTGTGCTCTTTGTTCGCTTCGTAGGTAGTCAGCTAGCAGCACAAAGTATCACGTTTGCTAGCTTCATTTGAGAGGAGTGAGCTAAAGTCTCAGCTCTAGCAGATGTGCTACCTCGTTGAGAGAGGGACGAAGGAGAGGGGGAGGGAGGTTAGAGGCTCTGACTCTTTTTCTTTCACACGCAAACGATTTTGCTTAAAAAAATGTACTGTAGCATGTAATTACACTTGTCTGTTGATTTGTATATTTCGCCCTATAAATCGTACGAAGGTGGTGGAATTTGTTGGTTACATTGTTGACCATTGAAATCCATTAATGGGCATTTTCAATCCACATCAAATGCATTATGCTAATTTTTCCACGCAATTTTATCTTCGTCTTTATTTTTCTAATTAAGTAATTAAATATGAAAACTTTCATAATTAACCTTCACCGAATAATCTTAAGGAAAGAGCGTTAGGAATCGCTATCCAATTGTCCATAGAATTCGTCCTCCTAAATATACGAATATTTGAAGGCAAAACACCGACTTCTATGTTTCGTTTGATACCGATTCTATGAGAATTCTTTCTAACAGTCTGTGGATAGAGATCTATATTGGATGGAATATAGACAATATGAGATCATTTTACGCTCTATGGTGTATTTAAAGAATTTCATGATTCCACCTTCAACGGTTTGAGATGAAATTATCACAGAGGCGCATATAAGCACAGAAATGATTTCATCAAACAGCGTTTTGCAAATGGAAATTATAAATGACAGAATTTAAAGGAAATCGAAAGTAAAGAAGAGAAGAGCCTCAGGTTTCGCTCAACGGACAACGGAAAATGTTTCGATAATGTTTTCCTTTCGAAAACAAAGCGTACCTCTTGGAAGAATGAAAATCCATCAGATTCTTCACACATCCCGATCTCGATTCTCAACTGTGAAACATTCTGACAGAGAATCTACTCAAATCACATTTCTATCACAACGTTGTGGAGGTTAATAGAGAGTCATTTTAAGAATTAATTCTTTTATTAACCTAAATGTTAATTTTATATATGAATTCAGGTAATGAGATATTAATTTTCAAATGGCGGTATTGTCCTAGAAAGTCTTATCCAAAACAAATTTTGTCCAAAGACCAAAATTATCCAAAAAGACACATAAAACACTCATTTTGTATCGTTTTGCATTCACAACCTTAATGACATGTATTTGAGAGGGGCTCATAAGTCTATTCATTGACCATTTACCGTAGACACCCTCTATTGTACCGCACAGAAGTCTTTTAACGTCTGTGGCAGAAATTTTAACTATCCAGGAGGCGTTTGTTTCTGTAATTTAGGACTTCATTTTAATGAATTTATTTACACGGTTTTTCATTCGCAGTTTACCGTATATGTGTAGATGTCAACGGTTCGTGAAGTTTTTTCGAGATCACAGTTAATTATGGGCCGTCATCGATATGATATTTCGAGTTTTTCATTATTATAGGACAGGCCTATATCACTGAGTTGACATTCTGCAAGTTACTCTACCACTGCAGCAGCTTCTCTTCCTTTACCACATCACACAACTGCTTGCCATACTGCGTCACAGCATGGCTCAGTGCCGTATATATCATCATTGGAGTTGCAACAATTCTTTTGGCCAGAAAACTATCGTAGTTGTATAGTTTCGCTAGGAAAAACATTGCTGTTTATTACAGCTCACTTCTAGTAAGATTCTAAAGTAGATATTACCTATGAGTGGGAAGAAACTGTTCTCGCGCAATTTGTCGCAGTAAATCACCTTTATTTTTGATGTCGACAGTCACAAATGTCATCGCATCACTCTGTTTTCCAACATCATTGTGGAGCAAATATTTAGCTGTTGGCATCAGTGACTACTAACTTCTGCTCATAAATGGCAAGAAATATTAGCAATCACAAGCAATTTCCACAATTTATGCACAATGTCTATAGAAAATCACCAATATTTTACCTCTCTTTAATTGATTTGAGCTATTTTGATACATTAGAAGATTTCATAAATTCTGATAAAAGTGAAGATTCTAAGTGATTTTTCTTTAAAGTTGTAGCGATTATTCCGTTTTGTAGCATCCTTCACTATAATTATCTATGTAAATGTTCAACGTTCAATTCATCGATAAATCTCCTCAAATTCTTCTGTAAAATTTTCCCAGGTCAAATGTTTTCGCAGTATGATGCGTTTAGCTTCCTGGAAAAAGAAAAAATCCACAAAAAATTCATAAATTTCAATAGTGGAATTTCCCATTCAGCTGCTGAATATATGATTAATCTTCTCTCAAAAATTTGTGGAAATAGTTTTAAACCTCGTATTGAATGAGATTTTATTTTATAAAATGAGGTTTTTTTCATAATTAGATTGTTATGGATATGTTGGGGTTATTAGCAATCATATAAGTGTCATCTGAATATATGATCAGCTAAAATCGGTGATCGGTATGGAACTTGATCGGCTCAACGATGATCGGTTAAAGTTCACTTTCTATGGGACTTTTCGAAATCCTCAAGTTTATGGAAGATTCCACACGTTTTTGAAGAGAGCATTTCTTTTAAAATCTAAGTTGGTTTATTATAAATGTTACTTAGCATTATTTTTTGATGCCCAAATGTTTTACTCATTGCATTAGTAAAAAATAAATAAATCCTTACCGAATATCTGATTAAATTTTTTCCTTTAATGAATTAGAATCTCAATTTTCCATCAAAAGATTAGAAATCGTGAATCCGTATTATGTCATTATGGAATTTTCGGTGTTTTTGTGGAATTTCTTGATTAGCCGCCTATATGGCAAATGGTCACAACACATTTACAAACGAATCTGCAATTGTTGCACCGTTTATTTTGCAAATAGACATTCGCCATTACGTTGGTAGCGGTAAAAATAAACTTTTTAATGCTATGGGATATTTACTAGGACCAATCGATGCCAATATTATAGGCTATGTTCTCGCTTAAATATCTCCTCTTATTTCCTCAACTATTTTCGATATTTATGAATTCATAAATATATGCACATTTTTAGAAATATATATTTAGTGGTTCTCATAATGATTTATAACTATAGGTAACGACAAACTTATCGGTAACTGTTTTGAAATAATTTATAGGTAACTTAGAAATTTAAATAATTCTTTTGAAATAAAATAATTCACAGAAGTTTTTCCAAGTAAACTCTTTCTACATCAGCGAATTTCGATTCAGCTAGTATGTTTCCAAGCCCTGTTTTATATGAGGGATTAATCGATGCGATTAGCAAAGTTGTTTTCTTATGAATTACTCTCATAACTTAGATGATAGTTGCATCTATAATAGAATTTCCTTTACCACTTATTTATATCTGCATCATAACTTCTTCACTAATAAGTTTTACTTAACACTAATTAATTTTTGCATTATTTTGTATATCCGCTGTTTTTTTTCTGCTAATACTTTAAGTTTGCCAGTCTGGAGGACAGAATGCAACCGTGCTTATCGTGCTAGTTTCTTTGAAATACCTTTTCGGCTCTCTTTTTCTAAAGCAACATAAATTCAATTTCATGTGATTTCTAGCCGAGTTTTCTGTGACAGCACTGAGTTTATCTTCAGCACAAAAGTCATGATAGTAGTTCCGACAAGTTGAGAAAGCTGTTGGAATGTGGACCACATATATAGGAAAAGTCACGCCCAAGCAGTTTTAATTTTAGACTTCAAAAACATTTGCTAAAAAGATTAAAAATGAAGTGGAAATTAGTGTTTACGTCAAATATTTATGAATTCTTAAACATAAAACAAAGTGAATCTGCAAACAGAGTGAACGAACTAAAAGAGGCTCCGAGAGGTAAAAAAACTTAGCAAAAAGCCAAGCATTTTCACGGAAATTGTAGATGGAAAAATGAAAAGTCCAAGCACTTTTTCCCTGGCAATAATTTTATTAAATGTTGTATTGCAAACGCTGAACATTTGAGGAGCTCAATTACATTCAAATATTTTCACTAAGATTTGTGAAAGTTGTGACCATCACTGAGAAAAAAAAATTGTTTCAGCACTCCCAAATTTGATCTAAAATTTAGCAATTGCGAGAACGATTTAGTTTCTAAAATAACAGTCATGCTCAAGCTCAATTATAACACAACATTAATGGTAATGATGATCTGCTGAATATAGCAAGGATGCAAATGAAGCGAGTAGAAATTTACAAAAAACTTCACTTAACACGGGACAGATGCGACGCGGAATTCATAATATTCTGATCGCCTAATCCTTGTTTGTAGTTCAATTCCTTTTCTCGATTAGTTCCAATTTCTTCTTCCCATTTCTTCGAAATCATATTCTTCCATACGACCTTCTCCCAGATATAATTGAAAAGACGATATTGAACTGTTTTTCCCAATCAATCAAATCGCTTAAATCACGAACATAATTCGTAGCTTAGTTACAAAAACGACTTAAATCGTCTCCTGAAAAATTGCAGTTGTAGCTTAATTTCTATTATTTTCGGCCTATCTTTCTCCAGGTTTTTTGTTTTTCCGAGTGGAAGGGAACAGCACTTACCCTTAACACTCATTGATAATTTGTGGTAAGCATATCATGGTCGAATTCATTGATCGTTTGAACATGATCATGAAACTGTTTACGTGTTTTCCGTTCCAGATCAATCAAAATTTTTTCAGTTTCTTCGTCGACGGTTATTAAAGCAGCCTTCGAATAATAGACCACATTTCCTCTTGCACACAACAATTGACTTTGCGGTCGTGAGAAAGGACTGATCCAATCTGATACTTCTGCACTTAACTGTAGAAATGAACTGAAAAAAGGATGTAATGACAGTGAAATTAAACTATACCTCACAAGCGTTGACTAATGGCCACATGACAATTAGAGCAAATTCACGTTGGCAAGTTGGTGGCAGGTTGAAATCGTTCACATTCTTTCGTAAACTTATTGCCATAATGAGTTAACAAGTCCAATTTCAGAAACAAACAATTCGAAGGTACTTATCAAATGTCGGCGACATTGTTATATGGCGTATTAAGAAATGTAATGGAATATTTTTTAGAGGAAAAAATTGCAAATCTAAGCAAATAAGGGCGCGAAATCGCTTAGTAAATTATGGGTAAAATTAATTTGGGCAAAAATTAAGTGAAAAAAGTACTATTTTCTAGTGCTTGTACGACGATGAATGAATAAAATCCTCCTATTTGTTTTTGTTTTTTTGTTAAGCTATCTATCGCCGAAGATAACTTCTCCTTCAGCATTCATACTGTTTATTGTTTCCTATCTTGTATATCCAGTAAATGGTTGTTGGAATTTCGAATTTTTGATGAAAAAACGGAGTGGATTTCGCAACTAACAATGGACTCAATGACTTAGGCACTTAGTGTTAGGTTTGTAAAATATGCCGGGACCGCTAATGCGATCTTTTCTGAAAATAACGGAGAAGGATAACAGGTTTTCCAACAACACGCAATCTATTTGAAGGTTCTGACGAATCAGCTCTGTAAATATGCATAGACTGATTTCTCAACGTCACTCAAAGAGGTAGACTCTTGCTATCAAAGTTCAGTGCAGCAGCTTTTCTTAGCCGTGAATCAAAGCTGTCTATCAGCGACCGGCATGCGCGAATATATATGTCGACATGGCGTATGCAGCTCTTGCAAAAAAAGAGCCCGCAAGAGCTGAGCTACTTGCATGCCCATTTAAGCTGTTGCAATCGTCATAACGCCTACAATAATTGCCAAAAAAGTGGAGGTCCGACAACAAAAAATCACCCCAGACGTTCCAACTTGAGGCGTTCGTTATGATTTCTAAACACTTTATTCTGTTCGGCGTTGAGGATTTTTTTGTGTTCCGTGTGCTCCTACATAAAAAACACCTCTCTTTTTTTATCGTTAGTCGATATCGTTTAGACGAGTCAAACACACTCCACATCAATCATCGTATTTATTTCTTTGTATTACCTTCCCATATATTGATATTTATGAAATGAAACTTACCTTACATTATCATTTAATAGCATATAGCTTCTCTTCCAATTATGAAACATAAAATCTCGTCTAAAACTCCAACTTGAATTTGTCATATACGCATCACGTACCCATGCACGGCCTCGTTCAAGAATCTTTACATTATGTCCAAATTCCCTTCGTTTCCCAATAATTAGCCAAAGACATGCTTCAAATGCAAATAATTGTTTGTATGTAGCTATAAGTTCCCAAATTTGTATGCATCGTTCGAGTTCATCTTTCGCATATGGAGCAAACAATTCCACCAATACAGCCTTTTAAAAATAAACGTTTAATTGTTCAGTTGATTTTATTGTCGATTTTACCAACATATACATCATTTAATTAAAATTTTACATATCAATGTAAAGTCGCAACTTTTTAAGCGATTTTCTATACAAATGCATATCATTATCAATTATATGATATGATATGTTTATTGAACATCAAAATCATATTATTTAGCAAATAATATTTGTATATTGCAACAGCAAGTAATGCAAATAAATTTGCAATACGTGCCGATTATCAAGGATAGGCATAGCCCTGCTATCTAATAAGCAGAGTTGAGCCAATGAACTGAAACGCTATGAGAAAAAAAATCGAATTTATTGCTATGAGTTTCAATTATCTATTCTAAGAACGCTAATTCGAAAAGTTACTTGGGCTTATGCTACTGAAATGATCATTATGCATGTGTTATCTACTGTTCTCAATAACAGAAACTTTGCGTCGTAACAATGATATTTTTTAGTCGACACAGCTGTTTAGCAAGAAAGAAAAAATCCGTTTCTGGAACTGAATCCTCAAAATCAGTATTCATTGCATTTCTTTGTCTCATTTTCCACCAATTTAAAAGTGTTCAGAAAAAATGCACTAAAAAAATTTCAACCACAAAGTGGCTGTCATTTTGATATGAGCTGAAGTGAAGTGGAAGTTCTCAACTTGAATGTCCTCATTTCAAGAAATCATACAACTTTGCAAACTTCTATACGTATATGCATTTAAAAACCTTTAAATATGCTGCTTTTCGTCATAGATATTTCTCGACTTTTTCCATAGAGGCGAAATAAGGAGAAAAAGAAAGAAGGCATAAGTGAATAGCTGGATTATCGCCGCTAAGTTTATTACCGAATCCTTTGTCCTCATATCCCATATAAAGTATTAAAGAATTTTCTCGAAAAATTTGAATTACGTATTATAAACGATGCAGTGGATATTTCAGGGGAGAATAGACGTTCGTAAAAGATAAGATCGAAATCCGGATCGATCCATTCTTCAATTTCCCTGAAAACACCGAGCATGATGAAACGTTGAGCTAATACCCACACTTTCCATCGGTGTCCTTCCTCTATTTCGGAAGTTATTAGCTCTTCGGTACAACGGAGATACACTGCCTAGTGAATATAATTCTCAATTAAACTGCGTCAAATATTCCTTCTTCCTATATTAAATTATTGGGTCTTTTGCTAACAATCCCCTGATCTCTCTGCGTTCGTTCCAGTTGTCAACATCGGGACGAATAGGCTCAAATCCACAATTCCTTAATGTATACTAACGTGTAGATTAAGCCCTCCACTAGAATTATCACGGCGGGAGTGTGAGCATGAGGGTATCCGAATATCATCTAGATGGCACTTAAACTATCATAACACAAGAAAATGCAGCAAATATCCAGAACAAGCGAGGGAAACACTCCTCTTACAGCACATATATTCTCCTCATATATGTATATAAATAGAATTTGAATACACCACGACGCTTCGATTCTATTCGGAACATTTCGAATGCATATTCTTGAATCAAAAAACCTCGCACGCATGCAACATACACCCAGACTGTTGTACACGGATGCACATGGGAACTCATGCAGCCGTGCACATATGCGCATGAACAAGCAAACGGTCGCACACACGCACACGCATATCTTTCGCACTGCAGACACATATACATCTAAGTATGTATATAGACGAGCACAAACATACACGCGCTTACAGAAGTACCAACTTTCGCAGCTAAAAACGGTTATAAATACTCCCGTAAGCGTGCACGCACATACGTAAAAGTGTACGCACACTCGCTCGCCTATACTATACAGAAAGACGTCGCTAATTTAAGCGGGAATCCCTTTTCAAAGAAAAAGAAACATTTCAGAGGTATCACAAAAATTCCGACCTATGTGGATTGACGATACCAATATCTGAATCGGTAACGAGAATATGGTCGTACTGATTGAGGAAATATTGTGCCACACAATGGCAACGAAAAAATATCTATGTTAAGGACAATATTTCAAACGGGTACCGCTACATGCTGACATTTATGTCAATAAATCTTATTGTTCGTCAAAGTTGTTCAGTAATTTTTAGAAAAGATTTGATCAGATACTGCGTAATATCAATTTCTTTTTCTTCACCTTTAAACTAGAAACTACTCCTTATGCTGTTATCTTTTTGAAAGCTTCAGTGTCGCTATTATTTCTTCAAGTTTCATTGTCAAGAGCCTGTTGCACAAATAAAACTCACATGCCGTTGAGGACATTTTTGCAGCCAATATTCATTTTCAAACGTTAGCAAGTATGTATAATTACGAAGAATTGCATAACAAGCAACTGTTTCAATCGCAACATCACATTCATCAGCATCCAAAATATATGAAAAAATAGCCACAGAGTGTTTCCTTGCATTGAACACATATTCCACTTCATACTCAACCTTCTCATTTGCTTCCGAAACCTATAAAGGCTGTTGTAATCAGAGCAAATCAAATGCAGAAAAAATTCGAAGTTGGAGCTATTTCACCTGGGAGTTTCAGTAAAAATTCAAGAAAAAAAAAGTGAGCTGTAACATGAAGGATATCGAAATTCGCCTACAAAAATCGAAAAATATCTGAACATCTTTTGCAGTTATATGTTCCTAAATTTGATAGTTCTGCAGCACCAACTGAGCTAATCTGACAAATTTTGCATATATATCCCCCCATTATTTTTTTAACGTTTATTTAAGCGAGTTAACTACTTCTGCAGTTTCATACAAAAAACCATGAAACCAAAAACAATTTACACTTTGTGAACACATTTCACAAAATTTTTTTTCAGTTTATGGTGGATGGTAGCATGGGGCCAACAACGACTTTAGCATTCGCCTTTCTATTTAGGAAACAAGAGAGTAAAGCATGAAAATTATCTCCATACACCAATGTGACTCGGATGCAGAGCAGTTCGACTCAAATATTGAATCATTGAAAAACTAGAAAGTCGAAATGAAAGATCTGCTGAGAAGCTGTGCATCTCGGGAAGATTGGACCTTTGATCTGGATACAGAAGAAAGGATCGTCGATTTGAACACGAAGTGAAAATCACGATTAATAGCACAGTTGCCAAAGAGAAAGACAGCATCATAAGCCCAAACCCCCCGCTCGGCTGACATTGCGTCAGCGATGTCATACAATTCCCTTGACTAGATGTACTGCAAACTTCGCAGGAATTCAGCAACGCATTAAACATATTGAAATATGCAACGAAGGAACACGTTGCTGATAGACCAGCAGTTGAATGGGACTTTCCATAATAATTTGATTTGGTCTTTTTGTTCTATCGATAAGTGGAGGGAGACGGAAAATGGGGAGAGAAGCAGAAGGGACGATTCCAGTGTCATGTTTTCACGAACTACTTGAACCATGTTACTTGAGGTTGGTTTCGGAGTGAAACTTACAAGAAAGTGGTGCTGATTCGGTAACTTCTAATTCTGAGGACTTCGAACTGTTCGATTTTCTAATGATTTCTCAACAATAATTTCACAGAACGCGTTAACGAATTTTTTTATTGATTTACATGGGTGAATATTCAAAATGCACAACATCATCACAGAGAAAATATCTTTTGCAGATAAGAAACGATTCAAAAACATCTCCAGCCGTTTTTTTCAACAGAGTTATGAATCGATCACAGACGTGTTAAATTATATTATAGAATGACGAAATTATAATTATAACAAATTATAATAAACGAACAAGAGAAGGAAGAACGATAGAGTGTTTCAGGTGTTTCATTTTATCTCTCACTTGACATAACTATGTTCCGTAGCGAATGCCCTAAATTTTGTTTATAGTTCGTTATAGAGATACGAAATTTCACCCTGAGATCGTTTCGGCGATTTTTGGGAGTTTCGGGATTGATAGTGCCCTAATATTGCTTCCTGTTCATTCTACGGATATGAAATTTCGTACGGAGCCTAATTGATGTCGATTTTTCTGTGGCAATCTTCAGAAGGCCATATACGATGATTGTCTCATCAGTCTATTTTCCTCTTTCTCTATAAACACTGCTAAAAAAAATTCACTTCCTTTGAGAAAATTGATATTTGATAGGTTACGTTGTGGTCGGTTAATAAATCGATTGGAGAATGTATTGTGCTGAATGCCGAGAGTTCAAATCGTTCTGCTATAATCGTCGTAGCTTAGCTCATATTCTTTACGTGACATTACGTCGAGAAATTTCTAAATTATTATTCATATCAGCATTGGTATAAATTAAAGTGATAATGATAAAGTGGTAAATATACTCGGTCAACAATTTCGGTTATTTTCGATTATAATCTTCTTCTCATTCGCCAGTCCAGCGAACTGAATCATCGATAACAGATTTCTCCACTGTATTCGGATCAATATAAAAATTTTTTTTAGAAACGTATCAAACTGATGTAATATTTTCTGATCCATTTGTTAGAGGGCTTGTACTAAAATTCAGACAACTGTGCTCAGTGTCAATTTAGTGCCACTGCGGACGTTATTCATAAGTGTAAGCAATAATGAGCTGAGCCAAAACCCTTAATCACTGAGGTTTTTGTGCTCTTTAAACTTTGAATTTTTTAATCGCTCTCATGTTGAAAGAGATAACGACAAAAAGTACTTTTATCTTCCTTCAAATAATTTCCGCTTTCTCACTGTACACATTTGCAAATGAATACACAATGATCAGCAGCTCATTGTTCGCCCTCACTTGACACCAAAATTGGGAACATTGGACAGGGGATCTTTTTTGTCAAAAATGCCATCGATTAAATTGCAGTCTTAATCAAGATATACTTGTATCGTTGCTTTTACAAGTTTTCACCGTCTTTCTGCACAGCACTGTTCGCTAGTTCGGCCTTTTGAAGTTAGAAAAAGCTCATAGGCTTAATCAGTATCAGAATCCTTACACGTGGATGTTATAAGAAACACATATGGAGCAGCTTCGCATACTCTTCGAAAAGGATATGCTCCTATGGGTCATGTGCGCTCGACACGGTACCTTATTATTTCGTTACACAGAAGTTTCCATTTCAGAAGATAAAAGTCTCAGAAGTTCGCATAGAGATCAACGATCTCTGTCCTTGTATGAAATCCGATATATTGAGAAATAAGACTACATATAACCTAGCTGCATAGGGAAGCGCTACTTCGCTTTGACAATCATCCACGTACATTCGTTGATTGATGTTGTATTGACGAGTTTGTGAGAATTTGTTTCGGCGAACGTTTGAACGGCTCGTTGAGCGCCTATAAAAGAAGACGTCATTAGGCACTATTCGATATCAATCAGCTAAAAAATTTTTTTAATTGGTGCTGATTTTGCATTATTAATTTGCGCGTATAAAACCTATCAAATACGATATTTTAATTGATGAATTTTTGTTGCCTCAGTGATTGGAGGCGAAGCGCATTAACTGGCACAAAAATTAAGAGAAGGAAGATGACCTGGTCCACAAGAAGTTGCTCCAAAAAGAATTCCATGACCATTCATAAGAGAATAGTACTGTTCAAGCTGCTCTATCGTATCCGAATAACTCGTCGAATATTCTAAAGGAAATAATTTCACACTTATCTAAATTGAAATATGCAAAATTTCTCATAGAGTTGAAGTGCAAACTCTACGCTTTCGATTTTATACACTAACGGATAGGATAAAAAAGTGCATTAAGTACATCGGTTGCAGTTCATGCATAATAACTAATCGCATCATGATTTATTTCTGAAAGTTGAACGGTTTATGTGTTAATAAGCCATCTGAGCACATAGCTAATGACGTACGTTCGATCGGCTTACACAATAAACATTCATGCATTTTGCAACAATAATATTTCACTATCTGCGAGTGCATGTTGCGGATCTTTTGCTATTTTTATTTCTTCCTCATTTTTCTCCCTTATCCCCATCTTGCCCTCAGTATTCGAGTGATGACATCTCTGAAAGGAATAGGCATCCTAGCGGAAAAAAATCAGCAACAACCGAGAAAGTAAAGGGATATATAAATCTATGTCGGGCAAACTTTATGGAGAAGTCGATAAAGCTTAATAGAATCTGGGTAATTAAAAGAAAATGAAGGACAAAACAGAGAAAATGTTTTTCAGCGGCAATGGTACCAAATGATTGTGCGACATCAATAAACTACTCGACTTCATGAAGCTTTTTTGAGCAGTCGCTAATATAACAGTCGGTATGGAAAGAATTCATTGCTATAAGAGGGAGTTACTACTCAATTTTCATTAAACGTGTCTGAAATATTGCACTAATTAACTCACCGAAGTAAGCGATATCAATAGGAATATTATGGCAGCTAAATAAAGTGAAAGCTTGAGACGCCGAGTTGCGAAGTGGTGCAATTATCTTCGTGTTATTAAAGAAGATGACGTTCATTTTAAATGCCTCAAAAGACCTGTAAAATAATTAAGTTGAAGCGACGCATACGAAGCACTTTCTATATAAACTCCAAAAACTCCAACGACTTCTTCAGTAGCATCGGCAAAACATATTCCTTAAATTTAAATGGAAAAGTAAGTGTTTTCTTTTTTTAAATAATTCAATAATTCGTTCATAAACAATTTGTTCCAAAACATACGATTCCAATGGCCAATGATTTTTTTAAAAATTATAATAATAGTATAATAATGCGATACTATCATAGACATCATTTATTATGATAAAAGAAACTGAAAATTTAAACATATAAAACCTTTTTTTTCTTCATTTTTATACTTCACTAAAGTTTATTTTTAAAGTTAATAGAATTATCACTTTTAGGCACTATAAGCCAAAGAAATCGACACTGAATGCTGTTGTATCTTAACAGAAGACGAACTCAGCAGACGCATTGAACGCATCGTCTTCTATTCCATCCCAAGTATCGATGGCGATT
This sequence comes from Parascaris univalens, assembly GCA_037576465.1. Lineage (NCBI taxonomy): Eukaryota > Metazoa > Nematoda > Chromadorea > Rhabditida > Ascarididae > Parascaris > Parascaris univalens. The sequence goes on from CM075173.1 coordinate 33,892,965, forward strand.
ATTGCACATTTGTAGTGAGGTGCCAGTTCCTTGCATCTAGTCGCCATTTCATTAGTGAACTCTCCTCGATAAGCACCAATTTCCACAATCCTATAAGTTCGAATGCTGAAAAAAAAACACACACACACACACAAAACAAACAACTCTTCTTTAAACGTTTCGAACCATTCGGTGGCAGAATTCTATTTCATTAACACGTTACTCATATCCAAACCAGTTCTACAGAAGACTTTTGGCAGTAGAAAAATGATGTTGCTGAAATATTTGCAATGTGGAAAAGATGTAAAAATGATTAGTTTCTACATTATTTTCAATATTTTATGCAAAATGAGCTACGTAAAAAAAGGTGATATCGGTTTGCTGTAGTAAACCTTATCGTTTTCTTCGACGAGCTTTTGTTGCTATCCAATGAAATATACTTTTGTAGCGCGAAATCAATCAATTTTTTCTTGCTGCCATAGGTGTGTGTATCGTGGAGAGGCGATAGGCCAGCATAGACGTCATCACGATGAAGAACTTCTTCCGAGAATCTCATGAAATCCATTGCCTTAATTTTCATATGTGGCGAAAAACCTTTGAGAATTTGTTTTAAAAAATTTCAGAAACTTCCGAAAACGGAGATTTGAAAATTCGAATAATTCAATATTACATTTCCAAATTTTTTTCTATAAAATATTGATGTAAATAGAATAAAATTCAGACGTAATAGTGTACGCAATAATTCCACATAATTCAATTGTGACTTCGTATTTTCGAGTGCTAAAAAGAGACCTTAATTCGTAGGAGAAAAAACTGTTCAAGCGATATAAGAAGAAAACACTGATCTTTCGATTGCAAGATAAATGCCATTCAAGTAGGTGATGATCTCCGCTAACCACATCAAAAATCCTAGTATTATTTAAAAGTACGAAAAGCATTTCGTTAAACCTCATAATGTTATCGTATATTTTTGTTCAGATAAGGTGAATCTACTCTCAATAATAGAAAAATAATCAGAAATAAGTCTGTAACGGGAGGCAAACTTCTACAAAAATATCCGAAAAAATTGAGCTGCTATGAAAAATCTACAAAAGAGCAATATTGATGCTTATATGTTATTTGTGACCGATTGACCTTAGAAATTACTACGACAAAATTCATTTTTACTCAAGTTACTCAAGTTTGGCCACTGGAATTCAACTTGTTTATTTCATGATCTCTCCAAATGTTCATCAAATATAGAGATGTTTACTGGCACCTTACTTAGATTAATTGAAGAAACATACGTTATTTTCAGCGCATGTGAGAACTGTCGCCACACGCGCATCGTTGACAACACTGCCCTTACGCTTTAATAGTATTACCATCGTGAAAAAGAAAGGAATAATGCATACTGCCGACAGCTTTCGAACGGAAATATAAGGTTTTGGGAACTTTTTGAGAAAATTTTCCATCAGTACAGAGAGCTGATTTTTCAAAATCGAAGAGTAGGCCATTCTGACGCAGTCGACGAGAGTTGTTTTTCGACGAAAAATACCTCAAATATATATATCGCAGAAAGAAAAGGAACGAAAAAAGAAAACGAATATTCAGAAAGGAGAAGGAATATGTACTTGCCTCAAAGAGCATGCTTCTTAGACTTTTCTCTGCTTTCAGCCACTAAAATACCAGATTTGTATCAATAATAAATATGATGTAAAATTATGCAATCTTTTTTTCCACTGATGAGAGGTAAAGCACAGCACATTATTCCTTATATTGGTGACTAACGTCCGCAGTGACATCAAATTGACCCTGAACACAGCTGTCTGAGTTTTAGTACAAGCCCTCTAACAAATGGATCAGAAAATATCACATCAGTTTGATACGTTTCTAAAAAAAATTTTTATATTGATCCGAATACAGTGGAGAAATCTGTTATCGATGATTCAGTTCGCTGGACTGGCGAATGAGAAGAAGATTATAATCGAAAATAACCGAAATTGTTGACCGAGTTTATTTACCACTTTATCATTATCACTTTAATTTATACCAATGCTGATATGAATAATAATTTAGAAATTTCTCGACGTAATGTCACGTAAAGAATATGAGCTAAGCTACGACGATTATAGCAGAACGATTTGAACTCTCGGCATTCAGCACAATACATTCTCCAATCGATTTATTAACCGACCACAACGTAACCTATCAAATATCAATTTTCTCAAAGGAAGTGAATTTTTTTTAGCAGTGTTTATAGAGAAAGAGGAAAATAGACTGATGAGACAATCATCGTATATGGCCTTCTGAAAATTGCCACTGAAATCGACATCGATGAGGTCCCGTACGAAATTTCATATCCGTAGAATGAACAGGAAGCAATATTAGGGCACTATCACTCCCGAAACTCCCAAAAATCGCCGAAACGATCTCAGGGTGAAATTTCGTATCTCTATAACGAACTATAAACAAAATTTAGGGCATTCGCTACGGAACATAGTTATGTCAAGTGAGAGATAAAATGAAACACCTGAAACGCTCTATCGTTTTTTATTCTGTTGTTCGTTTATTGTATGCTCTCTAGCATAATTTAAAACGTCCGTGATCGATTCATAACTCTGTTGAAGAGACGGCTGGAGATGTTTTTTAATCGTTTCTTATCTGCAAAAGATATTTTCTCTGTGATGATGTTGTGCATTTTGAATATTCACCCATGTAAATCAATAAAAAAAATCGTTAACGCGTTCTGTGAAATTATTGTTGAGAAATCATTAGAAAATCGAACAGTTCGAAGTCCTCAGAATTAGAAGTTACCGAATCAGCACCACTTTCTTGTAAGTTTCACTCCGAAACCAACCTCAAGTAACACGGTTCAAGTAGTTCATGAAAACATGTCACTGAAATCGTCCCTTCTGCTTCTCTCTCCATTTTCCGTCTCCCTTCACTTATCGATAGAACAAAAAGACGAAATCAAATTATTTTGGAATAGTTCCATTCAACTGCCGGTCTATCAGCGACGTGTTCCTTCGTGGCATATTGAATGCTTAATGCGTTGATGAATTCCCGCTAAGTTTGCAGTACGTCTAGTCAAGAGAATCGTATCACATCGCTGGCGGAATATGAGGATTTTCAGAAGTGAGCCGTTGGTGCAATAAAGGATACTTTGAGAACCCTTTTACAGTAAATCGGATCTTCGTTTCTTTTCGCGTGATATTAAAGATAGTTGTTGAGACCTTCGATATGAAGAAGGTAGTGATAATACTTTCTCTGCGACTATTTTCTGCGCATAAAAGACTTCGCGACGTTATTTAACAGTAAAATTACTCTTGATGCTTGAAGTGAGTTACTTCAGTGAATGCGAAATGGCCTGTTTTTTATACTTGTAATGCACAGCCTATTTTCACTTGATGCTTGAAACTACCTCACGACTCTCAATATTTAACCACTGCATCGAGGAGACGTAAATGGGCTTCAGTGTTCCAGCAGATTTCAACTTGACGAAATATTCTGCGATTGCATTGAACGTTTCTCTTTAAAAAACGTCCAAATTAAAGTCAATCGTTCTCCTTGATGCTGAAAAATTTACTTTAGCGAATAAGCAGACAACACATCTCTCCTTCCGCAATTTCAACGAAAGTTTGCTGCGTTAACTTATCAACTCGCAACCCGTAATGCTGCTTTCATTACTCTCAATTGACACTTGGTTCATATCATCGAATATCAGCAGTTGCCCGAAGCGTACGGTCCTTAAAATCTTCACTTTTTCAGCTCAATCATGATCTTTCATCTCCAACTTGCGAGAAATCAGCTGAAGTCACCGAACTGATGTGTTGGATGACCGATTCGGCAATCGTCGTGAAGAGGAATGCTAGAAGACCTGCAGTGGTGTTTGCCACTTCCGAAATGGCGCAATCGAACAAAAGAACGTATGGAAAAACAATGATTATCTGAAAGAGCAACCAAAATTTGAACGAATGTGCGTTATAGATGACCTTCATTAAAATTTTACGTTCGCTTCTCTCATTCGCAGTGGGGTCAAGCTTCTACCATGCACGTAGAGAGGGAAGTAAATCTCGAGAAAGCGTTTCTTCTACAAGCAATTTTCGAACGCTTAAGGAACGTCCGTTGTTTCTGTGGCTCACGAATTCAACGATTTTATAGGATCGGCAAATTTTCAACGAAAAAAGAACACTGATAGCCTGTTTAAAAATCTACTAGTACCCATCAATGATCTCTTGTGATTCAACTGACGATAATATAAAGGCATGTTTGACGAAATGAGGAGACATATTATTAGAATGAAAAATAAACTGGTTGTCAGTAATTATTGCAAGTGCGCGTTTAAAAAGAAAGGAAAAGATAAAGGAAGAAGTATATATGAGAGCTGCATTGCAATGTAAAAGCATAATATTGCAATGGAACTTTCGTTTTGGTGCAAGTTCTTCAAGGACATTCATGATTTTTTATGAAATGATGGAGAAATATTGGAAAAATGAGTGAGACAACAGGATATCAATCAGTTCTATTGCAAGAGGTTACGACGGTTCGATTAATTCACTCTTAAGTCTCATTCTGGTTGAATACATCGAAATCTAATGATTTCGTTGTGCGACAAGGAAATTGCTTAGAAAGTGAGGGAATGGCTGTTATATGGCAAATGATAAGCAGAGGTTAATGGGTACTAAGGTTCATTCAAGCATCGGTGGATAAAATCTAATGATGGACGAAATCACCGACGCTGTATTGTCGATTGCCCATTGACACTGAAATCACAATAGCTTTATCGTTGGTTCTCGAGATATCAACAAAATAAATGTTCTAATCAAGTATAATTCTTTAGCATATCTGCTGTATCAACCTCTACATAGATATGCATCACATAATCACACCTATCCTAATGTTTTTTGCCACATTCTGTTCAAATCGTCTGCTTGCTAAAAAGCATCAAATGAAGAGAATTCATCGTTAAAAGAATCAAAATCCAATCATTCATGTATAATGAAGTGCAACAATAAGATATAATTGCACATACACTTATTAACTAATCAGAGCATCAAAAAGTTATTTATTGTTATGATCACTGACCCTTCTCAGTGCTCTTTATTCTGCACGGTTCTATGAGGTAGCTGTAACTAATGGAAACATTACCAACTATACGACGATGGCAATTTGATGATGGTGGAAAATTCTCCACAAAGACGTCACTGAAGTTCTCTCCAGCAAACTGCGATAGACAAAAGCATCACATTTCCACCCTTCACTTGATGCAACGTTCTACGTTTTTTTTGCAACGCTAGCGCGAAAATTTTTTCTCACCTTATGAAAATATTAATTTTTTACAAATTCTTATATGCACAAAATGTAACTGACCAATAACGATGACGATTTTGAATTCTAAAAGAATGAAGTTTTCACTGAAGTTGAAGGATGGTACAAATACGGTTTGGAAAATTAGCGAGTTTGATTCCCACTCATCAATATTGCCTACTTATAAGGATTAGCGTATGAGGAGATGGCAGTGTAGATCTATGTCGATACATTCAATTACATCTACAAAGACATAGAGCGTACAGCCACTCAACAGTCGAGTAGTCGTCTGCGATAGAGTACTCTTGCTAATCGTCTGCGACCGTTCTCACTGTCTTCTCCACCAACCATGTTCGTGCGCTCATATGGCTAATATCGATAAGAGAGCCCCATCGTAATTTTGCAAATGCATTCACTGCTTTTTTAACAGCTGTAAGAAAATGTTTCTCTCAATGACTCGAAATTTATTTCCAAGTTCATTTATTCATGAATTTATTTGCAAAAAAGATCCGCGAAAAAAAGCACTGTATTTTGAAATAATCAAACAGGCAACCATATTCATTGCAGTTAATTAACGTTCGAGAGGAAAACAGACGAATACATTTGCTATTTGTTTCTTACTGTATAACAGTTGCTGAAGAGTGACCTAGTTAATCGTCTGTTGCAATATGAGAATTGAAATCGGTTGAGATGAGGACGTTTTGCAAAAGATACATTGTGGAGAATTTTAACAAATTGCTGTTTTCGTGGATTTCTGCCTCCGGGTTTTTTTAATTTCACAAGTGCACATACCAGTTTTGTCCCTCAGATATTGTTCCAGTCTTTTAACGCTCTGCTATCACTTCGTTTACTATGATAACTTCTCGATTTGGAGGTTACATTCTTTTGGAAAATAGAAAATAAGTTAGTTGAAATGTTCGAAAAATAGTAAAAGTTGACAACGAAATAAAAATTTATCTAACCAGGAAACCAAAAGTCATCACCAAACATAATTCCCTTATCGTCAAGCAAATCGTAAAACATTTTCATGTCGTCATAGACACTTTGGAATGAATGATCCGCATCTGAAAACAATAAAATTTTACTGGCGATTTTAACTGCTTTCAATAAGGAGGAAATTGCACTCACGAGTTCCGCAGTGAGGGGAAACACATTTTATGATCCTGATGGGGGAAAATAATAATTTAAAGAAATGGAACCATGTGAAAGCAATATAAAGAACATGTGGAAACTTCAACTAACTGAAAATGTTTGATTGTGGCTTACTTTGCAACAAACTTCGATCTATCAGGCACCAAACGGATCAAAATTTGTTCAAATGAAGTGCATTTTGCCAAACTTTCGTTGCTGAATAAAGTACCCTCGACGACTGATAAAATTTCCGCTTCCGGTCATCTAAATATTATCGTATAATAAAATTGTATACTACTGCAGTATGTCAACGGTATGCATCATACGTCTTGTATCCGGGTAAATCACAATGCATCGCGCTGTTCTCAACCGTCGATGGGAGAAAGTTAAGTTTTCATTTCTCTTAAAGCAATGGTAGAAACGCACTATTTGCGAAATACAACAGAAGTGAATATTTCATATGGCCTGAAAAAAACTGGTAGAAATATTGTAAATAATCCAGTTTTCAATGAGAATGGGTAATTGGAAAAGGACCTAGAATATCCTAGATCTAAAAATCCTCTCCGTCAGGGGAGGGTTGAAAAGTTCAAAATTTTATATATATCGCTATCAGTAGCGGAAAAGTTCACTTTTCATATTCGGATATATTAACGGTTTTAAAAGAAAGCCGAAGCGCCCAGTGGAACAGTTTAGTTACCTATGTAAATTAAGTCCGCCTTCACTCCAGCACACTTGAATGCCACATAGGCATCCCTTGATGTCACTCGATATGGCGTTACCACGTCAGAGTTATTGAAGTAGACGATATTGCTGAGATACTGCTCGAAGAATCTGAACATTATTGCTAAAAGTATAACAGTGATTCATTTTGGTAGGAAATGTAGAGCGGAAAAAAAGCAATCAAGATTAGCTGTAACGTTAGTTATTATTCAAATCACTGAAAATATGCGAAATTTATTCACGAAATACTCATGAATTTAAAATTATATTTTAATACGACTATAAAAGTAAGACAACCGATGTGAACACTGATTTGAGCACCTAGCAAATATTCGAACATCAATTTGCATATAAACTGATGTGATCATTTTTCACAACCCTATTTTACACTCCTTTTTTTGCGCTATCCACATTCCAAAGGAAAAAATTTTTATGGACTACTATATACGGCTAGCAAAAACAACGCGAATCAAGTTATTCATTGCTTGAAGTTATTCATCGAGTGCTTCTATGCAAATATTCGACACTAAGCAAATGCGAGGATTTGGAAATATGCCGATAGCTGCATTAATTTGATTCTCTTAGCAGTTTAGGCACTCTCTTTGAAACTGCTCATTCAATAAAAAAGGTAAAATTATTACATGATTGAGGTTTCCACCAAATGAGGTATTGCCCAGATTTCAATATGAGCACTGTTATGCTTAAATGCAGGATAAGTTACTGAGATAAACGGCAGTGAATGTACGTGGTCTAATGTACCAGTTGAGAAAACTGAATGTAAAGTTCTCGATTGCGGCCTCAAAGAATAAAATTTCACTCTCATTCCGATGTTGTGTGCGAGAGGACCTATGCGTTTGAACTGCTGGTTGTTTCAAGGCTAACATTTGGTCGCTGGATTCCTCAGGATCACCGTATCCTCGCATCCAATCCACATACTGCCAAATATCGATAGCAATAATAATGCATGAAAGCTGAAAGTCTCGACAGCTGATTGCCATATCGTTTGTGAAATTTCCCTTGTAGGCGCCAACTTCGATAATTCTAAATTATACATTAGATCGGGAGAATGTGAGCGTGTTCGTTCCGTTCCATTTGAATCTGGTATGCTGTATATTATTCGTTTTGATAGGGTGAGAACTAAATTTACAACTATTGTGAATAAATGTACATCCCGTTTCTTTGTGGTCGAATCGATAGCACGTGGCAAAGAAATTTGTTCCCTTGCAGAAAGTTGTTACTAATTGTTGGCAAGCAATCTCTACATTTGCCAACGACAAGAAAGCGAAAACAGCAAACATAGAATTCATATTTTCACTGGATTTACCCATTCATTAACAGCGAATAAAAAAATATGCTCTGCAGGTGGTCTCCTTGTATGGGGCATTCTAGATAAAGTACAAAGCATGATAGACTCAATTTTGAGGGTCCATTCTCGTACGGAGCATATAGTTTGATGAACTGCTAATGAATAATGTGCAAGGACACAATAATGAAGGTATACTTAGAGTGATGTAAGCATCTGCCCGAACCATTCCTAAGAAGATCCACCATGTGTGATCCGACGAAAACCCCATCTTACCAATTTTCAACTTGCTTATGGAATTTCTGATGATTTTAGGCGAACAAATTCCTTTTCAGCAAGATAATTCCAATTTCATCATATGACGCATATTAGACCCTTCACCTGCATACCTTTCACCTCTAAAAGTACCATACTGACAATACCACACCGAGAGGCAGATATCTCTATAAAAGCGCATTGACACATCGTCGCAATGGACACAATATCTACGTAACGTTCCATAAAATGCGACCGTCCTCAATGAAATGCAGCTAAATGAAATACAGCCTGTGTATAGCGCAGTTTTCCAACTTATCGATAAAAGAAACTCGACTGATTGATCATGAAGTCGCGTCGTTCTACTGTCTTCAACGAATGAACAACAGCGCTTCTGCCTAAAGCTGCAGCACAAGAAACCGCTGATAAGGATTGATTTTAACATTAGTTTGCTCGAAACCGCAAACAGTTAGCCACCTACCTGATCGGCTTATGAATTCGTAGCGGTACAAAATATCGTAGCAAAATATACTCAAAAATATCCTTACGACTGCCGAACGAATGAAAATTAGGCTTGATTTCACGAAGTTGATTGTACACAGCTTTCCGCTGGATAATCTCCTCAGCAAATTCGCGAAAACTGTATGCCTAAAATAAGAAATGACAGCATGATATGCTATCACCAAAAGTGGCACAAGCAGTGCACAATTACGTTATGAATATTACATCACAAGAGTGGTAGTTGTCTGCAAAATAAATATACTGATAAACTTTGCCGATGGCAGATATCTGCAAAGAAAACTTCGTTATTGTTGAAAGAATATTGTCCGATAAATTCTGGGGGAAAATATGAAAGTTCAAGGATAAGAGTTGCACTATAAGATCAGAGGATAAAAGAAAATAGGATTTTGACTACGATTCTGAAATCCTCCCGAGACAAAAGCTTTCAAATGTTTGTTCCGTTTGGCTGAATTCGTCTCGAATGCAAATCAGATATACAGAACCTAAGAACGTAGAATATTTAGAAGGAGCAGACTCAGATAATCTAGATGACCAGATTATGTAGTCAAGACCAATGTTCGATGAATTAGCTTTGTTCTCAGACGATATAAACTTTCTCCCCTGCACTGTTGCGGTTCTGAGCAGAAAAAAAAAATGACTGCAAGTGATCGTATTCGAAGTAGCTCCAACGATGATGATGTGGTGCAGTGTGAAAAATGTGGTGTTCGCTTCGCGTAAGTGAAGACGCTTGCCTATGATCGTTAAACTATGGTTTTTCCTTGCTGTAGAAAGTTTGTCTCTATACTCCACCTGATTAAATTGTTGCAACGGTTTGTATCTGCAAAGCTTCATTATCTTTGCCCACAATGCATTTGCCGTTACCATGAATTCTTCCTCTTTTGCTACTGCGGTCACTTGTCATTTTATCCGAAAAATTGCGCCTGGTAGGAGCATTTGAACAGAGTTTTTAATTAATTAAACTTTAGAGCTACCAATATCAATATGTTGAGAATTTCTTTTAGTTGTTTAATTTCTTTTGATGCTGAAGAGCACATACCCTTTCTGTATTGCAAACGACCTTAGGCAGAAGAGGAGGAGGCGAAATTGTTCGTAAACACAGTATGCTGACAGTGAACATTAAAATAACGAGAATCACTGCCGCTAAAGTTGTGCAAATTGTAACACTGCACAATGTTCCTCGTCGCATCACTCTGTGCTAAATACGGTGGCACTTATAAACGCTGTAAAATAACTGAAATGTTCATTAGAATCGTTCATGAAGTGAAAACTTTTGAAACCGCATAGTAAACGGAATCGACATTGCACAGACAACTTTTACCAGAAAAAGGAATGACTGCAGTAAAGATAGCACTGGAATGGAAATTCGAGTGTCTAGCACAAAACACAACTTTTGTGTTGTAACCTTTGAAGGAATGGGTTATGCTCTAGGTCTATACACTGACTCACTTTAATTTACCATATGTTACTGGTTTTCTCTCTGCTTGTCTGCCACTACCATACAAAACCGATTCGGCTGCGCGTTCGATTGATGCTTATGCCATCACGTAATCTTACTTCCTTCGGTCAGTGGCTTCAACGTTTGGGTAAAGTGCATAACAACTGAACGTTGCGGGTGTTTGACGGTAGTGGCGGAAACAAGTTGCATCTGTTATAACCGGAGAGAGATTGGGATAATATTGTAGCAAAATCAAAAGATATTCAGGAATGCTAAATTTGGCATCAAGGATGAAGTTTTGAAATAAAGAGCTAAACAATTATAGCCAAAACACACATTGTGGCAAAAGATATGCAGAAATACTTCTTGTGGGAGGAACTAGCGTGTAGCTGCGAATACGATTTCTCCTTCATCTGCGATTTTCCAATTATGTCCTTCGTCAAAAGAAAATCGGTCAGCGGTGTTATCAACATTCTTCGATCACAACTGCGATAGGCACAGTGAATCTGGTCGTCGCTTTCTTATGTATATGTTTTTAAAGCGTTCCCCTGCCTACCTTCCCTCCCTTCCTCCAAGCCGGAAAAAGTCACATACAACGTTTCAAACAAAAAGTACATTGCGGGTTTTGTCTTATGAATTCACGATAGCAAAATGAAGTCGTTGAGATCTCATACTTAAACCACTAAAATAATTACTAACTATTCACATTATTATTTAGAGATTTTTCAGCGTATTTGAAATAATGAGAAAAAATAAATGAAATGACATAAAACTCAAATAACTCGAAAACGCTGAGTCTTGTAAGCATTGAAATTCAGGCATTCTGAGGTACATTACAAAAAATAACTAGCGAAATTTCTTCTCTTTTAGCACTCCTATTAGTACTCTTTTAGCACTCCTATCCATTTATGCACATATTGTGCGACTTAGCAAAGAACAAACTTTTTCAAAAACAAGGTTCTAGAGCTTTTCCCAGGTGAATGACCGTTAAATTTCCCATAAAGCGTCAGCAAATTATTAAATAGCTCAACTCTCATTAATTGACCTCATTTTGCTTCTTTCAGTTCTTCGTAGGGAAAGAAATTCTTTACACATGTTTTCATCGGTAGTGAGAAAAAATTAAAGACATTTAAAACTTCGCATCTTTTTTTTTCATTTTCATGATAATTTACGACAGCGATTAATAGAGTTGAGGAAAAAACGAAAAGGCATTTCTAAACATCACATGCATCCATATTTAGCTCAAGAATATAGCAGCTTGCACTTTAGTTTATGTTTTGCTTCAAGCCAACACATTTCTCTTTTATTCCCCTTAGAAATTCATTAACGGATATGTGATTATTGCAACGAATTTTTATTTTTATTGCCCATAAATCAGAGATTTTTCTTGTATGCCCTGTGGGGTTATTGTAAAACTTGAAAATCGCTGTGTAAAATTTCTTAACCAAATAGTTAGCGTGAGTGTTATTTTAGTTGAGGCAAAGACCAACATGTGTGCACATTGATGGTGCTCTTATAATCAGAATTATTACCGAAAAAACCAATGCTGACAATGATATGCTTTAATGGATCAATTACGTTTAGGTACTCAAACAATGCTCCTCAATGATATATCTTACGTTCCTTCATAACGAATTACCAGCCTCGTTGCACACAGAGAAAAAGGTTGTTGACGTTCGAAGTAATTGCACGATGTGTTGAATAATTTTTTCCTATGAAAATTCTCTTTAAGGAATCAATCAGTAAAATACCAAACGAAGTGAACGTAATCATATGTAATCGACAGATTTCATTTACTAGCTTTTAGTTAATTTTGAGAGTATTTGAGACCTCGAAGCTTGTAATCAAATTATCAACAAATATTCTGCTTAAAGAAACTACTATACAAGAAACGTGGATGAATGTCTCGCGCTTCATATAAAGAATAAATATTTGTAATATTAAAGAAAACACTTCAGTTCCAAGCATTTGATAATGGTTCTAGCTCTAAACATAACATATCACTTCTTTTCTCCTCTGAGGGTAGTAGTTGGATGAGCGAATTCGTTTATACGGACCGATTCTGTTGTGCGAAATTTTTATCTCGCCGATATTTTATGGAAATTTTCATGGAAATTTCTATTTCAATGGAAATTTTCGCAAATTTTTTCGTACACAATATGATTTACAGATGCAGGTCTCATTTTCGACCGTTTTTTTGCACTACAAGAAATGCTGTTCAGGAATTTCTTCATCTTAATATCTTGTCAAGCATCATTTCACCTTTGTTGTTTCGGAAACGATATTACATTACTATCATATCCCCTGGTTTCCGGGCAGATTTTACTTCATTATTATTGAATGACAATAAAATTTTTAATTAGTTAGTTGATTATTGCCAAAAACGCTGAATAGTACTATTCCATAATTTCCGTTGAAACAAAAAGACTTTTCGGACGGATGCTTATAATATAAAGCATTTCCAGACTAATAGATTTGTGCATAGCATTTAATTGATACTATTGATATCCGTTATATGACACTTTCTTAGCATTGCTTCGTTATGCGCAAAGTGATTGGGACATTCCACAAAATCTATGGCACAATCTGGAAATCCAATAAATGCTTACAAATATTCATTTTCTCTTTTAGTTTTTCGTCAACGCCGCATTTCAACAAGGCTGCTTTTAAACCCGTTGTGACTCAATAATCTCAGCCACCAATCGAAAGGAGTTGCGACGACTTCGGATGCATTAAACATTTCATTCCACATTACATTTTGTTTGTGTGATCTGAGAACGAGGATAATATGACTGACTATACTTAGTGCATTTAGACAGATAGTGAAATACGGATGTAAAAGAACGGAAGACTGGAGGACAGTTGTTCAATAAGTGATTGTCGCGATCAACATCTCACATATCTAATTCTCGTCATCGTTAGCTCCTTTTGTTGTTCCATAACTTAAAAATGAATGAGTCTTGTTCATCATTCATGAAAATTCATCAGATCATCCACACATCCCGATTTCGATTCTCAACTGTGCAACATTCTGAACGTATCTACTCAAATCACATTTCTATCACAACGTTGTGGAGGTCATTTTGAAGATCGATTTTTTTATTAAGCTAAATCTCAGTTTAATATATGAATTTAGGTAATGAGATGTAAATTCTTAAGTGCAGTTATTGTCCTAGAAAGTCTCATCGAAAACAAATTTTGTTAAGACACATAAAACACTCATTTTGTATCGTTTTGCATTCACAACCTTAATGACATGTATTTGAGAGGGGCTCATAAGTCTATTCATTGACCATTTACCGTAGACAGCACTGTTGTACAGCACAGCAGTCTTTTAACGTCTGTGGCAGAAATTTTAACTATCCAGGAGGCGTTTGTTTCTGTATTTTAGGACTTCATTTTAATGAATTTATTTATGCGGTTTTTCATTCGCAATTTACCGCATATGTGTAGATGTCAACGGTTCGAGAAGTTTTTTCGAGACCAGAGTTAATTATGGGCCGTCATCGGTATGATACTTCGAGTTTTTCATTGCCATATACGACTGAGTTGACACTCTGCAAGTTACTCTACCACTGCAGCAGCTTCTCTTCCTTTACCACATCACATAACTGCTTGCCATACTGCGTGACAGCATGGCTCAGTGCCGCATATATCTTCATTAGAGTTGCAACAGTTCCTTCAGCCAGAAAACTATTGTAGTTGTATAGTTTCGCTAGGAAAAACGTTGCTGTTTATTACAGCCCACTTCTAGTAAGACTCTAAAGTAGATATTATTACCTATGAGTGCGAAGAAACTGCTCTCGCACAATTTGTCGCATGTCGCAGTCACCTTTATTCTTTTAAGCAGTGAGATAACGATTGATGAGTTATTATAGCAGAACGATTTGAACTCTGAGCATTCACTACACTACGATCTCTAATCTATTTATCAGCCGATCGCAAAATCAAATATCAAATATCAATTTTCTCAAAGGAAGTGAATTTTTTTAAGCAGTGTTTATCGAGAAAGAGGAAAATAGACTGATGAGACAATCATCATATATGGCCTTCTGAAAATTGCCACTAAAATCGATATCGATGAGGTCCCGTATGAAATTTCATATCCGTAGAATGAACAGGAAGCAATATTAGGGCACTATCACTCCCAAAACTCCCAAAAATCGCCGAAACGATCTCAAAGTGGAATTTCGTATCTCCATGATGAACAATAAACAAAATTTAGGGCATTCGCTATGGAACATAGTTATGTCGAATGAGAGATAAAATCCAACAACGAAAACGCTCTATCGTTCTTTATTCTGTTGTTCGTTAAATGTATGCATTACAACATAATTTAATTCCTCTGTGATCGAATCATAACTCTACTGAAAAAGGCTGCTGCAGATATGTTTGTATCGTTTTTTGTTTGCTTGTGATATTTTCTCCATAATGATGTTGCTTATTTTGAATATGCATTTATGTAAATCAATCAAAAAATTCATTAACGCGTTCTGCGTAATTATTATTGAGGAATCGTTAGAAAATTGAACAATTCGAAGTTCTCAGAATTCGAAGTAGCCGAGTGAGCTCCAGTTATCTCTGAAAAGAACGTCAATAAGATCGTTCAAACAGTTCGAGAAAACATGTCACTGGAATCGTCCCTCTGCTTCTCTCTCCATTTTCCGTCTCCCTTCACTTATCGATAGAACAAAAAGACGAAATCAAATTATTTTGGAATAGTTCCATTCAACTGCCGGTCTATCAGCGACGTGTTCCTTCGTGGCATATTGATTGTTTAATGCGTTGATGAATTCCCGCGAAGTTTGCAGTACTTCCAGTCAAGAGAATCGTATCACATCGCTGGCGCAATATGAGGATTTTCAGAAGTGAGCCGTTGGTGCAATAAAGGATACTTTGAGAACCCTTTTACAGTACATCGGATCTTCGTTTCTTTTCGCGTGATATTAAAGATAGTTGTTGAGACCTTCGATATGAAGAAGGTAGTGATAATACTTTCTCTGCGACTATTTTCTGCGCATAAAAGACTTCGCGGCGTTATTTAACAGTAAAATTGCTCTTGATGCTTGAAGTGAGTTACTTCAGTGAATGCGAAATGGTATGTTTTTTATACTTGTAATGCACAGCCTATTTTCACTTGATGCTTGAAAATATCTTAGGACTCTCAATATTTAACCACTGCATCGAGGAGGCGTAAATGGGCTTCAGTGTTCCAGCAGATTTCAACTTGACGAAATATTCTGCGATTGCATTGAACGTTTCTCTTTAAAAAACGTCAAAATTAAAGTCGATCGTTCTCCTTGATGCTGAAAAATTTACTTTAGCGAATAAGCAGACAACACATCTCTCCTTCCGCAATTTCAACGAAAGTTTGCTGCGTTAACTTATCAACTCGCAACCCGTAATGCTCCTTTCATTACCCCCAATTGACACTTGGTTCATATCATCGAATATCAGCAGTTGCCCGAAGCGTACGGTCCTTAAAATCTTCACTTTTTCAGCTCAATCATGATCTTTCATCTTCAACTTGCGAGAAATCAGCTGAAGTCACCGAACTGATGTGTTGGATGACCGATTCGGCAATCGTCGTGAAAAGGAATGCTAGAAGACTTGCAGTGGTGTTTGCCACTTCCGAAATGGCGCAGTCGAACAAAAGAACGTATGGAAAAACAATGATTATCTGAAAGAGCAACCAAAATTTGAACGAATGTGCGTTATAGATGACCTTCATTAAAATTTTACGTTCGCTTCTCTCATTCGCAGTGGGGTCAAGCTTCTACCATGCACGTAGAGAGGGAAGTAAATCTCGAGAAAGCGTTTCTTCTACAAGCAATTTTCGAACGCTTAAGGAACGTCCGTTGTTTCTGTGGCTCACGAATTCAACGATTTTATAGGATCGGCAAATTTTCAACGAAAAAAGAACACTGATAGCCTGTTTAAAAATCTACTAGTACCCATCAATGATCTCTTGTGATTCAACTGACGATAATATAAAGGCATGTTTGACGAAATGAGGAGACATATTATTAGAATGAAAAATAAACTGGTTGTCAGTAATTATTGCAAGTGCGCGTTTAAAAAGAAAGGAAAAGATAAAGGAAGAAGTATATATGAGAGCTGCATTGCAATGTAAAAGCATAATATTGCAATGGAACTTTCGTTTTGGTGCAAGTTCTTCAAGGGCATTCATGATTTTTTATGAAATGATGGAGAAATATTGGAAAAATGAGTGAGACAATAGGATATCAATCAGTTCTATTGCAAGAGGTTACGACGGTTCGATTAATTCACTCTTAAGTCTCATTCTGGTTGAATACATCGAAATCTAATGATTTCGTTGTGCGACAAGGAAATTGCTTAGAAAGTGAGGGAATGGCTGTTATATGGCAAATGATAAGCAGAGGTTATTGGGTACTAAGGTTCATTCAAGCATCGTGGATGAAATCTAATGATGGACGAAATCACGACGCTGTATTGTCGATTGCCCATTGACACTGAAATCACAATAGCTTTATCGTTGATTCTCGAGACATCAACAAAATAAATGTTTTAATCAAGTATTATTGTTTAGCATATCTGCTGTATCAACCTCTACATAGATATGCATCGCATAATCACACCTATCTTAATTTTTTTGCCGCATTCTGTTCAAATCGTCTGTTTGCTAAAAAGCATCAAATGAAGAGAATTCATCGTAAAAAGAATCAAAATCCAATCATTCATGTATAATGAAGTGCAAGAATAAGATATAATTGCACATACACTTATTAACTAATCAGAGCATCAAAGAGTTATTTACTGTCGTGATCACTGACCCTTCTCAGTGCTCTTTATTCTGCACGGTTCTATGAGGTAGCTGTAACTAATGGAAACATTACCAACTATACGACGATGGCAATTTGATGATGGTGGAAAATTCTCCACAAAGACGTCACTGAAGTTCTCTCCAGCAAACTGCGATAGACAAAAGCATCACATTTCCACCCTTCCCTTGATGCATCGTTCTACGTTTTTTTGTAACACTAGCGCGAAAATTTTTTCTCACCTTATGAAAATATTAATCTTTTTCAAATTCTTATTTACATAAAATCTAACTGACCAATAAGAAATCAATTAAGATTTTGAACTCTAAATGAATGAAATTTTCACTGGAGTTGATGGATGGTACAAATACAGTTGGATTAGCCTGTGAAGAAATGGCAGTGTAGATCTATTTCGAATCATTTAATTTATATCAACAAATGACATAGAGCAGACAGCCGCTCAACGATCAAGTGGTTCTCCTGCTATTAGCAGGAGAACCACTTGATCTGCGATCGTTCTCACTGTCTTGCGATCGTTCTCACTGTCTTCTCCACCAACCATGTTCGTGCGTTCATATGGCTAACATCGATAAGAGAGCCCCATCGTAATTTTGCAAATGCGTCCACTGCTCTTTTAACAACTGCAAGAAAATATTTCTCCTAATGGCTCGAAATTTATTTCCAAGTTCATTTATTCATGCATTTATTTGCAAAAAAGATTCGCGAAAAAAAAGCACTGTATTTTGAAATAATCAAACAGGCAACCATATTCATTGCAGTTAATTGATGTTCGAGAGGAAAACAGACGGATACATCTGCTGTTTGTTTCTTATTGTATAACAGTTGCTGAAGAGTGACCTAGTTAATCGTCTGTTGCAATATGAGAATTGAAATCGGTTGAGATGAGGACGTTTTGCAAAAGATACATTGTGGAGAATTTTAACAAATTGCTGTTTTCGTGGATTTCTGCCTACGGGTTTTTTTAATTTCACAAGTGCACATACCAGTTTTATCCCGCAGATATTGTTCCAGTCTTTTAACGCTTTGCTATCACTTCGTTTACTACGATAACTTCTCGATTTGGAGGTTACATTCTTTTGGAAAATAGAAAATAAGTTAGTTGAAATGTTCGAAAAATAGTAAAAGTTGACAACGAAATAAAAATTTATCTAACCAGGAAACCAAACGTCATCACCAAACATAATTCCATTATCAGCAAGCAAATCGTAAAACATTTTCATGTCTTCGTAGACATTTTTAAATGAGTGATCGGCATCTGAAAACAATAAAATTTTACTGGCGATTTTAACTGCTTTCAATAAGGAGGAAATTGCACTCACGAGTTCCGCAGTGAGGGGAAACACATTTTATGATCCTGATGGGGGAAAATATTAATTTAAAGAAATGGAACCATGTGAAAGCAATATAAAGAACATGTGGAAACTTCAACTAACTGAAAATGTTTGATTGTGGCTTACTTTGCAACAAACTTCGATCTATCAGGCACCAAACGGATCAAAATTTGTTCAAATGAAGTGCATTTTGCCAAACTTTCGTTGCTGAATAAAGTACCCTCGACGACTGATAAAATTTCCGCTTCCGGTCATCTAAATATTATCGTATAATAAAATTGTATACTACTGCAGTATGTCAACGGTATGCATCATACGTCTTGTATTCGGGTAAATCACAATGCATCGCGCTGTTCTCAACCGTCGATGGGAGAAAATAAAGTTTTTATTTCTCTTAAAGCAATGGTAGAAACGCACTATTTACAAAATACAACAGAAGTGAATATTTCATATGGCTTGAAAAAAACTGGTAGAAATATTGTAAACAATCCGGTTTTCAATGAGAATGGGTAATTGGAAAAGGACCTAAAATATCCCAGAGCTAAAATTCCTCTCCGTCAGGGGAGAGTTGAAAGGCTCAAAATTTTATATATATCGCTATAAGTAGCCGGAAAGTTCACTTTTCATTTTCGGATATATTAATGGTTTTAAAAGAAAGCCAAAGAGCCCGGTGGAACAGTTTAGTTACCTATGTAAATTAAGTCCGCCTTCACTCCAGCACACTTGAATGCCACATAGGCATCCCTTGATGTCACTCGATATGGCGTTACCACGTCAGAGTTATTGAAGTAGACGATATTGCTGAGATACTGCTCGAAGAATCTGAACATTATTGCCAAAAGTATAACAGTGATTCATTTTAGTAGGAAATGTAGTGCGGAAAAAAGTAACCAAGATTAGCGGCAACATTACTTATTATTCAAATCAATGAAAATATGGGAAATTTATTCAAGAGGAATCGATGCATTTAAAATTATGTTTTAGTATGAGTATAAAGGCTGGAAATCGAAGCAAAAACTCTCTGAGTACTCAGCAAACTGTCTGAGCCCTTAACAAACATCAATTTGGAACATCAATTTGTACATAAACTGATGGGATCATTTTTCACAACCCTATTTTACATTCCCATTTCTTTTGTTGCGCTTTCCACATTCAAAGGAAAAAATTTTTATGGACTGCTATATACGGCTAGCAAAAACAACGCGAATCAAGTTATTCATTGCTTGAAGTTATTCATCGAGTGCTTCTATGCAAATATTCGACACTAAGCAAATGCGAGGATTTGGAAATATGCCGATAGCTCCATTAATTTGATTCTCTTAGCAGTTTAGGCACTCTCTTTGAAACTGCTCACTCAATAAAAAAGGTAAAATTATTACATGATTGAGGTTTCCACTAAATGAGGTATTGCCCAGATTTCAATATGAGCACTGTTATGCTTAAATGCAGGATAGGTTACTGAGATAAACGGCAGTGAATGTACGTGGTCTAGTGTACCAGTTGAGAAAAATGAATGTGAAGTTCTCGATTGCCGCCTCAAAGAATAAAATTTCACTCTCATTCTGATGTTGTGTGCGAAAGGACCTATGCGTTTGAGCGGCTGGTTGTTTCAAGGCTAACATTTGGTCGCTGGATTCCTCAGGATCACCGTATCCTCGCATCCAATCTATATAATGCCAAGTATCGATAGCAATAATAATGCATCGAAGCTTAAAGTCTCGACAGCTGATTGCCATATCGTTTGTGAAATTTCCCCTGTAGGCGCCAACTTCGATAATTCTAAATTATACTAAGAAAGTGTTCGTTTCGTTCCATTCGACTCTACTATGCTGTTTATTACTCGTTTTGATGGGGTGAGAACTAAATTTTCGATAACTAGTGTGAATAAATGCACCTCCTGTTTTTTCGCGGTTGAATCGATAGCATGTGGCAATGAATTTTGTTTCATTGCAGAATCGTCAGCAGTGCAGCCATTAAATTGAATGGGAAACACGCAAAGTTGTTATTAATTATTGGCAAGCAATCTTGTCGTTTAGTCTCGGCAGGAGAGCGAAAACAGCAAACATAGAATTCATATTTTCACTGGATTTACCCAATCATCAAGAGCGAATAAGAAAATATGCTCTGGAGGTGGTCTGTTTGTATGAGGTATTCTAGATAAGTGCAAGGCATGATAAGTGCAGATAAGTGCACGATAGATTCACTTTTGAGGGTTCATTCTTGTACGAAACATATAGTGTGATGGACTGCTAATGAATAATGTGCAAGGACACTATAATGAAGGTATACTTAGAGTGATGTAAGCATCTGCCCGAACCATTCCTAAGAAGATCCACCATGTGTGATCCGACGAAAACCCCATCGTACCAATTTTCAACTTGCCTATGGAATTTCTGATGATTTTAGGCTAACAAAAGCCTTTTCAGCAAGATAATTCCAATTTCATCATATGACGCATATTAGACCCTTCACCTGCATACCTTTCACCTTTAAAGGTACCATACTGACAATACCACACCGAGAGGCAGATATCTCTATAAAAGCGCATTGACACATCGTCGCAATGGACACAATATCTACGCAACGTTCCATGAAATGCGACCGTCCTAGATGAAATGCAGCTGAATGAAATAAAGTCTGTTTAAAGCGCAATTTTCCAACTTATCGATAAAAGAAACTTGAATCATTGATCACGAAGTTGTATAGTTCTATTGAACAACAGAGCTTCTGACTAAGACTGTCACATAAGAAACCATTGATAAGATTTGATTGTAACATTAGTTTACTCTAAACCGCAAACAGTTAGCCACCTACCTGATCGGCTTATGAATTCGTAGCGGTACAAAATATCGTCGCAAAATATACTCAAAAATATCTTTACGACTGCCTAACGAATGAAAACTAGGCTTGATTTCACGAAGTTGATTGTACACAGCCTTCCGCTGGATAATCTCCTCAGCAAATTCGCGAAAACTGTATGCCTAAAATAAGAAATGACAGCATGATATGCTATCACCAAAAGTGGCACAAGCAGTGCACAATTACGTTATGAATATTACATCACAAGAGTGGTAGTTGTCTGCAAAATAAATATACTGATAAACTTTGCCGATGACAGATATCTGCAAGGAAAACTTCGTTATTGCTGAAAGAATATTGTCCGATAAATTCTGAGGGAAAATGTGAAAGTTCAAGGATAAGAGTTGCACTATAAGATCAGAGGATAAAAGAAAATAGGATTTTGACTACGATTCTGAAATCCTCCCGAGACAAAAGCTTTCAAATGTTTGTTCGATTCCGTTTGGCTGAATTCGTCTCGAATGCAAATCAGATATACAGAACTTAAGAACGTAGAATATTTAGAAGGAGAAGACTCAGATAATCTAGATGATCAGATTATGTAGTCATGACCAATGTTCGATGAATGAGCTTTGTTCTCAGACGATATAAACTTTCTCCCCTGCACTGTTGCGGTTCTGAGCAGAAAAAAAAAAATGACTGCAAGTGATCGTATTCGAAGTAGCTCCAACGATGATGATGTGGTGCAGTGTGAAAAATGTGGTGTTCGCTTCGCGTAAGTGAAGACGCTTGCCTATGATCGTTAAACTATGGTTTTTCCTTGCTGTAGAAACTTTGTCTCTATACTCCACCTGATTAAATTGTTGCAACGGTTTGTATCTGCAAAGCTTCATTATCTTTGCCCACAATGCATTTGCCGTTACCATGAATTCTTCCTCTTTTGCTACTGCGGTCACTTGTCATTTTATCCGAAAAATTGCGCCTGGTAGGAGCATTTGAACAGAGTTTTTAATTAATTAAACTTTAGAGCTACCAATATCAATATGTTGAGAATTTCTTTTAGTTGTTTGATGAATCTAAAATGTACAGTTCTTTATTCACTTATTACTTCTCAACTATTTCGAAAAAGATTTGAAATGGAGCCATGTCGCAATAGACTGAGAATACTGGTGAATATCATTTAAAATTTTCATTTCCATGAAACGAGATTCTGCCTGTATACAAACCATCGCGCTCAGGTTTTGATGCTGAATAGCACATACCTTTTCTGGATGGCAAACGACCTTAGGCAGAAGCGGAGGAGGTGAAAGTGTCCGTAAACACAGTATGCTGACAGTGAACATGAAAATTGCCAGAATCACTGCCGCTAAAGTTGTGCAAGTTGTAGTACGGCACAATGCTCCTCTTCGCATCACTGTGTGCTACGAATATGTTGATACTCATAAACGCTGTAAAATGACTGAAATGTTCATCAGAATCATTCATGAAGTGAAAACTTTTGAAACCGTATAGTAAACGGAATCGACGTTGCATAGACACCTTTTACTCGAAAAAGGAATGGCTGCAACAAAGATAGCACTGGAATGGAAATTCGAGTATCTAGCACAAGGTTTTTCTGTTGTAACCTTTGAAGAAATGGGTTATGCTGGAGGTCTATGCACTGACTCACTTTAATTTACCATATATTACTGGTTTTCTGTCTGCTTGTTTGCCACTACCACACAAAACCAATTCGACCGCGCGTTCGATTGATGCTTATGTTAACAACTGAACGTTGCGGGTGTTTGACGGTAGTGGCGGAAACAACTTGCATCTGTTATAACCGGAGAGAGATTGGTATAATATTGTAGCAAAATCAAAAGATAGTCGGAACTGCTAAATTTGGCATCAAGGGTGAGGTTTTGAAATAAAGAGCTAAACAATTATAGCCAAAACACACATTATGGCGAAAGATATGCAGAAATACTTCTTGTGGGAGGAACTAGCGTGTAGCTTCGAATACGATTTCTCCTTCATCTGCGATTTTCCAATTATGTCCTTCGTCAAAAGAAAATCGGTCAGCGGTGTTATCAACATTCTTCGATCACAACTGCGATAGGCACAGTGAATCTGGTCGTCGCTTTCTTATGTATATGTTTTTAAAGCGTTCCCCTGCCTACCTTCCCTCCCTTCCTCCAAGCCGGAAAAAGTCACATACAACGTTTCAAACAAAAAGTACATTGCGGGTTTTGTTTTATGAATTCACGATAGCAAAATGAAGTCGTTGAGATCTCATACTTAAACCACTAAAATAATTACTAACTATTCACATTATTATTTAGAGATTTTTCAGCGTATTTGAAATAATGAGAAAAAATAAATGAAATGACATAAAACTCAAATAACTCGAAAACGCTGAGTCTTGTAAGCATTGAAATTCAGGCATTCTGAGGTACATTACAAAAAATAACTAGCGAAATTTCTTCTCTTTTAGCACTCCTATTAGTACTCTTTTAGCACTCCTATCCATTTATGCACATATTGTGCGACTTAGCAAAGAACAAACTTTTTCAAAAACAAGGTTCTAGAGCTTTTCCCAGGTGAATGACCGTTAAATTTCCCATAAAGCGTCAGCAAATTATTAAATAGCTCAACTCTCATTAATTGACCTCATTTTGCTTCTTTCAGTTCTTCGTAGGGAAAGAAATTCTTTACACATGTTTTCATCGGTAGTGAGAAAAAATTAAAGACATTTAAAACTTCGCATCTTTTTTTTTCATTTTCATGATAATTTACGACAGCGATTAATAGAGTTGAGGAAAAAACGAAAAGGCATTTCTAAACATCACATGCATCCATATTTAGCTCAAGAATATAGCAGCTTGCACTTTAGTTTATGTTTTGCTTCAAGCCAACACATTTCTCTTTTATTCCCCTTAGAAATTCATTAACGGATATGTGATTATTGCAACGAATTTTTATTTTTATTGCCCATAAATCAGAGATTTTTCTTGTATGCCCTGTGGGGTTATTGTAAAACTTGAAAATCGCTGTGTAAAATTTCTTAACCAAATAGTTAGCGTGAGTGTTATTTTAGTTGAGGCAAAGACCAACATGTGTGCACATTGATGGTGCTCTTATAATCAGAATTATTACCGAAAAAACCAATGCTGACAATGATATGCTTTAATGGATCAATTACGTTTAGGTACTCAAACAATGCTCCTCAATGATATATCTTACGTTCCTTCATAACGAATTACCAGCCTCGTTGCACACAGAGAAAAAGGTTGTTGACGTTCGAAGTAATTGCACGATGTGTTGAATAATTTTTTCCTATGAAAATTCTCTTTAAGGAATCAATCAGTAAAATACCAAACGAAGTGAACGTAATCATATGTAATCGACAGATTTCATTTACTAGCTTTTAGTTAATTTTGAGAGTATTTGAGACCTCGAAGCTTGTAATCAAATTATCAACAAATATTCTGCTTAAAGAAACTACTATACAAGAAACGTGGATGAATGTCTCGCGCTTCATATAAAGAATAAATATTTGTAATATTAAAGAAAACACTTCAGTTCCAAGCATTTGATAATGGTTCTAGCTCTAAACATAACATATCACTTCTTTTCTCCTCTGAGGGTAGTAGTTGGATGAGCGAATTCGTTTATACGGACCGATTCTGTTGTGCGAAATTTTTATCTCGCCGATATTTTATGGAAATTTTCATGGAAATTTCTATTTCAATGGAAATTTTCGCAAATTTTTTCGTACACAATATGATTTACAGATGCAGGTCTCATTTTCGACCGTTTTTTTGCACTACAAGAAATGCTGTTCAGGAATTTCTTCATCTTAATATCTTGTCAAGCATCATTTCACCTTTGTTGTTTCGGAAACGATATTACATTACTATCATATCCCCTGGTTTCCGGGCAGATTTTACTTTATTATTATTGAATGACAATAAAATTTTTAATTAGTTAGTTGATTATTGCCAAAAACGCTGAATAGTACTATTCCATAACTTCCGTTGAAACAAAAAAGACTTTTCGGACGGATGCTTATAATATAAAGCATTTCCAGACTAATAGATTTGTGCATAACATTTAATTGATACTGTCATATAACGTTATATCGGTCATATGACACATATCAATGATATCCGTTATATGACACTTTCTTAGCATTGCTTCGTTATGCGCAAAGTGATTGGGACATTCCACAAAATCTATGGCACAATCTGGAAATCCAATAAATGCTTACAAAAATTTATTTCCTCTTTTAGTTTTTCGTCAACGCCGCATTTCAACAAGACTGCTTTTAAACCCGTTGTGACTCAATAATCCCAGCCACCAATCGAAAGGAGTTGCGACGACTTCGGATGCATTAAACATTTCATTCCACATTACATTTTGTTTGTGTGATCTGAGAAGGAGGATAATATGACTGACTATACTTAGTGCATTTAGATAGATAGTGAAATACGGATGTAATAGAACGGAAGACTGGAGGACAGTTGTCCAATAAGTGATTGTCGCGATCAACATCTCACATATCTAATTCTCGTCATCGTTAGCTCCTTTTGTTGTTCCATAACTTAAAAATGAATAGGTCTCACAGCGAGACATTTCCATTGATTGGCGAGTATTATGTGATAGGAACGAATGTTATTATAGATGCAATCTCTTATCGGCGTTTAATCAAGTGCATTGAAGCCTTATAGCAAATTCGACTTGCTAAATGTGAGAACATTAATGTAATAAAAAGCAATCTACGGTTAAGCCATAAATATATTAGATTTATTCAGTGACGAACAGAATGTGAAAGATTTGAACAGAAGATGAGATCGTATGGAAGTGGGAAAAAAATCATTCGGCACCAATGTGACCCTTAAAATCGACCGGAAGAATGGTCGATGAAATATTCCGAGTTGAGCGCGTCCGCACGAGCCTAAATTGGACACATAAATAAATAAATGAACAAATAAACAAATAATATGTATATGTTTCTATTTAAATATCGGCCTAATGATTCACTTGTGAATGTATAAAATTGTTTTTCAAGAGGAGAAAGGATGTTAAAACGAATAGTTCTAGAAATATCACAGTTGAGGAGATCACTAGCCGAGAAACTTTCTCATGTCTCTCTTATTCAAAAAAACTGTATCGCATAATTCTTTGATACGATCAATGCACTGTAATTTAAATAAATCTGCCCAATTTGGCAATTGGAAACTCTGATGCAAATGTTTTACAGTACAGTGCTGAAACGTTGGGATGTTCCAATCAAATAATGACGTCAACACATGACTGAGTTGTGGTATAACAACAACAATGATGTAAAAGTCAAAGGAGCGTCTGCAACAGAGTACTCGAGTGCTTGTTGGCAATATGTGCAAAAGCAGGACCTTTAGGATGCTGATTTAAAGGCAATTATGGAATTCTCAACCGTTACCTGTAAAGTACCAGCAGGTCCTTCACCGATTAGGATTCTTGCAGCTCCTTCTGGTGTTGATTCTATAGTTGCAATAATATTTGAGCCACCGAACGCATACTCGGAGCGGTTTCCAGGATTTCCGACATACGATGAACGGACTTGGCCTGGTGTGCGCATCTGCGTCACGCGACCATCATATTGTAGAGGAGCATTCCCGCCATACCCCGATGGTCGGCCGTAATTCATTGGCTCAAATTTAAAAAATATCAATAATCAAGCCAGTGAGTTCACCTTAGCAGTGCTTCATCCCAATCGTGGGCTAGTCAGTCGTGTAAGTTGGAAGCAAAAAGCAAAACATGCAAGACAGCGCCTTAATGCATAAAAAGTGATTAAGACTTTTTCAGCAATCTTCCATAAAAAACTTTGCTTGCAACTTACATAATAAAAGTTGCACGGTTTTTTTAACACCTTCAAATGTCTTCAACTTCATTCACACTAGATGAAATGACATCAGTTATCACCTATAACGTTCATGTACGTGCAAGTCACCCTCCACTCTGCCACTGCAGCATGATGTTTTGAAGACAGTGATGCTTGCAGTGATTCACTCTTAGCGGAGTGAAGAGATGGATTGATGTGCTTGCACTGACTCCGCATTTATGCCGCTAAGAAGTGTCAATGTTAGCAGCTGATGGATTTATGTGATGAATAAGCGTCATATTGGTGGGCGTGTGGGGAGATATCATGCGAAAATACCTGCTCAAATCACTAAAGAACAAGCTTTTATACTTCCTTTTTTCTTTAGATAATGGCCGTAGGTGCAAGTCACCCTCTACTCTGCCAGCCTACCACATGTTTATAACAAGGAAGGTTTTATGCCGATGCCCATAAATGAATTTTGCAGACTACTTTTTTGAATATTTTTCTTGGACATCAACGACAAAAAACTACCTCATTTCCATCTCGTAAATATGAAATTCCGTCGACTGTTACGTTAAGCAAAAAAAAAAAAAATTGTGCGATCGGATATGCATATATCATTTCCGGTTTTATTGGTTAACTACTAACAAGTGCAAACCTGAGTCGCAATCATCCCAGCATTCCCATACGAATGAGTCCCAAATGGTGACGTGACAATACCATTCATATTAGGTGGGCCTTGCCAAAAAGCTGGTGAGTTCATCGGTGTTGGCGGAACGCCTCAAACGAAGGATCGAGATCTCATTTTCGTGTATAGGAAGATTTAAAACAACATCGTTGCCCGTCTAGTCGTTGAGCGACTTCGTTTACGCATTTTTAATGCCGTTCCTAACGCTTAGTTTTAGCCCATATGGTTTGGAAGAAACGCAGTCTCGTTGAAATGAACAGATGATATTCCAATGAGAAAAATGTTACGAGAAAACGTAACAGATAAACTACATTTCAGTTATGAGTTAATCCTCAGAAATAATAGCCAGCTGCATCAAACAAAAATTACAGGCCGGTCAATGCGAGGCGAGCCAAGGTCTCATATCTGAGAACCCTACCACCTTGCAACAATTTTCTGATTTCTCCCGGCAGACTTTTACCTATTTCGTCGATTTATAGGGCTGTTAAGTGTAATTCATGTTCTATAACTCACAATTTTGCTTCCTCCCCATATTAAATTCTCCTTTATTTCTGGTAAATTTTCAAGCTCCATGACCACACAGGCGCGTCCATTTTGGCACACCTCCATCCAAGGACGCAGCGACATTACAACCTTTGTATATTGAGAAATTAAAGTTTTTCCCACTGTTTGAGCTTACCATGATTGTTGTCGTGCTGCATAAAACGAGCGTTGCTGAAACCAATTTGGTTGTTGTTCGCACCAGTGAAGTTGTTGTTGAATGGAAATGCACTACCGAACAACGGACCACCAGGCGAGGGATGCTGCTGATTCACAGCAAATCCATGCGGCGGTGATGGGAACGGTGCACCATTTGAACGACCGTTCATTGGTGCCCCACCGCCACCCATGTTTGGCGTATTCTGGAAATTATTTCGCTGATCGAAGCCCATACCAGCCATGGCCCTTCAACTGAACCTTCGCTCGAAGTAATCAAACACCGACCAAGCAGTTTTCCTAGCACGCTTATATATAGTTGCAGTTTGTATGGAAATTTATCGATATGCGAAAATCTGATCAAATATGAGACTAACTGAACAAAATTTACATTAACGGAAAAAAATTAGGAAGTCAGGAGCAGAGGACAAGATTGGATCACAAATTATTTTAGGGAAAAAATGGTAGCTCTGTCCTCAAATGCAAATGAAACCGATGGAGGACTTCTCAAATTATTCCGTGGAGGTAATTTCAATTTCATGCGTTCCAGCAAATGCGCTTTAACGCATTTTGGTGACGTTGTACCCATTGGTGCATCTATGTGCTTACGTACATGTATCATCTGCCTGCGCGATATATTCATCTGAAAATTTATTAATATACGAGTTATAAGATTTCGAGAATATAACTGCACAACAACTACAATCCCATATTTTATTCAACGGTGATGTTTTAACTTCAACCTGCCGATATTTCACACTGTGCAAAAATTTGAAAATATTGCACCTCGCTTCCGTTTTCATTCTTCACTTCGACAGAAATATTCATATTTTATGGAATAATTGTTCATTAAATGTAGCAATATTATTTTGCATATGTTGCAATTCTTTAGCAAATTTATTGAGGCACTTCGTTAATTGAGCGCGTCGCACAAAAGTGCATGTTGTGTCATCTCATCCAATTATTATAATGATGCAAAATGGATGTTTTTAACTCAAAACTAGAAAATTGCTTCCAAGAGACGACGAAACCTGATTGGCTCCTGAATTTCACTAAGAAGCCATTTTTCGCGAGCTTTTCCTTGTGAATTATGGAATAAACAACATTTCTGGGAATACAATTCTCATGCAACGCGCAGAAATCCTCTGTCATGAACTACTCTAGGAACATCAGGAAATTTCATGATATATTAGGTGAATATATATATATATCTTTATATTTTAAGGGAATTGATGTTGCACATTGCTTTATATTTAGTCCACTATTAAATCAACCAGGTCACTGCATCAGGTTCCGAAAGAATCATTTAGCGTTTCAATTTCGAAAAAATTTTGTTCATTTTATACAAATAGAGTCTCATATTAAGGTAGATGGAGAATAAAATAAAACGACTGTTCATGGGAAACAATGGAATTATTTAAATATATGCAAGCATCATGTTATTAACTCATCGAATTAGTTCATCAAATGAGTGAGCTGTAAAACGCACAATGTGCCTAATCGTGGGCTCTTTTATTTCGATAAGTTGTTACTTAATCCAACGTTAGCGTGGTATTTACAGTGCAGAAAAACAACGCATCATTTCACTCTTCTGAGTACCACTATAGTTAAATGCTCATAACTTATATGAAAACCTTTCCTTTACATTAAAAAAAAGAGAAGTTAAAACCCCAATTTATGATCAATCCACTAAAATTTTCATGACCGAATCTTTAAATCCTAACAGAAATCCACTTTCAAATTGTCACATTCGAACTCGCCCATTGAAATGTGGCTCTCATTTCATAGTTCCTTCTTTTTTCTCCCGTCGATAAACTCTTATTTATGAAATGATCCCATAGTGACCCTAACAAACGTATTCAGCTGTATCGAAATCGCAAATGGTCATTTCAGTGCATCATTCTATGACGGAAACGCTGAACCGGTTTTTGAAGAAAGCGGTCAGCGAAAGCGTTGTGGTTTTCAATTTTTCATC
Source organism: Parascaris univalens (assembly GCA_037576465.1). Lineage (NCBI taxonomy): Eukaryota > Metazoa > Nematoda > Chromadorea > Rhabditida > Ascarididae > Parascaris > Parascaris univalens. The sequence goes on from CM075173.1 coordinate 33,923,754, forward strand.
AGCGCAACATTTATCATTTGATGCCCCAAGCATTTTTTTGGCCATTCTTCGAAGGCGAAGAAGTTCGGAAATGCTCGTTAGTATCAGGCGCAATATACGTTTTTTGTAAAAGAAATCAAAAGAAATCAAAAAGAAAGTTCTTTCAACTTTGCAAAAATATCAGTCCTGGGCATTAGGTCGTCGAAGATCTGTCTCGCTTAAATGAAACTCCTATCTCAAACTCTTTAACTTCTTACTTGAAGTGTTTAAAAGAGCCTTCATGATGTCCTTTTATTCAACATCTCCTTCTTCTGTCTCCTATCCTTACGACAATTTAATATGATTTTGTGCATCGTTATCGTGGAAAACCCATTTTTGTCTGACATCGCTGTGCCTATGAATACTCATTCTCTTGTAAAATTCGATGGTCGACCCGAGCATACCGAACCCTAGTCTCTATGAGGAAAATGCTTCTCCTCAGTATTCGCTTTTTGCAAGAATGTAATATTCAATATTTCCGCTTTCTACAACACAGCGTGTGGAACTTGGCGCAGATCTGAGAGTCATTGAAATCGATTCCGTGCTGAGTTGAAGAATACGCTTTTTTCATGATTTTGCTCCATGTCGTGCAATGGAGCACTCAACCTTGCGGCTTTCACTCGTTCCTTCCCCTCCTCCCTCAGTCATCCCCTCACCACTGCAATGTACTGAGCCTTTGACTTTCGCAGCATCTTATTCGAAACATCCCTTTCAAAGCCTAACTCAGAAGGCGCATTAATTATAAACATCCACATTAAAAACTCTGGAACTTTAATCACACGAAGTGATCACAGATCTTGCTATAAGGTGTAACGGAGCTGCAGGTCAGACGGGGAGAAAATAAAAATCCGTTAAAGCTAGAATTTATTGAAATAAACTTTTTCGTCATAAATCAAGCAATATCCGCTCACTGGCATCACCAATTTGTCGAAAATAACAGAAATAATTATGAAATACAATTATTGTTTCAAATGCGATTCGTTTTTTTCGGATATCTTATTTTCCCTTCTCTATGCACGATCCAACGGTCTAATGCATTCAAGATTTTGCACTCGTTTTCTCAAAAATAGATTTATTCTCCTTCATAAAAAAAGTAATTTGTCCAGAATTAAGTTGGCTCTGCACTCCAAAAATCATTGCAATCATTTTATTGTTGAAGGAATGCCTTCAATAAGAGGAAGAAAAACCAATGCGTAAGTGGCACTATCCCTTGCGTTCTTCGTTCATTCCTATCACATTCCAGAGTGTTTAGTTGCACATTGTTCGCTTTCGATGAAATTCACCACCATCGGTAAGAATAAAGGAAATCTGCGAAATCAAATGTGAGAGACGAAAGATTCGGCGACATACATAGGTCAAATCCGATTTTCCAGCTGGTGCTTTCTTCTATATAATGTGTCGTAATCGATGCTCAGTGATAGAACTATAGGTTTCATTCCATTGCATTGTTCTCTTTCCTAATGATGTTCTATTTATGCATTATTTATCTCCTTAAAATATGCTTGGAAAATGCCATGCAGCATTTGTGCGTCGTGGAGAGTGTGGATCAAAATGTTCTTGGTGGAGGAACATCTCTGAATAACGGAGCAACAAACATGAAAATATTACACCGAATGTCTCTTTATTACGGAAATATGGCTAACTGAAGAGCGAAGGGGTGTTGAATGCAAAAATGACTATTTCGAAAGAGGCTGAAGGAGCACAAAATCAGTTAGCTGAAAAGCGACTCAAAATCATGAGGAAACTTGGGCACGCTGCCAAATATTTGATAAAGATCCTACAAATTCGCAGTAATGAATGAAATTTTTGAGAAAAATATCAGATTTCAGGAGGTCGCTTAAGGTCTTGCTGGACAAAATATATTGAATTTTGACGATATGTGGCTTTCGCTGTTATGCTTCCAAGCAGTTCGATAATTGTAGCTTTAAGGCTGCTCCCACAGCTTACTACGTCTGCTGAATACTTCTTCTTTCACAGTGCTTTCAGTTTCATTCGCTTTTCGCCCATATGAGTTTATACACATTTTTATCTTGACGCATGTAAGAGATATAATGTACTGAAGGACCAATGTATGAGTGGTTGCATATTAAGGCCAGCGCACAGATCGATTTCTGCCGGAATGCTTTGTACGCTTGGAAGAAGGATCGTGGGTGGATGAAGAGGGGCAAGCAGCTATAGCAGACAGTAGCAGTTTCATTGCTGTCACCTTCTCCCACCTTATCCCCTCCCTACCGTGACCTCTTCTTCACTCAGCTGTTGAACTACCGCACTTCGGTTCTCCACTTCCACATTCCGTTCGTGTTAGGCAGGATATTAAAGAGTACATATATATATATATATATATATATATATATATATATATATATATATATATATATATATATATATATATATGTATATGGAGAGAGAGAGAAATTCAAATAAAAGGTGATGGGCCACCCCTAATGACCTCCTACTTCACTTACTCTGTACGCGTGCGGCGCTGTAGCCATTGAAGTATGAACAAACTATGCGAAACATGCTGCTCTTTTGTTAGCTCGAAACCAGTTGCCTCACTTTGATCATTGCAATATGAAAGAAACGCATGCATGATTACTCTTACTCTATTCGCCTTTGCGAGCAGAGAAACCAGATTTTGGATATGCGTTCTTCTTTGAAATGTTTTTCCATGACCAAATCTCATTTAATCGTTCTATCCGTTGAATGTGTTTTGATTGCTCTTTACGAAATAGTTCATTTATAGTTCAAATACAAACGATGAGAAGCACTTATGATGAAGTATTCGATCCCTATTTAGTTAAAGAAGTGAAACTGATTTGACGATAACCTAATGCATCGTCGATAAATTTTCCTCCTTGAAGAGTATCGAATCGTCCCCAACGTATATGATACCTGTGGCCAGAAGTATTGCACTCTAGCTTCCTCCACGGCTCACGAGGTGATTTTTTATGCCGAGATATGAAAACGAGCAAATCACCTCTCCGTCCATTGAATATTACCACTAAAGTCGTAGCAACCCTCGTGTGACATAGGTTGAAGCAAATTCAAAACCTGCGATCTAAATGACCAGTGAGACAGAGAACGCTTGGAGTAGCATTGTAGAAAATGCGCAACGGTGTTTTAGCTCTTTTATTTTCACATCTTCAAGGACTAATTCACTTTTCACCACACCTTCTCTATGCGCTGATAAATTTCAGCTGAGCAAGAAAAAGCGCATTGTTTTGAGATCAAGACATAACTGTAAATTCCATCCACTTCAAAAATGCTCTTTCGGCAAATTAATTGTATTTTACTCACAGTGAATTCCACACAACAATTCAAGCTTAGTTAGTATAATTTTGAGTGGATTCCAATAATTTTTGAATAGGAAGAATATTTAGGACAAAATAAATAGTGCTGAATAACCACTGAGAAACGTACATCAACTGAAATATGGTGAAGAAAAATTGTGAATAAAAAAAATAAAATAAAAAAAAACCAATAGCGAAGAAATTTATAGATTATCAAATTAAAAATATATACTTTACTTTCTGGAAACGGATGGATTTTCAGTGTTTCAATTTCGTGGAATATGGCGTATATTTTCCAGGAATGCATCATAGGCACACTAATTTTTCAAATTTATTAGCACTTAGTTATTGCCGTCATAACGATGAACGATCTAAGGATTATTCAAATATGACGCAAAAAAATGATCATTTATTGATCGAAAACATCGTTCATTCTATGCAAATTATCACATTTAATCGCTCGTTGAAATTTTTAGTGCGAATTGATTTGTAAAATTACTGTCTTTATATTGCAATAACAAGAGCAATTAAATGAATGTTTTCAAATATGATTAAGGATTCACTGTTCAAGTTGGCCACAAATGTCAGGTAGTACGAAGTTAGCTTTTCCAGCTGGACCTTTGCCGATGATCTTTAGATGATCCAAGGCTTCAAGTGATGCCAAGCGCATTGCCTTAATTTGCGATGCTTTCCAGTTTGAAGCTTTAATTAACTACAAGAGTCCGTATTATCCTCCATGGCACTGCCAAGTGTTAAGCGACAAATGAAGAACCTTGAAGCTGCGGCTGAAAGTTTCTCAGATATCCTCACACAAGGCAGCGTTTTTGATCGGTTTTTAAGTCTCTCACTGATTTTGGGCTATGATTTATTCACATCGATGCTGAAATCGCATATCATTCTTTTTCATCGTTTGCTAATGAAACCAGTAAAGTCTTTTTAGGAAATCCGGGTCTGTCTTCAAACTCCATTGTCCATTCTCCATTGTTCTGCTTCGTTCTATTATCATCTCATTCATCGTTATACTTTCACCTACGTTTGGATTAATGCCGTTATATTGCCTCATTTGAAGGGAAGAAAAAAGTGGTGCTCCAACACCTTTTCATTTCCCGCATATCAGCAACCTACTGATATCAATAGCACATCACTGAATTCAACGCTCACTTTAACTCAACAATAACTCATGTAATATATATTATGGTCTTATTCGTAGTGCTCTCATCTATTATGAATGAATGTTATGAGACCATGAAAGCATTTGACTAATTGAATTGTTTGCATTTTGTCTTTGTACCGTTTTCGCGAATATGATTTCCCGGGTGCCTCCGTATTGGCCATGAAACGGCATGAATTCGAATCCTCGCGGGTTGGCAAATTTTTGAGTGACAGAGAGAGATCTCAACAACGTCTTTTTTAAATAGTAGTGTCACATCATCGAATTTCTCCTAAAGCCCTCCATATGAGATCTCTTCTCTTTGTTATGCATTTAAACCATCCCACTAAGTACTGAAAACATGTCAGTTCCATAAAATTGGATAAATGAAATTTTACAATTGCAAAAATCGCCTAAAAGCAATTCAGAGCATTTTTAATCGTCCAAACAAATACTTACGTTTATGGCAGTTTAAGACTTCAGAAGCAAAAAACTTTTCCCTTAACTTTATATCCTCTTTGCGCACTTCACCTTATTTTAGACTGAAATATTCTATTGTTGAAATAGGCCGTATAGACACGTTTTTCCGTTCATAACCATATCGCAAGCAATTTGGAAATCTTATTATCTAAAAAATTTTATGCACACCCTCTATTGAAATAATCCATCGGAAAGCCCAGCTTTTGGTCTATTGAACTGGTAAAAATGGTGGAAAATTCTCTCAGAAGTTTTTCAGTAGAATCCATCATACAACTTTACAATTTTCGAGGAAAATATGCAATAATCGTTTATGCAATAAGACTTAAAAATGAATTCATTCAAAGATAAAAGGCAAAACGATTTGATGACTTTCAATTTGTTTAATTGTTATCATGGCGTTAAGAAAATTTTGAGGCTATATCAGTGCCATGTCTCATCTTCAACATGACGAACGAATTATTCCAGCATGTAGTTACTTCCATATTACTATGAATGCTCGTCTTTTCAATGAACTCTTCCGAAAGCTTAACTTAGTGATGTTGAAGTGTTTATAATTCTATGAGAGCCGAAAAGTAGCCTCATCTGAATCTGTTTTATCACTCATTTCACCTTCGCATTTCCTCTACTTTTATCATACGTTACTTCGTTTCCTCTTTAAGAACTTTCTTCCAAATATTTTCCGTCTATTTTTTCTTTGCTGGTCTATTTAGATTTGTGTTTCTCCATTATTCTATACTAGATACAGATGTCGTCTCAAATTCACTCCTAAATAATTACTCTCATCCTATCATTAGGTATTCCATGCTCGCATATGGAAATTTTCTGCAAATAATTCGTTAATCAAAAACTGAAAGACAGTTTGCATCGGTATATGTGAACAATTCCTACAAATATTTCTCACATTTATTCGTTGATTTTCAGAAATCATTCATATATAGAATCAAATAATTAACACTACGCTTATTTCACTCATCAACCACTGGAAGTTATCCCGATTAATAGCCGTATAGTTTTTTATTAGTAACATTTGAAATCAATCATATTTTCCTGGACCACAATTTAAATGTATCTCTGAGCGAATTATTCTAGTGAACGCAACCCGATAAAATGGTATTACCGGTTATAGGCCGTGATGAGTTTTCAGGTGAGCACAACTTTCCGAACTATTCCTTATTGTCCTCTTCAAGACTAATACAATTCTAAGACACCATTGTGTAGAATTTCACATTTGCTGTCGGATGTTTACTTTATTCAGCGCAATATAGAAAAATTTTGAATTTCTATTCATATAGGAAATGATTCCACGATATTTTAAAATGGATATTACGTATCGGCACTGTAATGAAGCGATAAATATTCAATGCTCAACAATTTTTAAAATGCAATGGTGTAATAGATTAAGCGAAGATGGAAAACTTCCAGATTTGAATCCTCACATATTTTTCATTTCCTCCCGAGTAACTCTATAGTTTTTCCTAAAATGTTGGAAGTATTATGTGTTAGAAAAGTAGTGCTTAACAGCAATGAGTTTTATAGTGGGTTTAAGATGTGTTTTACGAGGTTAAATGTTCGTTAAGCTGGTTAATCACTCAACTTCTACCAAAAACTTTCAATGAAGCCTGAATGTATACTCAAAGATGCTCTTTTCTGTGAGGCGCACTGATCAGCCATCTCAAAATGTGCACAATCAGGTTTACGCAAAAATTCTCGGGCGGAGTAAACGTTTGCAATAGCTAAGTAGTTTGATCACCGAGCGACGTTTTTACCGGTTCGCGCGTAACAACCATTAAGTGAACCTGGACTTGACTATAGTTGCCTCGGGCGTAATGGGCCAACTATGTGAATGAGACGAACAATGAGATTAAAAAAAAAGAAGTGTTTAAGAGGCACTCAGACATATACTGGAAAATGTTAAAGTTAAGGCGATGTGAGTCTTCCATTGTTTTATGTGCCATTTAATACCATTCCTTTTAATAGTACTTAGCAATAAATGCATGAAATTTTCTCAATACTCCAACGGTCTAATCCTTTGGTGAATATTCATCTTCTCTCGATGGCCAGTCTGCGGCAATTCTTTGTCGATTTGTAAATTATGCTTTTTGACGAAATTTCCTTTACCTATCAGATCTAAAATTCAGTTGTTTAATAATGATTAATATATACATAAATGCTATTCTTATACTCTATCTCATTCACTCTATGCCCTCGACAGCATTTTATGAGCATCTCGAGAAAATATCTGATTCTAACCTTCGAAAACGATAATTGTTTTTCTCTAACATTTCATGCTGCGCTTACTTGTTTGAGTGAATACTTCTACAAGAGCGATTACGATGTTCATTTGCATATCGCAGCCTTGCAAACAAAATTTTGCACTTCTTCCTTACATTGCGGAACCCCGGATATATCATAAACGTCTTTTCACTTACTATTTCCGGCTGGGTGATTCTCGTTGCCGACAAAGAGGCGACCCCTTTCGTCGATGACATTTGATCAACAGTTGATCTCAATTTTGTGCTTAGGTGAACGAATCGTGGTGTATAAAACCGCAACATGCTGAAGCAAACGTTTCCGCGTTGCACAATTCAATTTTTCTTCCATACCTGTTTCAACTTGCGACGCAGTTCGTTTTTCTTTATATATGAATGTGATTAAAACGATATTCAAGGGGCGATGCATCCATTGCTTGATTTAATCCCCTATTTTATTGTTTGCATTCATTTATCAGCATTCTTCGATAGGCCGAAGAAAAATATTTTTTATGCAAATCGTGCGATAATTAAATTCTCTGACCCTATAGGATCACTGAGTAAATGAATAATTCTTATGTTCAAAAATTCTTTCTTAACTCTTCATTCAATGGAGGAGATTCTAATAATTTCATTTCATCGTATCGATGCATATTTTTTCTCGAATTTCGGAAAAAAGTAATGTTCTGAAAGCATCTAGTCGAGGGTACAAACAACATTCTTTGCTTTCCAACCAATTAAATTCATCCCTAATTTATGAATGTTTCCCATACCATTCATAATTAAAGACGTCTGAAAAAAATAGGATTGAAAAACTTTGTAAAAAGCGCCTAATTACGAACTTTAGTAGTTCTGTTTCTTTCCTTTTTATTCTTCTTTTTCTGAAGTAACAGATATTTAAGAGCTCTTTATGAAATGATATGGAGTATGTTAATTTTCGCATCTTTTCACCATAATTGTTTAATTCAAGCTTTCTGTATAAAAATGAATGACCAAATTGTCGTCATAAATCTGCTAATATTTCAAGGTCAGTAAATGGAAATATTCTATTTTATTAGAAATATTTTCTTCTCAAAGAATAGTTAACCATAGAATTTAGCTCAAAATTTAAGGCCAATAAATGGAAATGTTCTATTTTATTGGAGATATTTTCCTCTCAAAGAATAGTTTACCATAGAACTTAGCTCAAAATTTATGAAAAATTTGCAATCTTTCTAAATATGGGATTCTAGTCACATTAAAATTTGGTCTTCTCATCATAATTATGAATAAATTTCGTATGATAATCCTCTTTTGGAAAATGCAGTTGAAATAATAAATGAAATATTCCATTCCTAATCTAAAGAAAACTTAATAAGAGCAAAAATAGTGGGGAAAAAAAGCGCTGAGGCATATATAGGTTAATCATAAGATAAGTGACACATTGAATTTTTGCTCAAAACCTTGCACTTGCATATTTTCTGAATTTTCAAATTCTCTTTGATTTTTTTTCAAGTCGTTGAAATTCAAAGATAGTAGGAGAAAATAAGTGTACCGTTGAACAACGAATTTAATGAAATTTCAAAACCACAATTTATGAAGATCGCTAAGTCTTCATCAGTACATCCATCAACAGCAGCAAAAAGCTATACGACGTAGTGACACATCATCTCATTAAGATGCCATTTCATTAAGATAATCGATGCAGTTCATACGTATTTCCTTGTTGAATGATGATGATCCTTGATTTTCTCAATATTTTCCGACACAATTACCAAAGTTATGAAATTAAAGTAATACTTTATACGCACTAAATGCGCAATTTCATTGACCGATGAAGTGAAAAAATCGGCAAGCGAAAATTTAGTTAAGATGGAAAATGATTCGCTGGTATGAATCGCATTGAATTTTAAATGAACATAACGAGCAAAACAGAAAGACTAAAAATAAAGATAACAATGCTGAATGTTACATTTCGAAACTCTCCTTTTATCAACTATTTCTTTGCTGTTTTTACTCTAAACTGCTCGTTTCACGTATTGCAGAAGTAAGCTTCTGTTTGGTTTTTCTTCCTCTTTTTTTTTCTGCCGAAGTTAACACTTTCTCAATAAGAGCTCGCTCATAATGAGAGAGCGAAAATGGTGAAAGTATATGGAAATATCGTTGGAGACTGAGTATAAAAATTAATTTATAAGAGTATATGTACTTTAGGAAAAGAGCAAATTCCACGGTCACATATTACTAAAAATTATGAGAGAGAAAATTTTTCTATCCATTTTAGCGCAGTATTGCAGCAATTTATTTCCTTTCACATTTAATATCCAGTTCATAAGAATAGAACTTTTCGCTATTGATTCCAGCTTAATTTCAGTCTGAGGGATTTCATCAATAGAGTGAAGTGATGGGAGGAGAGGAGCAAAAAAATTCATTGTTGGCGTTACTACGGAAACCTCGAAAGGAATACTCACACAAATTTTTAGCACTTTGCGTCCGCACGATGATACCTTTAATGGAATTCAGCGCCGTCTCTCATGTTACACTTCAGAAATTTTGTCATCGTACAATTAACAGAAAGCATTTCAAAAATTTACGCCAATTTGAACGGGACTCACGTCGTCTTTACAACTGCATAAATTTGTATGTCGATCTGTTGAAATGTCAGTCTAGCTGTTGGACGTAGCAACGATGCGTTCTATTGAAAAACACAGCAATGTGGTATTTCTTGCAGTTGATCGTAGTAATGGAGCGACTATAAAAGATTTTTCTTCGTCATGTATAAGGTTTATTTATGCGATCATATGAATCGTCTAAAACAATTTATTCACTTCCGGATTTTACTCTCACTTCGATTCTATTCTCATATACGGCAACGTTCAGTTCGCTGAAAATTTACGTTTTCAAATAAAAACATCTCATTTCTCTTGTTTCCGTTGGTCGTATCTGCGCTTCGTCCAGATAACTCTCATTTTGTAGAAGTTTGCTATTGTTTCCGGTCTGTCAGCATCGTTCGTTGATTAAATTTACTGTTGGCTGAACATCCGCACCTACCTGTCGTAAACGTTGATAAGGGGTCGTCTTTACGACGAAACAGGAAGAGGTGCTAAATCATGTTTTGCTGCAAATATTTGAAGCAGTTCATCTGCATCTGTGATGGACGCTGCAAATGAAACTCTAATAAATAGGTTCTGCAACAACTGCTTGCTTACACTCCACAAGTTCGCCGATACTGACAGCCATCTGTATGTTTACACTCAACAAAATGCTCCATTTTCAAATATTTCAGTTTATTCTGTTTCAAATATTTCACTCTATTCAACTTTCCGTCATTGTTACGACATTTACAGATATTAAAGCTAAACTTAGAACTTCCGTCGGTTTCTTCGGAATGTTTTTTCAAACTATCGCTCATTTTTGTAAGCGTCGAAATTTTTATCAAAATTTCTCCGCTTCCATCCCCTTCTTGCCTCCCACCTGAAAAGAGACACCTGAAGAGAATGGGGAGTGAATTGTTCATGAATGATATGAGATGACATATAAAGTTTCTTCAACAAACTTGCCTATTTGCGCGAAATTTATGTTATGGGAAATAATTATGTGAACGTAACGTTTGATGGATGTGATTGGTGGAATGCGTGTCAGGTTGTGAACCTTTTGTTTTCAACAGACATCGAGAAAATGTTCTTTAATGGCGCTCAATAAAAGAGGCAAAAACGCTGACGGTAAAAAAAGGTGGAGTGTGACCTGTGATTGACCGATTGTAATCCTTGTTCCACACCCGTCTAATCACAATCATCTGATTTCCCCCTCTTATGATCAGTGATTAGAATTGTCGAGTTTGTTGCTGCAACGGACAAATTGTGTTTGCGTGATTTTTCTTTCTGTTTCTTTGTCGGAAAAATTCGCACATTCATTTCAGTGGAAGGAAACTTTTTGACTTGCTTACCTTGAGATGTTCACCTTGAAAAATATTCCAATATTGGGAACGTTTTCATAAGACAAAAAACCTAAACGCACATTAGCAAATGGAATACTTCAAAAAGTGAACAGAAAGATTTCTACTCGAATAGATTTTATTTCGGTTTTTATGAGGGAAATATCAATAAAATTCGATTATTTCAATTTGAAATATCAGTGAAATTTTTTATCCAAAGGCATCTCATTTCCTTGTTTTCTTTACTATCAGCTGAAAGAGAAAATAAATCGGATCTTAATTATGCACCTCCTCCATTTTGTTGATCTCAGTTTTGTGAGAACAATAAAACGCTTTCACTCTATCATATGTTAGTTGGCCTTTCGATTACAATGGAACGCAAGCAATATTTCAAAAGTTTGCAAAAAAAGCGCAGATATCCTAAATTCAACCTGTTATTTGATTGGTACTTTAAAAAACGATAAAGTTATCTAAGTGTCGATATTCAGTAAGAATGTTCAAGTGATTAATCAGTACGATGTGGGCTAAGTAATGACATTCATTCTCTTTTGTTAACTAGAATAAAAAATTCTTTTCCGGTCTTTTCACTCTGCCGTTGAAATATTTCAATCTGATTAAGGATAACGGATACATGCTATCATTACTTTATTAAACCTTCGTTATTTTGTTCAGAAATAACCAAAATTTGGGGAAAACCGCTTATTTACAATCGTTATCTATCAAGAAAATAATTACTAACAGATACATTTCAATGAACTATTTGATTATTTGCAAATTCAGAAGCTATTCGCTAACAATAAACGCCCGTTGTGAATTCGATAAATTCTCGATGAAAACATATTTCAGTGTTCAACGTAGCTAATTTCTAAGATTCATTTAATGGATATCATTTCTTAGTTGCAAATATTTCCTTGTTTCAGTCATATGAATCTTCCCTTGTGCGAACGACTACTACTCCTTTACTACTATTCTTTTACTACTTCTTTATAGTTAATTATATTTAAATGATTTAATTCCTTTTATTACATTAGGTTCTGTTCTTAAATCTATAGCATCTGAACAAATGGCAAATATTATACGCAGTGAGCAATCGCATCCCTCTCAAATATTTTTACGTGTAATTTGAAACTCTCATGAGATTATACTGCAATTGATTGCAAAAAAAGACAATAAATCTTTGTTAATTTGTTATTGTACTTAAGGACTTTGAGGAGAATTGCAAAAAAAAGACAAAATTTGTTATTGTACTTTCATACTTAAGGAATTGAGCAGAATGTTTTCTGTTATTGGATATAAGCTCCATATATGGATCGAGAAAAAGCAGAGCAATGTCTAGCAAAATGAAGAAGGAAGGCGTTGAAGAAATTCAACGTTACGCATGCATAACTAAATGAGATTGAGCCAATTACATTAAATGCTATCGGATGAATGCACTTTTACGAATTATATGAAATACACTTTTGAGGAAACTTAGCGAGTCTCCCTCCATATGCAACTAAAAAGTGTCTCAAAAACATATCTGCGTTCTTTTTCATTTCAAGTTTTCCACGAATTTTATGGTTATGTTCAATTTTTTGCCTCATAATTTTTGACTCAGAATACGAGAGTTGTTAATCGACCAACTGTTAAGAATTATTAAATATTATTTATGCAACGAGATTGCTAATAACCGTATTGAGTCATTTAGCAATAATGCTAAGTTCTACTGACATGATTATCTCATTAAGGAACGCTGAAATAGGCAGTAGGAGTGTGGAGAATTTTATGCGACGCTCCAACATTAAAATTTCATCACTTACTATTTTCTAATGCATATAGCAGCATATCGAATGTATTCTGCTATTTTATTCGACGGAAAAGCTATGTTTCTATTGTCCTATCTTAGTATATCTCCTTAACTGTCTAAACTGTGGCTAAATGAATTCATTCGATGTCACTGAAATGTGAATTGGCTAAAAAGACTAAAAAGTGTTGATGAAATTGTCATCACACCTGAGATGATGAGTCGCCCTCCACGCCTCATTGATAGTTCCTCTTGCGCTCACGGTGCTATTCAATTTATACGTTGGAGATATCTGGCAATGAGTACACCTCGAAGCGTAGGTCTCTTTCCTTTCTGTCTTTCTCCTTTATCCCCCCACCCCCCTCTCTATTATACGTTTCTCTCTCAGTGATTTGCTGTCGAAAGGAAAACGGAGGAGCTGAAACCATCGGCAACATTTTACTGTGATAGCAGATTTCACTCTTATCGATAATTAGAGCAGCCTTCCCTAAAACTTGGAAAAATAAGCTGATGGAATTTAACTTCGGATGATTAAGTTATAATGCGCCTATAATTTCATTAAGCAAACAACGGAAATTGATTGATTAAAAAATAGGCATAATTTGAGCTCTGTTGGTGATATTGAACGACTTCACCATTCTCAACGACTTCATCACACCTATTCGTTCATCATTCTCAATTCAAGTTAAATTCAGTAACAGTCAAAGTTAAGAAAGACAAAATTCGAATTAAAAAAATACTCCATTGGCCTTTCGCTTCATTGCTTCCGCAAACAACCAACATTGCTTCAGCGAATTCAACGGAGAATTACAGTGATGATTTAACGATATTTTCTTTTCCATATTTTTTTTCCAATTGTTCTTCACTCGTTTCTGCTGCTTTCATCAAGAACCTCTTTTGATATCCTCGCCATGTCAATAGATAGGAGCAGCGATCTATACCGAAGAGGGACAATGGAAGTGCTGTTTTCAGTTAAAGTGAATTTTTGAAAGGTTTTAATATGAAGCTGTTTCATATTAAAACCTTAGCTGTTTCAGAAAAAAGCACTTCATAAAATCCAGCCGATATACCTGATGGATGAGCTAACCTTATATTGTATGCAATTTGTAGTAACAGAGTTGCTTTCGGCAGCAAAATGCCTATCACTTAGTGCAATGATAATATTGCACCGTTTCGAACTTTTCCTCTAATTCATCGAATCGCTCATTTCTCATAGCGTACATAAACATTAGACTCGCACACAAAAGCTATTATTCAGCGCGCGTCAAGGAAAAACATCTTTCGTGCTACGCAACCATTGACTCCAATCCTGCAATGCTCCGCTGAATGAATATAAGAATCACTTCTTTATGGGATGGTCAATACTTGCAATTTTATCTCCTAGTAGGCACTCATGCGAGCTGAATTCGCATTGCACGAAGGCGTGTAGTTTTTCACTCCTTGCGTTGCACTACATCTTCTAGTGGCATTGTTGCCGTTATCATGGACGCGTATATATAGAGAGTGAATACTGAGGATGCCATAGATATTTGAGTACCCTCGATTTAATCAACATTTCATCAGTCCTCTTTAATATATTTCGCTCGTTTAATTTAACGTATTGATATAGCTCATTGAACATTATATATAACTTTATGCGTATATATATATACATAAAGTTTTTAGGAATTTGGTGCAGCGCTACATATTGCTTATGCACAAAATTCGCATTTACAATTTAGTACATTTTGCCACTGTTCCATCCAGATATTCTTATCTTATATCAGGCCAAATGATTACTTTTTTTAAAGTGAATGAAAGTAATATTAAGTATGTCGCGAGGAAGAAGTACCAAAGTATGACTTAAATTACTCTATTAAAAGTGTAACAACTCGCAACACTTGTGAAAAGTTAAAATTGGAAATGCAGAAGATGAACCTTTCTTAAAATTTGTTCTCTCTCCTGATAAGACATGAGCCTTGCTGCTCAGGAATGCCATCAATGCGCTCGATGTGTAGTAGTCGACTATCGGAGCGATCGTATCAGTCATATTTCAAAAAGCACTTTTAACTATCTTCGAAGTAGAGGCGAAATAATAGCACGAATTTGCATAGCAACGATAAATAAAAATTAGCTCCAATTCTCACATTCTATGGCACAAGATTACAGCTTTAACTATTCTGTTTATCAAAATTTTATCGCATATCCTCGTCACCTTCCATGTGCATCTCTAGTCTATCCCATCACAGTCCTCACCTGGGCATAATACGCTTATTATTTAAGAAACGCTCATTTATTATTCTCAATTAATATGAATATTTCTGACGTCAATAAAAAAGAAGTGCTAATAACTTCGCCTAAATTAGAATGCGCATTTAAGGTCGCTGACCAAGTGGAAGAAATGAGATGATTGTCAGCTATAAAAAAGAGAAGCAAAGTCGCGTGAACGCTTCGTCAGCGCAATGACATTTCGACTTATCTGATTTGTGTTTAGGTGCATTCGAAAAAATCACAGCGTCGTCAACCGAACATTACTTCGACGAGTGAAACTCGAATCAAGTGCTTCACTAGTTTTGCGATATTGACTACTCCTATAGCATCGAAAGGATTCTGAAATTCTTTTCATTTAAAGCGAACAACTGCTTTGCATTGAGGCATATTTTCTTTCAACTATCTTCATATATTATGTATAATTTAGTGTTACACCGTGTTACACAGTGTCACAGTGTTACATCGACTGGTAAAAGACATGATTTTGTTACTCTGTAGTAGTGTTGGAGATTCCAGACTTCTTAATGAAATTTTTTCAAGAAACCTCCATTACTCGATCGGAGTTTTCTTTTGAGTTTTCCCAAATCAACGCTCTATTCGAGGAAATCTTTTGTGTTTTCATCACTGTTTCGCTTTATTCAACCATGAATTTTCGAGCATATTTCCAACACTCGCACAAGTTTCCAGTAATGCACAATAGAAGCGTTTCTTAAACGAACTTCTAAAATAGGGATTGTGTTCACCTCATATGGACATTTCTCTTGTCCTCTAATTCTGCTCCTGCCTATTTCCATCCTTATTTATCAAATTTTTAGAAATTCGTTTAAGAAACGCTCGCACGATCCATATATGCTATTGGTACTATTTCAGTAATATGGAAAGCTGAATTATTGTTGCGATAATTCGAATATGTAGCATTATTATCGTTCCATTTTTAAGTGAGCATTGCTGTCATTTTCATTTCGAGAATGTTATTCGCAAATGAAAGTGCTGCGAACGATGCGTTTTCGTTTCTACTATTAGTGCATTTAGAAGTGTGCATTCATGACTCAAGTGATATGCATTTGTTGTTCAGAAATATATGATTCGAAAATTTTTTCCACAAATCAACAGTCTAACTCAAAATTTACTAATGAGAAATGAGAGCTCCTCGGTAAAAAATTTCTAAAATATGTTTTCAGGTTATCTTTTTCCAGGCAATTGTCTCAATAACTCAACACGTAGAGCCAATTATCGCACACTATAGTAGTGCTGGCCATCCACGATGACTATCTCATATGTCTTACGATCGGTATGAAACGATCTTTCATTCGACTTTCTTTGATTTTCGTGAAGATCGAAATTGTTCCTATTCAACACAACTAAAAAACCACTAAGCAATTATTTTTTAAGAAATAAGTTGTCATGTATGCGTGGCAACTAATTGCTTATAAAGTAATTATATATATAATACATATTAAATGCATATCGTGCCTTTTTTTAATATCAGTTACTTTCATGTCAACATTCGCTCACAATTGCATTATTACGTTTATTTTGTTATTCGCCATAAATGCTTTGTTTCTTGCAACCTTTTAAGTTATGAATATATCAGTGCTAATTAAGATCCAACTAATGGCTCGTTGATGATGAAGATGTATTGTTTTTAGGCGATCATTGCGGTGGTTGTGGCGAATGCAATCTCACAAATTTCCAAGCAAGGTTTATTTCCTCTCTCATAATTTCGGATGAATTTTTTGCTTTTTCATATCAAAAAAATATGAAACTAATGTGTTATATTAGAAAACTGAGTACGTATGGGATATGCGGAGTTGGGAAATGTAGTCCTTTATGTTCATACGTGAATTAAAATGAGACCCGGAACACATCGACGGCTACATGTCCTAATGCTATTTAACAATGTGTTGTTTCGAATTTTCTGAATATATCCGTGATTGAAGGATAATTAAATGAAAATGTACCGATGCTTTCTGGAAAATCATTTGTCAAGGATATATACTTTGTCGCTATATTTTGATATATATATATAATGTAAGTTCAACTCAAGCTAAATAATGAAAAAAAGCTTAATAATTTAAGTTCAACAATTCTTTTTTAGCAATAATAGTAAAAAAAAAGTTTTTTAATGAGCACCTCCTGCATAAAGGAGTAGAATTAAGAATGTGAGAGAATAATAGTTGGAGGGGTGTGTTCCTTAGACAACCTTGAACAAATCTTCAACAATAGTCTCACCTACAAAACATCACTAATTTATACTTACTTCTTCTCCCTTCTTTTCATTCATTACTGCTGTTTTCTGTTTGGTGCTCATCATATACTGTGTGCTTCATAGGATCCCTCAATCACCAATTCGCGCGATAAAAGTCTTCCAGCATCAACATGAATCCTCCATGAACGAATAGATAAATTAATGAGTGTGTTCATAAATTCAGCAGCACAGTTGTAAATGTTCGGAATGATTAAAGCAGTTTTCAGCCGAATGCGATAAAACACCTGTCGATGTGCTACTTCTGGTCGACATCACAACCGATAACAATACGGTTTTTGATAGACAACAACGTAAGATTGTGGAAACAATTAGGTTGGCAAATTTCTTATACTTTACAATTTTATATCGTTAGCAAAATTACTGGAAAAATTATTTTTCCTTTCTCGTTCATACTACCTTACAAAACTTCACCTAAACGGAAATGGAAGGAAGTGACATGAAGAGGCATTTATTCATAATGAACGCTTTATTGATTAAAGTAAATAAAAGCGAATGGAAGTGAAAAGCTAATTTAGAATCGAAAGCCATAAGCGCATTCTCTTATGAAGTAGAGTGGGGCATTTGGGAGGAAGTAGGTGGAGGTGTGGAAAAACCGAGGAAACTAGTTTTTTTTTCAGCCAAATTGATTCTTCATAACCAAGTCGTTCAGAAATGATGACTGCAATATAAGGAGTCAGTGCAATCATTAATTTCGCCACGAGCTATTTTTCCTGAAAATTAGAGATTTCCAAGCCTCAGAATTGTTTCTCTATCGCATAACTTCTAACTGGAGTAGGCGATCGATGAATATCCCTTTCAGAGCGCTCGTCCATCGTTCTGTTTAATTTTTATTTATTTATTTCATTTTCACGTTTTCATGTCGATCTTACCAAAAAAAATTTGGTGTTCTTATGCAAGGAAAGAAATTTTAAGATTCTGTTTGCACCATTTCCTCAAATCTTTCACTCAAATCTGTCTGACTTTGGGCATTTCAGCAAAAAAATGACGATCCTTCTTGAACATCATTCGGCTATATGTTCTTAAGCGCTTTATCGAACATTCTATAACCTTGACTAGAATTAATATTTGAAACGAGCGCATCTCATTCACATTTAACCTCTTCGATAAGTCTAAAAATATAAAAATATCACCTGAGGTCACATTAAGGGGATATAAAAAACACGGAATTTCATTGACTCCGAAAAACACGAAATGACTCCTTATTGACTCATTTGTGTGATTTATTCGCCACCCATCTTTCCACTGTCGGATCATAGGTTCAAAAAAAAAGCTCACCGACCGTGCACAGTTTCAGGAAACTTAGAAACAAAGCTCCTATTCGTTACGTTAGGTGTATTTTTGTCTGGTCGGTTCGTTGTTTCCTCCTCTTCCTTTCCTTCCTTTCCTACATCGGAAGTTCCGTTGTTACATAGCGCTGCTTTATTAGTCATAAATTACTGCTTTGAATCTACTGATGCAAAATGGCTTATTGCATATTTGTGTAAGGCAGAGAGCTGCCGCAAAAGAACATTATTTTTCCGTTAAAGAATTTAGAATTAGTCGAGGTATTTCGTCAATGACACAGCCAGTAGGAGCATGTTGTTCGAAGTTTTATACTTTCACTAGCTTTACTGTATGTGCGTGTAATTTATTTTATAATAGCGGTAATGAATCGTTAATTACGATTTTATGCAACGCAGCTAATAATTGGTCATTTCTTCTCCAATTTCACCCTTTCGAGCCATTTAAAAGTACAATTTTTTATTGGTTGTTCGACATTGATGCAAGGGGTCAAATTGTTTCATTGTTTCAGTATACGTTATAAGGTCATGCTACCATTAATGCATGATCGTTGACCTTAGATCTCCTGTGATGCATTTTATAGGCATTTAAATGATGCAACATCTTCGCGTGAAACAAGGTATAGCGTTATTGTTTTCCACCGTCGTCCACTTGTACTAGTTTCGTTAGCATCACCACGAGCGAGGATCTCTGAAAGGGTAAGCGATAAAAAGTTGTGACTAGTTGCAGAAGTTTGGGCTACATCTCGTGCATCATCATCGAGGTTTGGATGTTTTTAAGTCCCATGGAACTATCTGTCGATTTTGATGCTACTAAATTATCAATACGAAATGAAAGACATTGACTGAACAAAAAGATGTTCTCTATTCCGGACCTTTATTAGATCCGTTAGCCAATGACTCTTTCCAAATCTCGTAGAGGGAGAGAGAGAAAAGGAGAAAAAGAGAGAAAGAAAGGAAGCGGGAGAATTTATGGTGATTGTCGCAAATTTTGCTAGAGATTCTGATAAGAAAACAAAAGCATTATTTTCAAAGTGTTTTGTGGAATTTTTCTCTCATTTGCTCACCGTATTCTCAATCAACTATGACGCAGAAGAACGTTCAGCGAAAACGTCAGAGAAAACATGCAAAGTGCAAAGAAAAAATTCCTAAGGATTGTGTTCTCTGTAATAGTTTTTGAAGTTATTAAGCATTGCGAATGATTTTTAGTTACTTTAAATCCAAAAAAGTATTGCAGTTTCATTTGCAAATAATTTTTACGGCTATTTTTAATCATTCAGTATGATGAATATGATTCCATATTTTGTCGCATTCAGTTTTACGTTCATTCAAATATTGGTGATGGGTGGGTAACCCGTGATGTAATGGGTAACGTGCAGCTCATGTTCGGCGAAAATTCTTGCGTTATTTATAAGTCGACCTTATTTCTAATAAAGTTTTTTGGGAGCTTTTTGCCCACTCACGAGCTGGTACCTGATAGAAATATACCCAAGGGAAAAAAGGAACAAATTTTCGAAATAGCTGAATATCTCGAAGCTTAATTCTCTTGAAGTGCCAAAATATGCGAACATGGCTGTAAATTTCAATACTGGCTAATTTTTTTTTTTTTGAGATCAAGCTAACGTAGCAAAACTATTCCCATAAAATAGGAAAATACATCAGTTCACCTAATCGTTGAGTCCAAATTAATTGGGCCCGAGTAGATTACATGGCTATAAAAAAATTTCCCTTTATTGTCAGTTTCTCTGGTAGGTTTTCTGCTTTTTTCGATAATATTTGGTTTCGAATAAACAAACGAATCAGCTTTATTTCTAGCTATTATAACCGTATAATTTCCTCATGTGCTTATTTTATGCTAATGTAAAATAGAAATGCCTTAATGAAATACCGAAATTGCAGAACAGACGTAAGCTTATCACGAGATTAATCACTAATAAAGTTTAGATTATCAGCGAGGTTGAAAAACTTCGAGCAAGACGTAATCTGGAGACTTCGCCAGCGAGAGCACTTGAGCTAGCTGCAACCCAGCTACAGGTGAATGGAAGGGCAAATGCGAAAAAATTGATCATATTGGCTCATAATGGTTTTTCGACGGATCTTATCGCCGAAACCATTGAAGCGAGGTAATTTTGCGGAGAAAAAAATTGAGAACATTTCGAAATCGTTGAAAAATTAATTTTCTGTTATTTTAAGCCAAGACAAAAACAAAAGAACAACTTTGACTGAATATTTCAATTAATGTAAGCAAAAAATCGGCTTATTTTGAAATCTGTATGCAAAGGTATGAATTTAGTTAATGCTTTGCATTTAGGTGAGTCCAATATTGCTAATTGGTAGTTCACACCTTTCTCACTTCTGAGAGAAATGTGAATGGAGAGTGTATTAATTTTTTCCTGTTCGCTATTCGAACGCCGCCTTCCTTCTCCAGTAATGATCGCTGTCGGAATTTTTTTTTTTTGCAGTTTTTCTTTACAAACTAGTGAATTGACATTTGAGTGGGCATTTCTATTATTGAAAGAACAACACTATTTTTTTAGCAGCTTTTAATTTTAAACCTCTCACCTTCGGTGTCTATCTCATTGCTCAATTGTATTTTAAATTTCAATTTTTATTGTCCAGCGCGTTGAGTATATATTTTTATGGTTCGTCTCTCTTGTCTTAAGCATTTTTTTTTTCAAATAGTGGAATCGACAACGCAAAAAAAGGACGACGGATTAAAGAATTTCGTGGAAAAAATATTTATCCGACAGATATATCGTTTTCAGTAATTGGGTTGTCGTAATTTCATAATTGCCATTGAACATACTAGCTGCAAACATTTCACCTCTCAAGACTCTCCGAGGATCGTTCGTATTATTCCACATCAATCTATATTTGTCTCGTGGAATTTCTGGAATTTCGCGATCGACAAGTCTTCCACTTTTCCTCGTCATCTCGTATTATCGCTTCTAAACGTATATCTTCTTAGCGATATGACTGATTTTCAATTTGCGTTCTGCAAATCCTCTTACATAAATTGAAATGTTTTTTAATTAATTGAAATTTTTAACGAGCTTCAACATGAACAAATAATCGTACTCTGATGTACTTTGATGTAATCGCGAAATTGCAAAGGTTTTCTTAACTGAGCGCGAAAAATGTTGATTGTCCTTTCGTTGAAGGTAATAGTTGAGCATTTAGCATCTATGTCGTCAAGAAATGAAATCATATCGGCCGAAATTTCAACTGTTGTATCTCGAAAAAAAATTCATTTTTGATGCTTTGAATTTTTTAATTTCTATGATTTCACGTTAAATTTCTATTTTCATTAAGATGGAGAATCGAATTCAATAGTCAAACTTCTCATTCCATATATATGAGAAGATTTGAGGTCGTTTATTATGACTGAAACTCTTCCAGAAGAAAATTTTCTAATTCTCATATGCAAATGTTTACGAAAAAAGTTTCATTTTGATTGTGGTGTTTGAGTTCTGTCTATTCGTTAAGTGTTGCGCTTATTTTGATGGTTTATTTGCTTGGTATTTTAAGTTCTGCACAAACTCACAGACACGAAGAAACGATAAAATTCATTGGTAATGATACGAGAATAAGGGGCAGTTCCTATTCACAATTTAGGTATTCCTCATTTTCAGTCGCTAAACGTTAGAAGTTCTTGCCATTTAGCTGAAAATTAATTTTTGAATCATAACCAAACGGAAACGGTCTAAAAAAATACGAAGCTCTAGTTGGACATCTATATAGGCTATGGACATCTATCGTTGACGTAATGTGAATCATTTCGTTCAATGAGTTTCATTGATGCTCGTATGTGGAGCGATTCAACTGAACTGCTTATGATTTCAGCCCACCTTATAATAACCTGTTATGATCTTTGTTTTAGGAGTGGAGAATTTGAAAAAATCAAGTAGAAGGATCACTTAGTGTCGCTCTTTTTCAGCTATCGTTTAGAGGGGGAAGTTGTTTTCTTTTCTTTTACCAAACTTGAGTTATTTGCAAATGGGAGAAGGTAAAAATTCATGGCTTTTCCGGTTGAAGCAAAAGAAGAGGAAATCGTGATGGAAATACCTGGAGTTGTCGTGACGATAAATGATGCAGTTTCGAAAACGTTCTTTTGTTTTTCTTTTTTTTCAAATCAATTTCAGATGCTATGACTGTTGCTTTGTATTTTTATAATTTTAAAGGAATAGTATCGATCAACTAGAAGGGTCTACCTTCGTCCTAACTGGTGCCGCGAATCCAAATATGGCAGCGTTAACTGGCTATACAACAGATCGGGCCCGCGTTTATCACCAGGATGATGATCGAAGCAGATTCTTGAACGAAATTGATCGGGTTGGTTTTTTCCACTTACCAGTACCCGCATTGAGAAAATGAACTGTGAGGCCGTTATTCCACATCATTACAAGAAAAACTGAAAAACCTGCGGAGTTCTAGAGTTTCTATGTTCTTTTTATATCTCATTACACACATATTGCTGCCTTTAGAATCATTTAAAGCGTTACTCTTTTTCTTGTAAGATTACTTGTAAGCGTAGTATAGCACCATAGAAGTTGGCAGTGGAAGTTTTCATTGATACTGACTTGCTAAATACAGTGTGGGTAATGTCTGAACCGCTTGTCGATAGTGGCAATGATGAGCGACGTTACTAGATCAGAAACTAAGAAAACATGGATATATTACGAGTTCCACGAAAATCTCTGTGGAGAATTTTCGAGAATAGATTTTTCATCAAGATATAATGTAAAAATTCTCAACGATGAAGAAAAGTAGTGCCCTTGAATCTTTAGTCTCTTCTTTGATGAAATTTTGAATAACGAAAAGACCACAGCTTGAACAAATAGTGCAAAAAATTCACTACCGAAATAGCGCCATTCATTTCATACCTCGATTTGCTTCATTGCTTGAATCATTTATGTTCATTTAAATTGAGCATCAGATCAATGCAGCTTAATGCACGTATATTTTAAATGACTTACATTATTATTGCCCTATTTAAGAAAAACCATTTTTTTCCCAGGCTATCGGCGCAACATGTGCAAAAGTGCAAAAAACAAAAGGTGATAATCGAGGATCAGTCGCGTTTGGCGTCCCAGCCCGATCGATTACTGAAGCGGAAAAGAAACCCAGATTGGAGCAATGCAGATCAAATAAGGTTATTTGGCAAAAAATTACTTTTAAAAAGTGGACGCATTTAAAGGTTTTGAAGTATGTAATAGGTGTACTGAAGATAAACATCTGTTTTTTTAATGTAATTAGTAGTCCGTTTGAATTGTTCCATTGGAATCACTTCTATTATGAACCACTAAGAATGAAATATTTTCTGAAGAAATTAAATGAAAAAATTAAAAATTGATGAAACCAAAGTTTTCATCAAGTTTTGCCACTTTTCTCTTCATAAAAATTCATTCTTGCATTGAATAATATAGGACAGCAAAAGCGCCTTAACGTTTGACAAGAAACGATATCTTTTACGACAATTCTGCTCTCGTTGATTTCTTCCTCTTTTGTTCAACTCGATCATTCAACGAGAAAATATCAATCATGAGAAACGTTTCGATATTGTTTAGTTCAAGTGAGACGACTACGTTCATATCGTCCATCGATCTTGACGTTCCATTTTTCTTTTTTTTTTCAAGCTCTAATTAGTGCAAAAACATAAATAAATCATTAACTCAAGCAATATCAGTATATATCTTGCGATAATACTTCCACACTAAATTCCTCTCATTTTTTCATTCTCTATTGTTTTGAAATCTCACATAGTGCAATTTAAAACAACACTCATATAATGTTGATTTATAATGTGAATGAGGAGGGCTACTGATAGATGAAGTGAAATATGAATTTCTGTTTCTATCAGTGAAATGAATGTGATCATTTTGTTCTTTGATTTATATTTTGAGCAGTGAATATTGTTTTTAAACTAAATTTCGTAAAGGACGATAGCGTTCAATTGTAAATTCGTATGTTTGGTAAGCAGGATCTTTACAATGTGGAAAATTTTCGCTCGAACTGGAAGTCTTTCACTTTTCGACTAGTTTGCCGTAGTGATGACTGTCGCATATCCAGAAAATTGCATACAGTCGGAATTGCGTGATTGCTATCCCCTTATCTGCAAGACTGATATAGATCTCTCACGAATACCGACACTTTTAAAGCGATTTCCGAAGTTTGGGAATCTTAGAAACTGGCCAAAAATGATGAGATTTTACTCCAAGGTCCTAGGGCAATTTAAAGAAAAGTTGGAAAAAATTTCCAAAGAGAACAAATTTCTCTTACTTTTGGCACTGAAATCTCAAAGAACTTGTTGAAAAATTTATTACGATAAAATTCTGAGAAATTAATACCAACAAAGATTTGAAAAAAGTGCGGCTTTTGTTCATGTTATGCAGTGTTTGAGCTGTTTCTGATGAACAGCTGCATATATTGGATTCATCAGCAAAAAAAGAATCCGAAACGCTTTAAATAGAATAATTCCTCCCCGGAAACATATTGTTGCCACCGGAAGCCGACTTCTGAACTTATATCGAAAAGTTGGGAAAATTCTTCTGAGGGTTTCAAACTTGCTTCAGAGTTAAAAGCTGAAGCTTCTCGTTGGTGGATAAATAATTTTTTTGCTGCCTCAGGTTGATTTGATGATCGTTCTGGACACAAGTGGTTCGGTTTATAACGCGTTTGCTGAAGAGAGACAATTTGCTAAAGATCTCATTCTATCTGTCGAAAAATCCGCATTCGAAGATGGCAGACTTCAGGTATCTTATGCTTTTTTGATTTATTTTGTGCTTAGACACTAGAAGAGAGGGAGGAAAAGACCAGCCAATCCCAAAAGAGGAAAAGACCAGCCAATCCCAAAATCATGCAAATTTCTCGTCAAACTCCTAACTGCCCTATTGTCGAGAACAGATTTTGATTCTGTGCTGCTTTCTTGGGCCATTTCAAGGGAGATGTTGAGAAATAAACCTCATATCCCCTCTTCCTTCCCTCATCCCCCGATTTATTTGTTTCATTCAGCTTGAATAGGCTGTTGATTTGGACCGTTCACACATTTTGCTGTGCTTAAATTGAATGCAAAATTTAGAATTTCTATTTTGATATGTGGGCCATTCATTTCTATAAAGCTGCAGAAATCATTTAGGTACCAAAAAACTCCGCTAGTCATTTTGCCTGTCTTCCTTCCTTCGTTCATTCTATCACTCATACAGAAATCAGCTTGCGAATATCATTATTCATATGGATTTAGAGTGCTGTATACTCTACAGGAAATGTGGATGAGAGATATATGTAATTCGCACAACTAGCACAAGCGCGGTTCTTTGAAGAAGGTAATTGCAAGGCCTTACATAAGGTAACGAGTGGAAAATGAAAGTAATTGTCTTTTTTGATCCAATAAGTGATATTTGATTCATTCAGAAACGTGGATAATTATTTCTTGTTTAGCTTCATATAATAACGCGTTTAATATTTCATTTATATTCTCTATAGCTAGGATAGTCTCTGTATTGTTGTCGGCTACTCTGTTCACTACCCTCATCGCTAACTCCGGGTAGTGCCGAAATGAATTTTCGGTCTTGACATTTGGGAGGAGAAAAAATCCAAAGTGTATTTATTGCGCTACCGCTTTCAGCACAGTGGATTAGCTTATTTTTTTATATAATTCTTCATTTCCTATGCGATGTTATTTCCAGGTATCGACGGTGCGCTTCGCATCAACCGCTACTATAGCAATCCCATTCGCAAAAAATCGTCCAAAGGACGAGATAATTCAAAAAATCGGCGAGATTGAATTCACTGGTACAAATACGCGTATCGCGGATGCGGTCGATTTGGCAATTGCTGAACTAACTAGATCGAAAAGGCACGACGCAACTCAGGTACGCTGTTACTACGATTGTGGCCTGGGGCATTTGCCTCAATGATCAAACGAAGAAGACGTCTCATCTACAATACACTGCTTTGGTACTATCGTTTTGCAGCTGGATAGTTGCACCATCTACTGCATAAATCTTTGACATAACGAAAACATTTCTTTGATATGTCTTACAAAAGATATAGGAAAATATTGTTGGTCAAGTTCTATGAAAAGCTTTTCTAAACATATCAGCACCATAAAAGCGCCCGTCAGCGATTAATTACCAAACCTATAAGAAACGCTTCATCATGTTTTTCTTCAGATGAGCTTCTTTTTGAAAAGTTCTTGCATATTACCTACGATAATAAAATATATATGTGCGTGGACGTATGCGTTCTATATAACACTTCCTTTGGTCGTTGGCTAGGCCATGCCCTGAAATATATATATATATATATTTCAGCAACTTACTGTCACAGAAATTAAATATGTTCCTTTTCATAGTAGAATGTCGCGTAGAAACTGCTGTCTTTTAGACTTTCGTGTGATACGTTCAGTTAGTTTGAACAATTCAATCTTCACGATTTTTTACTTCATTTTATTCTTAACGGTTTTTCTTAGTGCTAAATAATAGGATTTGTTTGGAGATAAGCGTACTTTTGCAGTGAAAAATAAATGTTCCTGTACAGAAATTCTTCAAACTTTATTTTTTTTAAGATATTCGTGTTGATATCCGATGGTCATGGACAAGAGTTCTGGAGTGTGGCACAAGCAACCGGAAAGAAGCTACAAAATTTAGATGCCGAAGTGTTTTCCGTCACCACAAGTCGAGATTATAATTTCGCTGAGTTGATGCTATATGCGGGCGACGAAAAGCGAGTTTTCATTGGGCCAAAACATACCGGGTAAAGTTATCTCGGATACTGGTGGAATGATGCTTTGTCATTTATTATAACCCTTTGCCTCATGCATAGGTGGTGAATACATGCATAGTTCAAATAAAGTTGTGTAGACTGGTGAAATAGACTTACGAGCGATTTTTGAGTTTGAAAAGTACTCCTGTTCTTGTAATACAGTCGAAGCAATGATCGGTAGAAACGCTTTCTGACTTCCCGGAGTACATTCGCAGATTTTAAAAGCTGTGAGGATTCATACGCTCAAGCTGTTGAGAACAACAGCATGGACGGATCAAATTATGCTATCCTTGTCTCTATTTTATGAGGGTATCATTTGTTCGTGAAGTCGTTGAAGGGAAGAAGTAAAGCTGATAAACATCACTCTATTCAGGTTTCTCGGTCATTCTGCTCATCGTTCAACAGAATAAAACCGCAGCAGTTTAGCATGCACTTTTGTGGATGATAGACTGCTGACCTTTTGAGCAAAAAATATTTGCATACGATAGAGTGTTATCTCTGCTCAAATTAAGTTCTGGAGCTCATTCCATTTGTTATTGTATATTTCAGATTCATACCAACTATATCTCCGCTCATCAATAAATGTCTCAAAGCCGAGTCGCACTCGCCTACTCAATCTGTTAAGATTCCTCTAGCGGATAAACCGACGTCAAGTATGCCCAAATCAAAGGTTGAGAAGGCTGAGCTATCGAAGGAAAAAGACTTTGAAGCTGGTAAATTGAACAGTAGCGAGATTGAGCCAACGACCAATAAACAAAGCGGCAGTGAAGAGGATTTAGTAACCACTGAAGTAACTCTTGCTACGGAGAAGCTAACGTCGATGAAAATAGGCAGTGCTGAGATTGAAGAGTCCGATAAACTACTAAAAGCGAATCTTAATGCTACACAGCCAGTTATAGAAGATGTAACAGGTGATGAGACGTCGACGAAGGAATTGAGTATAGAAGAATTTAAACGAGAACTACCAGATGTGTCGGCTGAATCGAACGAACCAACACCACTTCAGGTGGAGCCAGCAACACTTCAGGTGCAGCCAGCGCAAAGAACAACAGAGGAACTAGGCATAATCAAACCTATACCAGAAGAGGCGGAGCAACTTCGCGAAACGATCGTCGAGGTGTTTTTGTTTTTGCTTTTGAGGCAGCATAGATAATCTCTCTCCAGTTGCACAAAATGCACACGTGTGAGGAATAGTGCAGCTTAGCTGAGTTCGCGCTGTGTTAAGATCGGATATAGCAAAAATACGGCAACAAAGAAAAGCGTGTTTATAGAGTTGATTGCGAAACCAACTTTCTAAAGTTTAGCTCCTAAGTTTGTCTCTTCTTGAAAATAACGTTCAAAGCGTTTCGGGTACTGGTTTTCTTTGTTTTTTTTTTCGCTGACAACCATGCACGAATTCTAGAAAAACATTGAATCAAATCAACTATTGCAATAATAGACAGCTGCAGTGCTGCTTAGGTGCAGCATGATGGATAAGGTATGTAGGAAATTAGTAACAACATCAGGCAGTTCAAAAAAGCATCACATCTCTGCAGAGATCATGAGCTTATCAGCTTTTTAAAGGATAAGCTATTTCTTTTGTCGACCGGAATCTCATTTTGCAAATTGTCATACGAATGGGATTTTATATTGCGGAACTGAATGCTCTGTAGATTAAACCGCTTTTCCGAGCTTTTTTTTAAACATATTATTGTCCGACAGTACAGATGATAGCAAATTAATTCCTATTTCGTTACCTTTAAACTTCTGAATCCGCAATTTTTAAGAGAATCCAATCACTTAAATGTTGAGGCGTTTCTAATTGTCTGAATAATCTGCTAATCCTTGCGTTGAAAATCTCGATGAAACAGTGGAGTGCAAACGTTGCAGACTCCAGCAGACTTCTCAATCTTGAAAATATTTAAAACATATCATTCAAGGGATTCTGGAGCATTATTAGATTTCCTTGCCAGCAAAAATTGTTGCATATTTGCTGATTGACAGTGTTTCAAATTGAGTGAGTGTATATACGACGATCTGCACCGAATATCATTTATTGAATGCCTACTGAATTGATCACTTAAGTGATTCATTCTTTTAATTTAGTCTCCATTCCTATCATCAAGAGAGGATCGACAATGTGAAGTGGATCTTCTCTTCATTATCGACCGCTCGATGAGCGTTGAGGGTGACTTCCAGCGACAACTCAAATTTGCTACTGAATTGGTTCAAAGATTGATGGATGAAGATCTTAGTGGAAATAGAATTCGTGTTGCAGCAATTAGTTTTGCACGAGTATGCAATTTGAGAACTCTTTCATTTTTAACGCTAATTTTTCATTTGTTAATCTGTGCTTAGCAAATGAACACATTTAGAACCTAGGTAATAATAATAAACTGTAAATGTAATGTGAACTATTGATAGAGAACTTCATTGACGGCGTTTTGTTAGAAAGAGCGAATTTGCCCAAATGTTCACCGATTAGTGGTCACATTTGAGCAAGAAATTGAGCTTCATCCATTGCCACATTTGCCTCACTAAAAGATATTGGTTTTCTCAGAATTTGCAATCAACTAATGCATAGACAATATAGTAAATATGTAGTATATAACGTAGTAAAAATTAACATAGTAATGCTAAACTCTGTGATCAGTACGCTGTACGTTTCTCAGTGAAATATTTCACGCAAAAGAACTCATAAAGAATAGCGCATTATCGTCCAAATGAATCAGATGTTTTCTTGCATATTTTGCTTCCGTATGTATTATTCACTTATAGCCATTGAAAGAATGTTGTCCTCAGCGATAAAAGCATAATCGAAATTTCTCATTTACCTTTTATCAATGATCACTTCAAAACTAAAATTAAAGCAGTTATGTTGGGACTTTATTGATAATTAAGTAAAAGAACATTGTATTATGAATATTCTCTCTTAAAGTATACTCCTATGAGTAAAATGTTTTTAAACACAATTAATGATACTATCAAATATGTTTTCTTTTACAATTGAATTTATAGAAATGAATTTCCAGGAAGCGAAAATTGAATTCGAATTTGGTAAAGCGCTCACCAAAGATGATATTGTGAGCGAATTACTCGCTCTTCAACATACTGGTGGTGAGACATCGGCAGTTTCCGGTGTTTCGTTAGCTGTTAAGGTTAGTGATGAATTGCAATATTCTCATCAATAACGTCAATATAGCCTTGTGCTTTTATTCTAAGAGGTTTTAGGTCTTTAGTTGAATTAGTGCCTTTATAATTTTCAGCTATATTAATGGAAATACAGTTAAAATGGAGGTTGTACTGCAAAAAATAGAAACAAATCCATAAAAGCATACAATGGAATTCCTTACCATTGAAAATTTGAAATACTATGGGTAAAGAACGTATCGCAAAAGAAATAGATTTTTGCATCATTTAATCGATGAGGGAATACCATATATTTACGTCTTATTAAATGCAAATGAGGGAACCTGAATAAGAAAAGTGAAATCTATTTGCTTCTCATTCAAAATATGGTAATAAGACAAAGGGTACATATGTACGTGGTGATCGTACTAAAGCTTAACTATGAATGAAGCTTTCTTCTAATTCAATTAAGATCATCTGTTCAGTTCTAAATAGTTGACTTTTGATTAATTAATTGGTTCTTATAAACATCATCAAATCATTTCCAATCACTTCTGACCACCAGTGATCAGTTCAGTTTAGATAAGCACTCAATCGATACTGAGTTCTACCCATCATTTCGTACTATCCACTGTGGGCATGAAATTTTATGGTTTTATGCGAGATGGGAGAACAATATTTCAATGACCCTACGTACTTAATTTCCTTTCAATGACCCTATATATACATATACATACATATATATATATATATATATATATATATATATATATATATATATTTATATATATAATGATATTTCAACAAGCCATAAGATTTCACATAAATCTTTCCTCTTATAAAAATATTTCCTCCGGAAATTTCAAATTTTCTTCGAATTTCAGTTCGTTCGGTCATCGCGAAGGCCTAACGCGAATCTAATGGTTGTATTAATTTCCGACGGAAATAGTCAAGATCCTTGGCAACATGTAGTTGAACAAGCCAGGTAAATTTACCCCTAAATGCAAAGTTTGTCCGAAACACTAGGATTCCATAAAAACGAGGCCATTAAGGCATGGAGTGGGAAGGTGTTGGTTGAGAGTGCCTGCAGGTAATTCCTCATTACCCCCGTTACCTTCAAACGAATGCAGCTTCTCCACTAGCCTTCCGTTTGAAACCGTTTATGACATTTTAAGCTGAATGCCATTAAACGCGCTTCGAAAGAACTGAAAAAAAAATGTTTCTTCGTTGATTCCTCATAATAATTTTATGGCCTACATTTCTTGCAGGGATTGAGCTTTTTGACGCTTAAGGTAATGATAGGTAGCAAGAAATTTTGCTTGAGGTATTCACAAGGCGGCTTAGGTGTTGTTTCTTTGTTCGCTGGCTTGAACGATTATGAATATTCATTCCAATGAATCTGCATAGAATTTCTCGTTCATCGGCCAGTGATCATGAGAGGACATAACCTATACGTATAATGTTTGATTGACTACACAAGTAACCAAATAACCACTCGGTTCGAGTAAGTCACACATGAAAGATAGAATCGGCTGATGAGGGGCTGATGAAATACTGAAGTGACTGCATCGCACACGAATCAAACGAACCAACGCACATATAAAATACCATTTATTATTATGCGGAGGACTTGTATTTCTTCGAAGAATATTACATGTACTTCAGATGTTCATTAGTTTTTTTTTTCAGCATTCTACGAAGTCTTCCCAACACAGCCGTTTATGCTGTCACATTTTCTGCTAATTATTCGTTTGAAGAATTACAAGAATTTGCTGGCGATAAATGGAAAGTATTTGTTGATGCACGTTCGAGAAAATTCATTGAAGATGCTGGTTTGCCTATTGCTCAATTTTTTCCCTTTTTCAAATGAACGACTATCAGATTACACCTCTTGCAAATGAAACTATTATTATGTCAATCCAGCCCGTATTATTTGATACTGAAGAAAAGCATATTGTATAGTGCGATACTGTAGTATATTGCAGGATAAGTTGAGATCAATCTTGTTGAGGTACAAATTCTTGAAATAGCTTCATGTGTTCTTCCCAAGTCTATCGGATTTTTTAATTGCCATATGAATACCCATTTCTGATGGGTGAACGATATTTTGGAGAGAAATTTGGATATTTTCTTGTGGAACTAGAAAGAGACGTGATTTATAACTGAGGTTTTGCACTTTTTTTATTTTGAATGTGAGGGTCCTGAATTTTTATTGTTGATCTTCAAAGTAGTCTTCGTTGATCACAGCTGATGGTTCACCACTACAATATACAATTTCTGTTCAACATAGTTATCTTTGCATAGCCATCTTATAGCACTGTCCTAGATGTATGACTGTTTGACACGATTATCAGCTGTCGTTTTCCTTTCTCTTTTTCCCCTTCACCGGTCCCCCTCCATCTCTCTCCCCTCTCCTTCAACTGATCACCTAATATTGGTGCGATTTTTGTCAAATTAATATCCGAACCTGGCCTCTCAGCCCTCCTGCATATCCTCCATTACTTAAAGAATCGCTCTAATGTTTGTCATAATGATCCGTTTGCTCTGCACAAAATTTTAACGAACTTTTTCTAGCTCACGACCTGAGCGGCTGTCCTGGCAAAAAATTGCCCGAGAGTTCGTTGGATGCGATTAACCAGCATGTCATCGCTCAGGAAGTCGACGAAGTTTCTTCCTGCAATGGTACTGACTTTTTTCTTCTTTGCCGATTGTTGGTCAAAATCGAACCAGCGAAATTAGCGCACAAAGTATCACTTTAGAAATATAATTAATCAGCCTTTACCGGCAGCACTTGAACTTACCGGCAAGTCGAGAGATATGGTAGAGACAGGTAATAAGAGATACGGACAAAGCTGGTAATAGGACCTGACGGGAGCTGGTCAGAAATGCGCACTCCCCTTTAGTTGGCATTCATATGTTTTTACGAGCTTGCATGGATAAGATCAAGAAATACAGTCATTGTCGATCATGTCATATTTATCCTCAATGCGTCTGAGAAAAAACCTTGCAAATCTTATCTGCGAGTTGCACTGAATAACGCATGCGTAAAGTTGTTGGCAATATTAGTGCTCTATGAAATATAGCTCCGCTGAGTGCGAGCCTAAGTCCTAGACTTGGCTCGGATTGACGCCTTGATTTGATCAACGACCCATAGAAATAGGTTCTCGGTGAGCGTTTATGTGAGAGGACCAATTCATTTCGAAAATATTCATTAGTAGATCTCTTTATTAGTAACGCCGTTCTTTCTTCTGGAATTACTTCTTTCTTTCTTTGGGAATTGTTTCTTTCAGATGCTATCGATTTGGTTCTTCTTCTCGATAAATCAGCATCGATGGTCGATGATTTCGATTCGGCCAAAAAATTCGTCGAAGAGTTGGTGAAAAGTGCACCACCTGGCGATTATAAATCACGAATTCGAGTGGCACTCGTTACTTTCAATGATAACGCTCACGTCAATTTCGGTTTCAAGAAATACTCGTCCCGTGATGATATTAGTTTTGCGTTGGAACGTGCTGAAAACGACGGTGGTGAAACTTCCGCTGTTTCGGGTGACTATCATATACGTTAATCTTTTCCTATTCGACTTGCTTATTATGAAGGATAGAAACCCATTAAAATTTTGAGAGTCCAGAAGAATTTCGAGCAACTTCAGATTATTATTCCTAAATGTTATCATTATTTCAGCTCGTTTTGCTTCATTTTTTTGCTGAAGGTTGTCGCATTTTTCTACGATTTTATTCATATTTATGCGATATTCCTCAGATTTCGTTAGCATTAGATTACGGAAACATCCATTATGGATTTATGTTTTGAGGACACATCCAAAGAAATAATGAAATTGATAGAAAATGGGGAAATGCGCCAGAATAGGCGGCACGATATGCGCTTTTGCATTTCGCTCATTGTGCTAATAATTTTCGTAAGTGATTGGCAGATGATAAAAATACGCAATAATGTACGTGTATTTTTATTATTTCGATTGCTCAAATAGATAGATGTTCTCATAAAAGATTGGTTTCTCTTTTATCTGATCGATGCAAACTGAAAAACTGAAAGATGCGAAATGATTGCAAAATTTTTTGCACATTCTCAAATGTGCGTTAACTCATTTGAAATTAATAGGCCATAACAGTAGAAAAAATACTGTGACAGCTCGTTGTACAGTATAAATAGCGGTCAAGAAAACCCCGAGGTTCTAAGTTCAGTGATTCGTAAGCGTCGATATTCATAGATACTTATCTATGCAGTAAAATGACGTTTTAATGATGTGCTTCGCGATTGGCAGAAAAAAGATTGAATTCGGAGTCAGTGAGGGGTCTATTACTGGGACCTGAGGTCAAGATCAATTAGTGAATTATCAGTGGAATCAAGAAAATGATAACATTTCGTGGAGGCATTGTTATTTTGAGGTCTCAATGCTGCAATGGAAGAGATAAAAGCGAATCGGCGTAATACCTCTCGTCTTATCGTCGTACTTGTATCGGATGGTGGATCCAAAGATGCATGGGAGTCGGTGAATAAAACAGCAAAACAATTACACGGTGGGTTGTTTCCATGAAATTATTTCAGTTCTGCAAAAAAATATATCTGAAACTTATTGAACTACTCAATTTTATATCAGTATGGAAAATTTTCTTGAGTATCGAGAACTTTACACGTTTAGCAACGTTTCGATTATTGGCTACAAAAGTAACCACTTTTTGTGTCTACATGTGGCAGTCTCTAGACCGTTTACATTAAACGCTGAGAATTGACAGGCCGAAACTGTTAAATTCATTTTACCACTGCTTTGTCAAGAATGATGGAAGCTTCAAAAACAGGAATTTCCATCAGGAAACTGATGGCGGAACGAATTAAGAGAGATGTATCAGCTGTGCGCGAGAAGACAGTCCAACGTTACGACGGTGTATCTTTGCTGAGAAGCTACTTTTGCTCTTCAGCAGGGATGAAATTCATTTATTTTAATCTCTTTTTTTAGATGCAAATGCTGAAGTTTATGCTATAACGATGAGTGACCGTTATTTCAAAGATGAACTTCTAATCTATACGGGTAATGCTGCTCGCGTATTTGTTCGCATGAAAGGCAAAGAAAAGGTCGGTGTTTCTTTCAACTGTTCAGAATTTTCGTTGAACAATGTGACTCAGGATTTCAGCGACATATGAAACTATGGTTAAGATCATTTACTCTCTCATTTTCCATTGATCAGGTGAAAGGGAACCCCAATAAGATGGTCATGAAGGATGAAATGGCCGAAGAAAGGAGAAAGGAAATGCAAAAGTGAGAGAGCGGCGAAGACTCCTCATCTACAAGCCATTCCTTTTCTGTTTCACCATGTTTGAACACTTTTGAAATTCAACGAAGGAGTCATTTTTGATTCGAGTAACCCGTCCCATAGTTTCTTCGATTGTTACATTGAACTTACTAGTCTAACTTACTAGTACATTATGCGTCCTGAACGTTATTAATAAAATCAGAGAGTAAATATCCGTCAATTTGAGAAACAGTCGAGCAAGTTCACTCCATCAAAGTTCAACGAATATCACATGCAGTATGACGTATATTTCGACTGCAGGCATATGCCTACATTTTTCCTTACCAATAATCTAGTCATATATAGAAAATCTAGAATTTATTTCTCTTTGATTTAAGAAACCATTAGAAGTTGGGAACATCGCAAAAACTTCGGAATTGGAAATTAACGACTTAGCAAAAATAAAAGGATTGCGTGTTCAAAATATCTCATCAAGTATCCGACCCCTCGCCCCACCCCTCCCCCCATTCCTCTCAAAAAAAAAAAAAAACAAAATCGCAGTTCCTGTTTTTGTGCGTCTTGAAGCAGGCACAAAGAGCGGAGAAGTGACTTTCATTGCAAAAATTTATTTGGATCTTTCATATGCAGAAAAGAGCATCGTCATTTTCTGAGTAGACCGGATTTTTAGGCATATGTAGCACAGTCTACTGCGCAAAATGCCGATGGTTTCTTTACTCTAAATGCACTTGATGATTCCGCTTTCTAAATTCTTCTTCTTCAAATCTAAAATATTCAGTGCATTTTCGTTAAAGAAGTGTAAAAAAACATATGCAGATCTTTCATGAAGGGATTGGTTCGTTTCAGAGATCATGGACGAGAGGTAGTTTACTACACCAATGGAATGGAATAGTGCTAAATTCTAGCGCAAAATTAACAGATGGTCAGAAGTAGAAAAATATGGTTAAGGTGGTATTGAAAAAGTGCTAACTGGTAACAAGTGTAATGCCACTATCTAATAAGTCTAATCTCACAGTAATCCTAACAGATACTTCAGGATTTCGCCACCTCAGTCGATCTGAATAGATGTGGGCCAGAAAGTGAAATAGAGGAAAACGCAG
The DNA here is from genome assembly GCA_037576465.1 of Parascaris univalens. Lineage (NCBI taxonomy): Eukaryota > Metazoa > Nematoda > Chromadorea > Rhabditida > Ascarididae > Parascaris > Parascaris univalens. The sequence continues at coordinate 33,960,674 of CM075173.1, forward strand.
AAATTCAACAACTAAGCGTTCTAGATGTGCTAAAAGAAATAAATGAATCAAGTTCTCATATTCTCGATGGTAAGTGATGATATTCTGCAACATGTATAGTTATATTTTAATATTTCAGTATAATATTGACATATTTATTGTAATATAAGTATTTCATATATATACATATAGTATTCTTTATTATTTTATTGCGCATTTACATATTGAAATTCATTATGCGCTCTCCTATTTTTAAAACTTTACCTATTCTCTGATGTACAGAATGCATTTCATCGCACTTCTGTAATAAATTCTGTTTACAGCTAAATAGGGGCCAAAAGGATACAAAATGAAGGGACGGATTGAAGATTATGACAGATTTAGAAGCATGGTTATCCTCTTTCTGTTGGCCTATAAAAGCCAACTTGTCGAGTTGGTTCGATTTCTTTGTCATATTTCTATTCGTAATGTCATCCGATGAATATTTGCTAGGCGGTATTCGTAAATTCATCCAGCAGACAGCTTGATCATTCACCAATCAATGAACAAAAGAGGGAACGAGACAAAGAACAAACCTATTCGACCAGCCGAATTCTATCTCAGAACACAATGAAGCCAAGGCGTTCTTAAGCACATTTTCTTTATCACGAGGCTCAATAGAGGCGATAAAATTTGCCCAGGGATTTTCGAATTGTTTCCTTAGAACAATTTTTTATTCACTAGAACCCATGTGCATCGAAAGAGTCTCATTCAAGATGGTTTTTTTGTGTTTTTTGCATTTTAGGAGAGTTGGAGTTACCAGTCTTTCTCGAAACTCTCCATTGTCACATTTAAATGAAACCGGTTATCATCGTTTTCAGAGGATATCGGAATTGAACGCAAACCGGACGCCAAAGTGGACAGCGTTCCAGACATAAACAATCTTATCGCTGAAACTTCTACACCTGAAGAAATCACCGCCAATTTCACACGGGTAAAAATGAGTGTTTTCGTGGAAAGTTTTTGGAGAGTTACTTAGAATTGTTAGATTAAAACAACGGTATAATTTTCCGTTTTGCACTTGATTATTTCCGCCCACACACCAAAGCACATCGAAGTACTTGCTCTCTAAGTGATTGAAAGTGCGATCGATTAGCGTTCTTTCCGCATGATCGTTCAGAAATAGAGGTTATTCTCATAACGCATAACGTCACAGTGTAGTACCTATAGGAAGAAAAATATTATCTGTTCTTACATATAAGCACGAAGAACGACATGAACGCTTCAACACAAAAAAAACGACGTATTGAGTAAATTTGACTTCATGGAGATGAATTAAGCTCAGTAATAACTTATATAGCTCAATGTTAAATTGTTACCTTGCATTCTTTAGCAACCATTTTCATTGTTTAAAAGTCAGTTAAATCCCTAAATAGAGCCAATTGGATCCAATAATTCGCTATTCCGCTCATTTCGATGCCTGAAACCACCATCGTTTCTTGCACAATATTGGTTTTATTAATGCAATAAATTCTTACTGTTGAACTTATAGGACGATCTTTTTTTTGCTGTCATTATAAAGAATAATCAGAACAATTTTAGCATTCAATCTCCATCAAGGATGGCCCAGTATCATTTATATTCCTAGTAAATAAATGCTTTTTCATATCCATGGTGGTTTGATCTAAATAAACAACTCAACTAAAATTGAAGATCTAAATAAATTTCAATCGAAATTATCCGTGATTTCATTATAATCAAATTTTAATAGTTTAGAAATGTTTCATCAGATCACTCACTGATTTTATCATTCGTATCACTCGATAGACTGGTTTCTTTTCTTTATGAAATACCAATCAAGAGTTGTTTACCGATGTGCTTATCACTTTATAGGTAAACTCTACTCCATATCAAATGCGAGTCGTTAAAAGATGTCGATTTCAGTTACATCTACCGATTGATTCGAATTGTCAAGTCGATCTGATGTTCATTATCGATCGTTCAGAGAGCGTTGAAAAGGAATTCCAAAAGCAACTGCAGTTTGCTGTTGATTTGGTAGGTGTGAACTGCTCATATTTTAACACGCTCACGACACCTTAAACATCCAGACATGAAAATAATGGAGACGTTCGGAGCGATAGCATGTTGCAGTTGGCTGTGCGATTTTATTCCCGTAATAGTGAAGACCTTCATTTTCGCAGACGTTGGAACTATGGAGCTGAAATCGCATTCAGTTTCATCTTCCCATCTACGTCTTAAGAAGAAAGCAAATTCCCACCATTTCTGAAACAGTCTTTCAAAAAAACGAGAAATCTGAAAATTTTTGGTTTGAGAGTGGTATTTAGACTTGTCGGTATTTTTTCGAATAGACAGTAACTAAGCTAGTAATCACTAATAAGAGCTTTGCTCAAGACATTCGCAAAAACAGCCTGTTTAACTACCATTCGGCTGAATGAGTCCTAGGTACAGCTTAAAGTACCAATCACCATCCGTTTATTATTATAGGTGAAGCGAATGTCAACTTCGGATTTCGCGTCGCGTGTGCGGGTCGCAGCCGTATCGTTCTATTCGAGAGCGAATCTCGAATTCTCGTTCGATAAGTTTAAAGAACAATCGAAGGTAAGCTGAAATAACGAAAGAACTTTCACTGTTTACAGTGATTACACTAAATTTCTGGTAACCACTACCTATACGACTTCGGCTACATCTTAACGCTGAAGCATGAAACACATGTTGAACTACTGATACTCTCGTTTTAATTTATTAGAATATGAGGGGGAAGGGGGGGGGGGGTTGAGGTAGGGGCTGGGCGAGGAGAGGCTTCTCCAGCAATGAGAGTTGGAAGTCGAGTTAAAGGAGCATGTTTCTTGCTACTGAAAGAGAATAACTGTGAATAGTTGCTTGATGACAAGCTTCTAGTACGCGATAAAATTAGTGCGGTTCTTGCAGCAAGACAGACTAAATGTGGGCACATTCTGTAATTTGATGGGTGCGAAAAGCACCAAGGTTGATGCAATACATTGCTAAGAAGAGCTGGAGCTCTTCACGAGAACATAGATGTGGGGACGAAAACTTTTCAGATCAAAATATGTACTCATCATTTCGAAGTTAAACGGTGGCTAAACGAAGAAAAACTAAAATAGCCAATAATCAATCAAATAATTCATATGAAAGCAAAATGGACGTTTGCATTTCCTTGGGAAAGGGTTTTGGTGCCATATAAGCACTAATTTCAGTCATTCTTTTTTTACTTCATAAGCGGAACGAAACTTCATGCCTCTGTCAGTTTTCCTCATCCATTACTAGCCGCCACTAGCACCACTTACTACAGCATTTGTTCAAACGGCTGCATATCATCTCATTTTGTGCTTCCTGCAGTTTACATCACTGATGCGGTTAATTCAAAAATTTATTGTCGAGGAGGAGGATTTGAATGGTCTTTGGCACTTCCTCTCTTCTTTTTCCTTTCGCAACCTAAACAGTATCATACTTTTCACATCATTCTTTGAACAACATCAAAAGCATCCTCTTCTCATTTTTCGACCTGAGGGAATTCTCAGGTCGAAAAATGAGAAGAGGAATATCAATAAAATCCTTTTAATTCGAGCGGTGAAAGAACATGTAGCTTTCATCCATAAGGACACCGTATCCTTCACGCTGCCTAGAGGTATTCTTCACTCATGTATGTCATGTTTGGAGTATGTTAAAGGCTTTCTCCGCGTTGAACAGGACAACAGTATTTCTCACCCTCACTGAATTTTAGCAGAGAGGTCACGTTCTATGATTTGATCCTTAAGGTAACTGCAGTACTCATTCAAACTCAACTGAAGAGTCTCATAATTTTCTCATCGAATACCTGGAAGGGTGGAGAAGTGTGCAGCATTTGTTTCCAGCGAATTTTCTTTTTAAGAAACCGGTTGTTTTTCAGGTGTTGGAGGCACTGCTCCAAATTGAGCATATTGGTGGTAGCACATCTGCTGTAAGTGGTGTAAATTTAGCTGTTGACGAGATCAAGAAGGCTGGAAGAAGTAACGCCAGGTGGGTTGCATCATTAATTCTAGTATTCGAAATATGTTCTTCAGATTGCTGTACGTGCTTATGCGTTTAATTGATCAACGTGAAATGTGATCAACGCGCTTAGGCTTCAGAATGCCTGCAAAGTCTTATTCCTTCACTGCAGTAATATATCTGGTGCACGCAGTGAGGTGAAATATTCAGAATACATGTAAACACAAATACAAGCATAAATATAAGTAGATATTTATATTTACATATATGTATATTCATATATATTTATATTAATGCACTCATGTATGATGAGTATGGATATACATACGGATGCGCGCTAACACTTATACACTTATAGCAATATTTGCTTATTCGTTTATGTAGGCGGATCAAGAACAGAAGTTAATAAAGGCGAACAGAAGTCAATAAAGGCCAGCTTATAGCAGAAGACTAGAGGCTGCATCCGTTATTTCTTGCTGTTAATATTATCACCATTAGATATGAACAGAATTCGCCAAAAGAGATATCTTGAAAATTAGAGTAAAACAGTTTTTCGATCAGAGGTCGCATGACGCCAATGAATAAATGTTGCAAGTGATAATGGCACGTGAGAAACGCCGACGGTAATGTGCAGAAAATTTACGAATGAGAATATCATCCGGAAAACATTACGTCAGCAGTAAAATGGAACTAAATTATAGTATAGTAATAGTTACAACAATAAAGAATTATTTCTTACTATATATATTTTACATTGCTGCCGCGTAATTCCTTCCAATTAGCCTAATAAAAAAGCATGGGCTTATAAATAGTAGTGGAGTTATTCTTTCTCTCAATTCAGTGCAGCAATTTCTTGAAATTTACTGCTTATTTGACATAGCTGTGCCATTGTTATTTGCAGCAATAAAATAAATCTGACATTTCGTCACTTATTGTGGATTATCCGTCATACCACAGCTTGTTTTTTGCTGCACTTCAGAGTGATCACTTTCAGGCATATGGTAGTACTTATATCAGATGGAAATAGTCAAGATACGTGGGATAAAGTACTCGAGGCAGCCGATCGTCTTCGAGCGATTGATGCAGATGTCTATGCAGTCACCGTTAGCCACGACTATTATTTACAGCAAGTTTTCCATTAACCTTTTAAAATTTCTAATTTCTGCAACAAGTTCGCATTCCGTTGAAGCGATTTTCCACTGTAATCTCATTTTGCGTTCGGTAAACAATTAGAAAACGCAGTTTGCAATTTTGCATATAGGAGCACATTATAAACTATCAGAATTCGTATTTCAACCAAAAGTACCCTTTGATGAAAAATTTCTTCAAGAAGATAAACATTTCGTCTCAGTCTCTTTTATTAGGAGGGATTTTGAAAAACAAATATGAGCAAACTTATAAATGAAAGAAAAAAAAAATTTATAGTTGGTCATTTATAAGATCAGCTCTATTTTCCGATATATGCTTCAATAAAGTATTGAATTGCAATATTCGATTTCATCAAATATTAGGAAAGAAGAAGAAATTGAGCCTCAGTGAATACTGCTTCAGAGCTATAACATATTAGTGGTAACTTAATGACGCTCGGATGCATTATTAATTTCGTTTAATTACGAAATTAATGACTGTTTACAATAATTCAGTGGCAAATTTACAGTGAGCTTGAGCTCTACACTGGCAATAAATGGTTGGTTTATATTGATGCACGCATACGGCAGTTCCTCGACGAAGCTGAGAAGTCGATTGCACAATGTACTGGACCGTCTATTCCAGCCTCAACACCACCACCAAGGGTATTGTTAATTTAATTCTTAACGTTACTGAATTTAATTTCTTTTCCCCTTGACATCATATATTTTCAAAAATTGCAGCTATTCAATTCCTCACTTAATAACTTTTTTCTACCACATTTCTTAAAAATATCTATCATTATTGGTCTTTGATTATGGTCTGTATTAGAATGCTTATATGAAATAATTTTCGTTCTTAAGATTGCTAGAAAGAATGCGTTCCCCGTGATAATTTTTCAATTAACAGTGATTTGAGATTGTTACAGTTTGTTCACTTCACTTTATTCCATTTTACTCAATGATGTTTTTGTAGGAGTTTATTTCTATATTCAATAAAGTTCTCTCGAAACTTGGAATACAACTGCACAGGATGTGGTGGAATCCTTCACTTATTGTGAAGGATTTTCTCCATGAAAATTAAACCGTTCAAAGGATTAGTTTTAAAGTAACCGATTGAAGGAAACAATACTACTGTACCATATCCAACAATCTCAATGAGTTGAAATTTCTGCATGAAGTTTAGAAGTTTTTTTTTTTTGATTTGCGGGGAGGGCAGAGAGGAGAAGAGATTTTCGTGGGAAGAGATTCTGATGTTTATGAAATTGTGACAAATTAAAGGTACAACTTTAGGGGTTTATTATAAAAAGAATTCAAATTATGTGAAGAAAAGGGGACCAAAATTAGAGTTTTGAAGGTTTTGAAGCGAAGATGACGGTTTTTTTAATTTCTAAAAACCTTTAAAAGTGGATAGATACTTATTTGTTGCTGAAGATAGGAGATAAAATATATCAGGACGCTATGACTTTCTTCGATGCCAATTTCCTTACAACGGGTGATAATTCTTTCCTATGAACATTGAAGAATGCTGACTTCCTCGTACTGCTATGATAAACTGCTTATAATTCCCGTAAATACCACCAACAATAATACGATGTTCACCCCTTAGGAGCAAATTGGTACAACGCTTTCATCTCTCGATGAGACGGTCGTTGAGAAGAAAACGCTTGAAGAAGCTGTTGAAAGTGTGAGCTTTCTCGAAGTAGCCCAAAGGTAAGCTAACTTTTCGTTTTCTAGTTCATTTCTCCTATATAAAGGCGTCACTTGTCATTTATAAATACCAGAGTTGTTTGTGTTGAGTGTCTACTTCAGGAAACAGGACGCTTCTTATAGTATTCGTGAAGTTCCCCACCTCCACCTACCTCTATGGTCGTCCACAATGCATTTTAACCACCAATGACCTAAAATCAAGCAAAGTTTTCATCGTCTATGAATTTGTAGCTATGAGTACACGAGAATGAAAATAGATTTGTGAATTTTTTAAATTAATTCATTTTCGTTATTCGTTGTATTTAACATTAATTGTTGTTCACAGTAATAGATATTATCGATGTTATCGATAATATCTATTATTATCGATGTTCACAATATTATATTATCGATGAAGCAAATAGTTCAATTATTTACTGACACAATTTTGTAATGTCATTTTGTTGTTACATTCTTGCGAATTTGTTAAAAACTATGGAGGCTACTCTCATAAGGAATATTAGACATAAGTAGATGCGAATTGATGAGAATTAACACTCTTCGAGTATAGCGATCTTCTTGCAATTCTTCTAGTTTGAATCCTATTTTTATAGATGTCTTGATGATCCGGTCGACGTAATAATCCTACTCGATACGTCAACCAGTGTTGAAAAAGAGTTCTACGCTGAGAAAGAGTTCGCACTCGATCTCATTAAAGTTTTCCCTCAAGAACATTTCACTGTAAGTCAAGTTACAATATGGTCTTTCGTTTTACAGGTGACGCCATGTCTGTGCTTATATATGTGTGCCTGTCTGTCTGTCTGTCTGTCTGCATGCCTATCCACATAGAGGAAAAATATTGGCTTGGAGACTGTCGAAGGAAGAGTTCTGAAATTTGATCAAGGTGCTAATTCGCCTCACACATCAAACTTCGCATTGATAAATCGACATCGAAAGATGTTATAGGAGTTTGTAAGAGGCAAAGAAATATTTTACAGCGATGCAGTTGTTGTTGTGGTCGATTTCGGCGTTGAAAAATCTCTGCTGCAGAGGTTTATACAAATGAGCAGTAATTTAATGCTGTGCATAAATTTGTTGCAATGCAATAATGGCGTATTATGCCAGCAGCTTTGGTATGCCTTTCATTTGTTTTACATTACAATTTGATGACGAATACGATGACTGTTCTCCAAAAAAGAAGATTATGGCACGCATAATTTAGTCATTACGTTGTAATGAAGCAAACCCTGATGTCTCAATGACGCTTGAAGTTTATAAATTTCGAGAGCAATAGCCATTTATAATGAAATGCTAATGTTTACTATTGTTAACGATTTTTAATATGTATCTTGCAACTTCTGTTCTATAGGCATAAAAACGTTCATGAGTCCCAATAGGTTTTGAAACGATGAAGGATACAGTCGGTTCTCTTAGCCATCCGACAGGTTCGAAAGACCTAATAGCACAATATGTTGGAAACAACGTTAATGTGGCACCTAGTGAGTAACTGCATCATTTTCCAATCAATTCGATGCGTTCATACATATTTTGATGCGAACAGCCGCAAAAAATCGCGAAACATACTCGAATGCTTTCATTTCTTCACCTAAAGCTCGACATATATAAGATTCTGCTTCTTTGGGTTTAAGTAGCCTCTTATAGAAAAGAGGACGGCATTCTTCATTTCACTGTCTTGAAACTTCGACATTTTCACCGTCATTTGTAGGTCGTTTTCAATAACTGGTCTGTTTTTTCTACTTCCAATTTTCCGCTTGTAACTGAACAAGCTTACTTTCATTCACTCATCGGTTCTTTTACGTTAACCATATGTTTTTTATTTGCATGCATTAGCCGTGCGCAAGGACATTACTAGGAAAATATTCTCTGGTACTATTCGACAATGCAAAAGTGCCAAGTTTATTATTCATAAAATAATGTAAGCTGTATATTTGAAAGAAATTTTATCTAATATGATATAATCATTTTTGAAAAGTTTAAATTAATTTCTTCATTTACAGGATCGTATTTCCGTGGCTTTGATTCAGTTCGCCGGTACTGCAAAATTACAATTCGGATTCGGTGAGCAAAAAACACGTGGTGATGTACTTTATGAGTTGGAAAGAGTCGAGCATACGGGTGGGCAAACATCGCTGGTGTCCGCTGCCAACATTGCAATCCAACAAATCCATCAAAAACATCGTCCCGATGCACGTCTCGTTATTATTTTTGTCACCGATGGCAATAGTCAAGATCTTTGGCAAGTTGTGCAAGTAGGTGATCGCTGATTTTGTTTTTCTCTCAATTCATCCTAAAACGTTCCTCTTCTTTTTTAAATTCTTTGGTTCCATTGTTGTTTATTCAATCAGCTGAGATGACTAGAAGGTCGTTGTCGCAGATATATCGGCTCTTTCATTATGTTATGGCGGGCTTTATCCATAGTTAATGAGGGAAGTAATTTTTGCCAGCCGGTTTCGAAGATAGTCGACATTCTTTAGTGATGACTGTGACGATTATTTATTTTATTTCATTTTCACAAATAAAATCACTTTCTGCAATAATTGAAATTCCACTATTTCTTTTCCGCCTCATTAGAATATTTCTGAATCAAGTATAAGAAAAGTTTTGCTAGCAAATTTCTCACCCGTAGGCTCGGAACTAATCGAATTGAGCAACAACCATCCTTTACAATGAAACTCAATAAGCGTGAATTATTCGATCTCATCGAGTGATTTCGCTTTTTAGGCAACCGCAAAGAAGTTACGTTCAACCGGTGGTGAGGTTTATGCGGTAACTTTATCGCCGAAATATTTCCTCGACGAGTTGAAAGAATATGCGGGCAATAGAGATCATGTGTATATCGATGATGGCGTTCATAAATTCATCGAGGTAATCGAGAATTGTTTAAGTAATTTTAAAAGAGTTAATTTGAACGTGGATAATTTTTTGCATATATCCATCTCAAAAGAGATGACTCATAGGCAGCTTCTAACAACTGAGGAAACAACATTTTGCCCCAACAAGAAGAAATATATTCGAATCTACAAGGATTGCTTTTTAAACTAGAATTTAATTTTTTATTATTCTGATAAACTCTATGTTATGACAAAATTCTAGCCATTTTTTTCCATTCCTTTTTCTTCAGTTGAGGGAGTTTTTGCTTGCTAAAGGGTCTGTTTGATTCGAAATCGCTCTTGTTCGTTTTCCATCAGCAACTGAAATTGTGTAAATATTAACGCTTTGCAAAAAATTACACTCGTATGTTGACAACCTCCTTCGTTTTTTAAACGTGCCATGACATTAAGTATTCATTTGGAATGCTCTTTACTCTTATGTTTCGTTTGAAAAGCATTATCCTTCCACTAGACGTATTGAATCGACGGAGACTTCCGAAATTGGAGCACATTACGAAGTTATCATCCTGTCTTGAAATAGGCTATCGTAGGACGTGAAAAGCTGTAAGCAATAAATCCCCTCTATGTAACCGTGCTTGTCGTCCCGGCAGTTCAGCAATCACGCTGGTTTAGAAATTTTCCACCATAACTTTATACATGATGCGGTATAACGGATTTGGTCGGTTTCACGCAACTTTTGAAAGTGGTTTAATTTGATTCGGACTTGATTGATGTATAGGAGAGTGCAAGGCATTCCGATCGAGTCCGTCGCGATGTCCACGGGATGCCATCTAAATCGCACCTAAATCATTTACATCAACGCGCAATCGAGCGGAATTGCTGCGCATGAGGATACTACTTTGTTGTGGAGTGCTAGATATTGTAAGACTCAGGAAAGATCGCAATCGAAAGTTTTGACGAGTGACGTTGACCCTCATCGCTGCGAAATGCGTATTGCTCTTGCACTTTCGTAAAGTCGACCCACTGAGATCTGAGAAGGAGGCGAGGGGAGGGGGGACAGGGTAACTAAGATTTACGTACTTTTGAATGAATTCATAATCCTGCCAAATTAATTTGCTTGAAGCGTCGAAGATTCCCTGCACTCCAGATTTGGTCTCGATGAGGAGCAAAAAATAGTAATTCCACTAGAAGTTGATTCTCATCTAATAGTTTTACAAGCTTTTATCACCAAGCTCTATTAAAGAGAATTTAAACGCCGATGTTATTACAGTTATTGTTCTCACCTAACTGAGTCGTTTCTGTTGACTCATAACTGTATTGTAGCAGCCTTGGGATGCGATGTTTTTTATTCAATGTTGGATTGCCAGGTGTACAATTTCACTGAAGAAAAAACTCCAGTGAAAACTTGAGTATGATTGTATTCGACTTGCGAAGGAGAGAACATTTCGACATACCTACATTTTGATGATATTGAAAGGAAGTGCTGCAATATTAATTTATCTTGGCAGTGAATGAAACCTTGTTTTTCCTTGAGGAAGTTAAAGTCTGATTTCTCTTAAGATGGGGTAGGTTTTTTTTTCAGGAAGTTGGTACTTCAATTGTGACATGTGCAGGGGAGAAGCCAGTGAAAGTCACGCTTCCGCCCACCGAGGAAGTTCGTGTAACGCCATGGACTATGTTAGTACAATTCATTGAATAAGGTCCCAGTACTGTTCCTAATTCAGCATTTGAATCGGCTAGACGGTTGCATATGAAACGGAACCTTAAATGCGTCGAATTCCGCAAACCAACGGATTCTCCTCTTGTACCTTGAGGGAATGGAAATGGCTGTGCTCTAGACATAAGATCACCTGTACGATTGCATGTACTCTAGAAAAAAAACCCAACAATGAAAGAGCCCCTCTCACGATTAGTTACCCGATGTTATGTGCCATCATGCTTGTTGCTTTCATGCGCACTTAACTGCGACTACAGGCTGGAAATAGGATAAGCCCGTTTCTTAAACGCTCGAGCAACGGATTACGGGTGCAACCTTGAAATGTTAATTATTTGTACTCAATTTATGTTTTTCATTGAATATGCATTAAATCGTACTAAAATTCCTATTTAATTCCTGTAGTAAATTTGTATTACTTATATCCACTAACTGTCATGTTTGTGAACATGTATAGGTTTGAATTTTTATACACATACATATATACATATATACATATATATACATATATATATATATATATATATATATATATATATATATATATATATATATATATATATATGTATATATGTATATGTGTATATATAAACACTCATTTGTACTTCAAAACTATTGACAGGAAGAATATCTCATCTTCAGAATGTTTAATAATAGTTCAATGCACTCTTACATAAAGTCTAATTTCCGACTTGTCTAAAAAAATGGACATTGGATGGAAATGTGGTAATTCTGATAGAAATGATCGCTTTTGAGAGCAATATCTGCACCATCAGTGACGAGGTCGAGTAAACTATTCGACGAGAAGCAAAAAGAACAATCTGATAGTAAATCAGAGGAAAGCTCCGTCGACGCAGTAATTCAGTCATTCGATAGAGGAGATTTTGCAAGGGACGATAAACCGGTGATTGCGCCACATAATCTTACGGGAACGAAGAAGTGTGTTCATGTATTTCATTTTATCATTCAATCTTTATCTTAACTGAAGTTGAGTGAAGGCTGCCAACAGACATTTTATCCTTTCTCAGCCGGTTTATGTGCATATTCACCTGATTTGAAGATATAGCCAAAAGCAGCGTTTTGGAAGACGAGTGTCGTCCTTGTCTTCCCAGAGGATGACGCATGAGGACCGAGGTCCACTGAGTTTCTTGCTTCTCTTCCGTCCTCCTTATAGTTGTTTTCATATCCATCGTTTGAAATATGCAGTTATTTTCCAACATTTGCACGCCTTGAACTCCGAAAACTCTTCCTGAAAGAGATTCATAAAAATATAATTCTGGAAGCATTCCGTTTCTTTCCAAAACTCCTCAGTTCACCTTCACCATATGTTTGGCGCATTCATCACGTTGAAGTCATTCGTGATTTATTGAGGTATGCTTTTTGAGAGCAAGTTTTCGCTAAGAATCTAGCAATTTGGAGAATATTTCAGTCGAAATTTAACAAAAATGCTTTCACCCATGAATTGTTCTTTTATAATGTTGGAGGGCCTTCTAGCACTTTAAATGCAGTCAGGAGGTCTGCATAGGCAAATTATCACTTTAGAATATTGTAGCTGCAAATACTCGAAAATGGATTTGGAAATTATCCTGGATGCATCCACCAGCCGTCAGGAAGTTTTCGAACATCAACGAGAGCTTGCTCTTTCTCTTATTGAGCGTTTGCCTGTCGACGCAGGAGATACTCACGTTGCGGTTGGAGTCAATTCTTTCACTTCTGTTCCGACACTTCGACAAACTCTCGGTCTTGGGAGAGACAGACAGGCAAGAATTGTAGTTAACAGCTGCAGGTACTGAAAATTGGATTAGGAAAGCATTCTGGATGCATCCACCAGCCGCCAAGATGTTTTTGAAGCCCCATCTCCTCCCCTTTTATTAGATCCATGAAATTTATATCCGTAATACTTGTCTCTAGATATGTTTGTGGTTTGCCTATGAATCTTTCGAGACCCAGGGATGACTGAAATTTCATTTTACGATTGGAAGGGAAAGACGCATTAATTCTCGTGTATGCATCATAATACATAGATTTGCAGTGGAAAATTAGAAGATGTGAACTAAATGCCTGATTGCAGAATTTACTGTAATGTTCTGATTTGATTAAAATAATATCCATTTTCAGAAATTCGTTAGTTTAATTTTGTTGAGCTGAAACTAGGTGGAGTATTTCTCAGAATCTGATTCATTTCCTCAAAGATGCCACAAAACCCCCTCCACTTCCGTCAGTTAGTTTCATTGATGAAATATGATTCAGAACAGCTTAGAGTATTTAAATGAAGCGCGCAGGCAAAAAAATGGATTGTCTTGAAAAGTGCTAAATTCAGGGATGCGCCTTCGGAAGAAACACGGATCTCAGCTCCTTTTTGCATTGTGTCCCATTTTTCGCTTACTTATTTATAGATGGTTCGACATGCTATCGAAGATATTAAATACAATGGTGGCAGTACGCTTACTGCACAAGCGGTCGATCTTTCTGTAGAAGACTTGGAGCGTGGTAGAAGATCAGATGCTGTCCAGGTTTACAACTTGAGCCTATTGTCTGCAGTTTTTCAAATCCAGTTAATCAAACTCACGAGCACAGTTCATTTCTGTGGATAGTTGCGTCGATTGTAATAATTTGCATAAGAAAATGCCCTCATGTTCCTCACGTTTAGTTCTGTCATATTGAGTATTTTTTTATTTACTCTACGGTATTCTCATCACCAGTGGCCTCGAAAGTACTTCATTTCTGTAAAGTGGACCTATTGAAATGACGGTTTGAATTCGCTTAAGATTACACCTGAGACCTCAAAAATTTTTTTGAATTATGACCTATCAGCCTTCAGTCACAGTTTTTCTGAAGCGATTGGAGTGGAAGAGCGGCAAGAACAGGAAATGAGAAAGTTCATGTGCTGTTGATTTCGTGCAATGATATCTAGTCGTAATTTTGCATCTAATCAGCATTGTTCTTCTCTGTTAATATTGATTTGATCAGCAGCTTTGGATTTCTTTAATTCAGCATGTCGTTTGAATTTCTAATCAGCAAGTAAATATTCCAGGTGGTTGTTCTGATGAACGATGGCATGTCACAGGATCCTTGGGAAGATGTTCTCAAATCGAGTGAAAGGTTGCGCGCAACAGGTGCTGAACGATTCGGTGTTGCACTAGGCGATAAGGTCGATCTTCGTGAGCTGATGCATTACATTGGTGATGAGAAACGCATTTATCGTGACGGATCCACCGAAAGGTTCAGTTTTAGTTAGGATTCTCTCATCATTGAGAAAATGATTCCGTTATTACTGAGGGATCAGCTTAGTCGTGGCATAATTCCAGATGAAAGCTTAATGATTGCATGCATGCTCTTGAATTTGAAACTTGCCTTTCTGAGTATCTGAGTATGTATGTCCATATGAATGTTTTATTGATATCTGCGATTGAAAAGGTTAAAGAAGTCTGTTTGAATCGATAAAGCATTCATTACGAATAAATATATCATCATATCACTGTCAATTCCAGGTTTAAAAAAAGTAGTCTAGGAATTCCTTAGCTGTAGCGGAGCATAATGCCATAGCGTGATATATTTCGGAAACACTTCAATTGACTTCGGAGCAGAATGGGGCATTACCCTTATTGTTCGTCAACTAGAGTCTAAGTTTTCAGTTCCCAACTTATATGCCTATAATTTGGAGGTTCTTATTTTTGAGTTGCTCAAGCGTGATTCCAGCCACTTTAAAGACCCAGCCGTGTTATCATTTTCTTTGACGTTATCTTGTCGTTTATTTCATGTTCAGTTGAGATAACCAATGGCAGTTACCGATTTTTGCAGATTCCTTTCCGATGTTGTATCACTTCTCACTGGAGGAGAGGATTGTGAAGCTCAATTTGTTTCGAAACCACCCCTGGAGATGGCGCCATCTAAAGCATGTGAACCTGCGAAGGTGGATATTATGGTCGTATTTGACAATTCTGATGGCACATCGAGTCTTACAGACCCATCAGTTAATTCAAACAAATATCTCCTTCTTGACGTTCTTGGTATGTTGGCTTTGTTCTCTCTCACAAATACTGCGACGTTTATTGTCTTGAGAAGAGATATATCATTTGAGGATTAGGGGTAGCTGAAAGAACAAAAATCGATCACGTCAATTATGCTAGGCGTGTAAACATAAAACACCACCAGTCTATGGAAGAAAGATATCCGATATTGAATGTAGGTAATGAATATTCCGAAGCTGGCCTCAACTATTCATAACGATATCAACTATAATATTGCAATTTATTTTTCTTTTTCACGCCTCCTCTATCGGCTTTTCCAGTGAAAATTATGTCTATTGTCGATGGCAAGTTCAGCCTTTAAATCGATAGTATGCGTCTAATGTAGCGGAACGCATTGAAGCGAAACTAATAAAATAGGCTTTCGATATGACGCAATATTCGTGAAGCTTTTCTACTATGATGCTGCTGCATTTTGTGATTTAAAACCTGACCGGATTTGGTAGATTTTCAGGATCGTTACCAACGACTTCCGACGGTCAGAAGATTCAGCTGTCGATTATTTCGTTCGCCATGGAGCCAAATCTTTTAGTTGGCTTTAATGATAATCAACAGAAAGAAACAGTTTTTCGCAGAGTGGAGGAAATTAAAGCAGAACATGGAAAACCCGCATATGCGAAGGCTATAAATTTCGCTCTCGAGTGAGTTTCCCACTTCTCACAATTATCACTGTGAAATCTGTTCAAGAACAATCAATTACGCAGGTATATTAAAAAAAAAAAATGTTTTCTGATTGAATCACTCAAATTGTGCACTCAAATTCTCTGATCACTCACATCACTCAAATTCTCTGATTATTCCAAGTTTTTCACTCAAATGTCTACAGTACTGAATTCAGTATATCATTTTTGAAAAGAAGTCATTATACAACAATAGCACATTTTTGTTGCTACACTACGTGGAAGGAGTTAAACGTACGATGTGAATGGGGCTGCGCATCATTGCATCTGGCGAAATGCCTATGATCGGCGCAGTGGATATGGCTTAATGAAGGCTGAAAGTGTGAAACAAAGAGAAAGATCCGAATATGTTTATGATTTTCGACAAATAAATTGAAAAAATAGAAAAATCGATAGAAGTATTTGTGATACAATTATCATTCCTTGAAAAATCATTGTCGTCGTATTTTTCAGTAGTTTTCTGGTGCTTTTTTTTCTGAATACTTTCCAATAATTTGTCTTGTCAAGAATTTCAATTCGAGACGAAATTCAGAGAATATGAAAAGTCTCATCGTGCAAATACTCGTGGTATTCTACTGATTGTTGGTGATGGCAAATCGGATGATGCACCAAATGAGCGCAAAATCGTTGCACAAGATTTGCAAAAGGTTTTTATTCTTGTTTAAGTAACTTTTTTGATTTCATATATCAATAATATTATTTTCGAAGTTAACAATACTTTAGAGTTGGTCATATTGGATGTGTATTTTATAAATTTCTCTGGAATCCTTCCTTGGATTCGTTAATTCAACCTTAATGATCTTTATTAACTAGTTTTTTAGGGTTATTGCACTTTATGTCCTTTTATCATTTGGAGTTTTTATCTCCCTCGCAGTGGAATGATTCGTTCAAAATATTCCTGCTCCTGGTAATTAGACTATGTCAGAAGTGAAGTCTGTCTTAAGATTAGCCTTTATGTAACAATTTTCACACGTATATACAAACGTTCGAGATATCTCAGCAGTCAGTACGCTTCAAAGAAAACATTGACATTTGGGAATATGCAGATGAAATAATTTAATTTTTTTTTTCTTACCATTTATGTCTACTTGCTCAAAACTGTGAGATTTTGCTTGCAGCAAAAGGATCTTTCATGTTTCGCCGTTGATAGTGGGAAGGCGATCGATGCAGATAGTCTTGCCGAATATACAGGATCAATAGACCGTGTTTTCAATTACGATAGAAATGCCGAATTTGCAAAGAAATTATTAAATGAAGTAATTGGTAGCCGATGTATTCAGGTAAGAGTATGCATAGCAAAATTTTATCGTTTATTTTTCCACAACAAAAATCAAACAATATTCGTAATACTTCTTATAGATATTGGAATCCTTTGAAAAACTATCTTTGCCACTGACGAAATTTCATTATTCTTTTTGTGATAACGGTTGAGGTTTCATTTATTCAGGCATCTCTTTTGACCCTCATCGATGAGCATTTCGAAGGCGTTTGTTTTTTATAGACTCATTAGCTCGACTTAGCTGTTGCATTCGTTGCCTCTAAGTCAACTAAGATATGATACGTACATATGCAAAGGCCGCATATGACCTTTGCATATGTATGTATCCTCACTATTTGAAATGATCGTTCACGCCATATGCAGTCCAAGGTCGAAACATTTTATCTACTTATGTTGATGTTGATGTTTGTCTTGACCATTTGTATGGTTTCTTCGGCATCTCTGTCTTAACGGAGTTATATTTTGCATTTTCATGATATTAGTGTAGCATTCGTAGTTTCGACTTTAGAAGCATGATGAATTCAGAAAGCAGACGAGATGAGCATTTCTATTTAAAAACGGCTATCGTGTACTTTGCAGGATGAAACGAAAGAATCGAAGAGTGCAGAGAAAATTATCGAGATACCTTCTTTGTTAAGAGGATCTTTAAGAGATATTGCTAACAAGCCCGATAATGACCTCAAAGACTTCGAGAATGAAAAGGTAAAGATTGTTTAATGTAGCTATCAAACACTTATCTTTATTGTGACCATGCATTTTTGCTTATTTTGCTGGAATTGTTGTCGCAAATTGCTGTCGAACATATTCGTATATCTCCACACATGCTTTGTTGTTTAAATTAATAGCTTAATTGATTAAGCTATCACCAGTTCTTAATCACGTACGTTATGCTAAATTGAGCTTATTATTTGATATAGTTGGTGGTGAAGGAGAAGTCAACAGCGAGTACGAAGAAGATCACCGCACGTCCAACGCTCACCACTCGACGGTTAAGGGCTCAAAAGTCGACCCCATCATCGACAACGGCGCGTGGAACGATAGCGCCAAAAACGAGAAAGTCGACGAAGAAAGCGGCGGACACCACGCCAACAACGATGAAAATATCGACCACAACTACTACAGCGAGAGGAACAACAAAGCGAGCTACCCCTCGCTCAACAACGAAGTTGCGCAAGACAACCGCGGTTACACCGCGAACAACTCGAACTACGACCACAACTCGAACAACTCGAACAACTACTACACCTCGCCCAACCATTGCCTCTCGACCACCAACGCCAACTAGACATCCAGTCACGCGAGCCACCACACCAAGTACGACTGAAGCGATTACACAGTTTGCTGCCGGTAATTTCGAAGAACATTTGAAATATGCTTTACTTGAAAAAGAAGAACATTTGAAAAAGTTTGTTTTATTTCAACCGTAGAGAAATAAGTGAGATAAAGTTGTAATAATTTTTCTTAACCTCAGTTGAACTTGTATTTGAAAAGCTGATCATTATGTATATACAGGACAAACGGTTCTCATGAAATATGAAATGAAAAGAATGGGAGTAGTGTTTTGCATAATGTTCGCTACTGTCAAGCATGTAATCGTAGGGACTTCTCGTTTGCTGAAAGCAGAGGTCCGTTCCGGAAAGGCCGCTTTTCATCTGCAGTGCAGCTATTTAGGTGCTCTTTCCGCACTCTGTGTTGACCTCCATCCATGGGAATGAGCTCATTCAGGTTGTCTACTCGATGTAATCCTTATAATCGATTCATCCGGTTCCGTTGAGGACACGTTCGTTCGTGAGAAAGAACTTGCGGCCGGTATTATTCAGCGTCTACGAGTTGGTGCGAGGAATGCCCGTATTGCACTCATAAAATTCGCTGCTAAGGAAAAAGTGCGAACAGTTTGGTCGTTTGACAGACCACAAAGTCGTGCTCGTGTGCTTCAAGCACTAGATTCGATCAAATTTAGTAGTGGAACAACAGCTATTCATACTGCACTCTTACAGGTAAATATTTCATAGTAGAAATGGTATTTGTTTCGAAAGCTTTATGACAGAAATACATTTCGTTTTATTTTTCATTAAATTTTCATTCACTCGCAATTTTTTTACAGCTTCGAAAGAACTCTTTTTTAGTTGTAAATTTACACATATGCAGATCACCTATCTCTTAGTAAAGTTCATTGAACCAATGAATTTTTGGTCATAATAAATCAATTTTTGGATGAGTTTTCAATATTTCGAAGCATATTCTTTGAAATCAATCGCTTTGATTCTTGTGCATAGAACGGCAGCTGTATGAATCACTTCGCTTTAAGTAACATAGTTTTTTACACATACGACTGTGATTTCAAATAAGCCCTGGCTGAAACATGAGGCAAGTAGGTGTCACCGTATACATTTCACACTCGTGTATCATCGGAGCAGCCGCTTTATAAATTATTGGGAATATGGAAAACGTGAAGCGAAATGCTTCTAAAAAAAGGGAGCGGCTCTTTCGAGCGCCATCAATGTCTAAAAGCTCTCTAGAAATTGTTTAGCACATCATCATATTGCAGTATAACTAGCCTGCATTATAACTCATATGAAATTCTTATGAATTGGATTTTCTAAATAGGTGAATGCAAAAATATGTGAGCAATGGCAACGTACCGCTAGATGCGCCTCAAATTCAAGCTGTATGCAGCATGGAAATCACTTGGTTCGGCACTTCAATTCCACTGCTTATTAGTCTTTCATAGTGTTCTGTCTTGCCAGCAGTGAAAAAATTGCCTTACTTGAGTTAGTGATCTCTTCATTCTGTACCTTATATGATGCCAACGTTATATAGGTTTTTTTCCACTAATTAAAGCGATAAAGGATATTTAGAGATGGTTTTTTTGCATTGTTTAGGCGATAACAGAGTACACAGCAGTGAAGGGTGCTCGTCCAAGTGAAGCCACGCCAATTGCTGTCGTATTTACTGACGGTTTTGGGCAGAAAGACACCACCGAGGCTGCTACGCTTTTAAGGGCAATCGTTCCAAATATATTTGCTGTTGCAATCAATCATCAGGTCATTCGGTTTATTCAAATAATCTTTGCCCATAAATATGTTGTGCTTAGTATGGTTGAGATTTGCATTTTTCTTTAAATTTGAGGATAGGTTTAGAGAAGCGGATGATGGGTAGATGACATAGAGATTATTAAAGGCGCTAGGATATAATAAGCTATGTATGGCCGCAAAAAAACGGATTTTTTTTCTGGATTTTTGAGGATTTTTCTTTCTAAACAATCAGTCGATTAAGGATTTTTCTAATTTTCTTTCTGAACGAATAGAACAAAGTGGGAAAAGTCCACTTCACACATTCTCATTGAAAACCCTTTACCGCCCGCTTTCTGTACCTTTTCTACCTTTTTACTTCAACTAATGATCACTATTGCCTTTGGATTTTATTAATTTCCAATAATTGTTCGCGCGTTCCGTTCTAGTGCTTGCATAATGACATTTATCACATAGAAATTACTTATTTATTTTTACCAAATGAAATTTCTATTTATAGTATCCGATCAGTCGAATGGAATTGGAACGAATTGCTGGTGCCAAAGAACGAGTCTTCACAGATTCAAATATTGATGAACTCTATTCGATGCTGCAACGTTTTACCTCAAGTTGTTAGGACAGTTTTGTGTTTGAGGACATTTTATGTGCTTACAGCTGATTAAATCTTTTCTGCAAAAATATGCATCAAATTACTACAACTGCTTCATATCATCTATCCGTTATACCACGTCAACGTTTAGGACTACGAAATAATCTAAGTAATGAAGTATTAGTAAGAATAATTTATAAAATGTAACGTTTATGTAAATGCTTCAGATTTATACCGTTCAGTGTCTTCAGAATTCGCTAAGAACAAATTTTTTTTGCTTCTGACGTTTTTCACTAAAGAGAAATAGAAGCAAGAGGTTAATATATTGATCTTTAAATTTATTTTCCGTATAATTATCGTCGTATATGGAACTTATTGTGATCTAATATATTGAGCGTCTGGAAAGCGTGCAAGTTTTTCCCATGATTTTCTGTCGTATTTTGTGGATTTTCGCTTTCCAGTGAAAATGCGCACAAGTTGACGAAGAGAAGTAACTTTTTAACTTTTATTTAATGCAAGAAATTATTGCTTTACATATTCCATTAATGTGGCGAAAAATTATTCACTTATCGTTTAGCATCAAAAAGTTCTTCGACTGTAAGTGCATTAATTTTTTGGATAACTGGATGATACCTCCTATATTAAGACGTTATACTGGCCTCACTTTTGAGCTAGTTCGACATATTCATTTTTCAAGCAGTAATGATGCCGTTGAATAAAATGTTATTTATTTTATGCTCATAGAAGTTTATCCTCACAATTGCCGTACAGAAATAAAACGGCCATATAACATATTGGCATAACCGGCGCCCGACATTACCACATATTCGTTTTTTCATTCAACGGAAAAAATGAACTACAAATTATTTTTGCGTTCAAACTAAACTATATGCTAAATTATAGCGAAATTAATAACATTGTTGTTTGAAGGAAGGGCGCAAAAATTTCTTCAATTACAAGCGTTAGAGATCTCAGGATATTGTCTGGATATATTTCCTAGTGGATGACGTCTAATCTTACGGATTTGTTTACGAAGAAGGAAGGGTTTTAATGGGGGGCACTTAATCGATTCCGAAAAGATGCTTTCAAAAAATTGTGATTTTTATAGACGAAGAATATTTGTTCCTTACTTAAATGATCAGCTATTTAATTATAGGTATTTTTTTCACTGTCTTCCACATTTTTATTCGAATCAAATGAAATATTTCAAAAATTTCTATGAGTAAAAGATGGTTTACTATGGAAATGTAATGATCAACTCTTTAAAAAAAATGGAAATCTAAAAAGTCCGTATCGAAATTTTATATCCGAATCCGGGAATTTCGAAAATCTGGAAAAAAACAAGCAAGCGATGGATATTTGATTCAAGAAGCGATCGGAAAATTGCTTTCAGTAGTATTGGCTGTTGCATATTTGATAGAGTTTTTCGCTCTTATATTTTTACTATGGTGTTTACGCTACTTAGAAACTGCGTTGTGCTAACGATTTCGATGTGTAAATTATTTATTTCAACGGAACTTATCGTAACATTGCAATGAAATGCATTGGCAGACGTTTGACATAAGCACGACTGACGTCTGAACCCTATAATAACGAGAACAAACGCTAAATTTCTGGATGACTATTTGTGGCAATGATGTTACAGTGACACTATGAAGATGTGTTTAAGTCTAGAAGGAGTGGAGTTTAAAGTTCTCCAAACTCCTGAAACGTCTCAGTCAGTAGCTTTCCCTTCTCTCGTGCTCTCCACCTCTGTAAGAGAGAAAATCGAAGCGGCACAAAAATTTCCTAACTCTGAAAGTATGATATAATGCCTCTTACGAAAGTTTACACCTGGCGAAGCGTATCATTGCATAATTTTTTAAGATTTTGATGCCCTAGTAGTACAACTTAAAAAAAGTTCTGAGACAGAGAAGCATATCGTAATATCGTTTTCGAAATTTTGGAGTGAGCGACATAAACAGCAGTGATCCAAGAGCGCAGTTCATTACGAGCACTGGCTCGCGTAATTTTGATCAGCTGCTGTGTCTCTTATGCTAATTAAGCACTGTTTTTCGTGTTCCTGCAAGCTTGCGGATTTAAAATTAAATTACACATTGCGTGCATAGTGAACTAGCCTCCCTATAGAATGCATAATCGCATGGATGGAAAGACAAAAGGCCAAAGGAGGAGGAGGAGGTGGAGCTGCATAGAGATGAAGGTAACGAACGCCTTGCAGGACCTAGAAGCGAGTATCAGGCTTAGCGACATTTTGCCCTTGCGAGTTCATTTGATCTGCGTTTGCTGTTTAGTGGGTGAGCATTGGACGTTCTCTGCGGAAAAAAGCTGGAAGCATGGCGTCTCCTATTCCACAACAATTAAAAATGCTTGGAATGCCAGCTGTCTTCAGGTGGAGGCAGTTTGTCCTCCCTTCTTCGTAGAGAAGTGCAAATATCTCTTCTTCGTTAAATGCGACTGGTACAGGTGCTTAACTGGTGCAGTTTGCATTTTGCACAATTCAGCATTCATACAAGTTATTGCATAGATATGGAGATGGCCGAGAGGAGGTGAAAACATTGTTTGTTTTCTTTTATTTGTCGATAATCAATGAAAGCTTTATCCATAATGAAAATGAATCGGCGATCTCACACGAACCGCGCAACTGCTGTAACACTGAGCTACCGCAGGGAACGGCCGTCGTCTCGCTTAATTCGTTCATGTTCTAATGATTATATGATGAGCCACCCTTGTTGTTTGCATAATACCAATAGTTAAACTAAAACTAATATCAGTAGGACAAAATATTTTTACAAATATAAGGCTATAACAACTTTGGATTTACTTTTTCTATTCCTGAGGTTTGAAAGAAAATCAAGGGATCGGAGATGAATCAGAGGTGGAGAATCATATGGAACGAGAACTGCTTCGAATTTCTTGTACGTAACACTTCAACTTCATACTTGTTAAGGCAATGAGGTTTTTTATCAGCCGACTCTTTAGGAACAGATCTGACTATTTCTTGCATTTTTAATACTCACTTTTGCACTCTCGTAGGATGAAATGAAAGAAGGTAAGGAAATTAGGAGGTCGTAAACTTGATCGAGTAATAGAATAAATGTGGAGGGAGAGGTGAATAGGCCAAATGAAAAAATGATGCCGAACCAAAGAATGAGCTAGAATGCACCGCCTTAAATGTTCCTCATTATAACATTATCGTAGTGAAATTGTTCTATCAAGGTAGAGTACACTTATTACGTTCTATTTGTACGCCAATCTATTACTGTACTGCTGCGGCAATCTGTTGTCAAGAAGCTGAGGCCAGCATTCACTCTGCCAAAAAATAAATATCAACAATCGCTTGAATCCATGGGGAAATTTCTGAGAAGCCAACGTACACAATGTGAGGCGAGTAAAAAGATCTCTCACTGGGAATGCGCAAGAGAGGCAGGTGCTGCATAATTGTTTCCCCATAAGCATCAAACATATGCATTTACACCTTACAACGTAGATTTATACGCATATTCATATCTATATATCCGTGAAAATTATCGCTACTACAAACGTAAAACGAATCACACACATGCATATAAGTTATCACTTTCGCTATGCTTGTTTATATTTGCCGATGCAGCTAATGCTCTTAATTATAGGCTGTTTTCTCACATGTTTCGCCACTTTTCCGCATGGGAATTCGTTGAGCCCAGACCTTTGGTCAATAATGCATGCGATTGGACGTTAGCTGCTGGTTAGAATTTTGCTACGCGATTAGCAGGCGTTGGCTTTTTGGGCTTGAATTTTCGTCCGTTTCTAGCCATCGTTTTTGTCCCAGTTCGTGCCCACTTTTTATTTGATTAGTGTATTCTCATATAGTCGATGCCAGTGAGTAAATATGTGAGCATATATCGTTCAAATGAGCATTAAATGATTGTTATTTATCTGCATACCAATTATTAGTGGCTGCGTACACAACTTCAGCACATTATCGACATCATTTCCGAACACATATTTTTCATTGTATAACGGGTAAGATGTCTGTGTGAGCGCAACAAACGACTTTAAAAATTTTTTTGACTTTTTAAAAATTAAAAAAAAAAAATTTTTTTTTAAATGTCATCCTGGTATCATTTCTAGGTGCCAGTTGAACATTCAGCTGCTTCAGTAGATTTTAATTTGCAAAGCGCCATATGAATATATAATGTCGACGTCTATGAGCAGACACCATCAACGCGCCCATTACCTTTAACAGTTTCGTATAAGGAATAAATAAAACATGAAAAATCCGCTCATTGTTGCGGATCACGTGCCTCCTGAGAATATCGATATAAGCTGACACGTGATGAGATAATGGAGGGGATGGAGTATGTGAAAACTCTACGATTACATTCGATAAACGAATTCTGGTCTGGTTCCACTTGAACTGCGAAAACTTCGCTTATGTCAGTACCATTTTCGATTGAGGAGACCTGACGAGGTGCAGTGATAGAGTATTAATTCGGTCGACTATTAATTTGCTCCAGTATTTGTTCGAGTTTATTCAATTTTACTTTTCGGCATTTCTGCGATATGCGTATGCGGTCTAACATCGTTGCTACGCATTTGTGTAAAATTTTTACTCACCTCTGTGTCTTACTCACCTTCTAGGTATTCTCGACTTTTCGCTAAGCTTTGCATTTCATTACTGAGTTTTTACAGTGCTAATCGTTGAAAATGTCCCATTTGATTATAATGGGGCATTTCAAAGAAAAGTTGAATACTAGATGGTAGACCGGTTAAGGCGATGTTGATGTTAACCTCAAACGGCATCGTCATGTTTCGTTTTCACAGGCGTAGCCAACTTTACGCTTAGGCATGGTATAGTAACATTGTTGCTGTCGTGCATTTAGCAGAACAACGTAAGTGATGAAATTTGATGGATATAAAATGCATCGCAGGGTACCCTCTTATTTCGGATGACTTTTGAATTGATGTTCATCCCTCGATATTATTATTTCATAATGTTGCAAAACTTGCAAATCAGTTTTCCTCCAGATCCAGCGGATTTTTTCATAAAACTGTTGTTGTGGCAATGATTACTTTGCCCTTAAATTTCTTCACTTCAGCGGGCAGTTTCATCATTTATCATTATGGGCAGGGAAATATGCAATATATTTGAAATTATCTTGCAAATTCTCTGTAAAATATACGTTCAGAGAACCAGTTGAGATGCATAACTTGAAAGTAACACTGTTAGACGAGTAACTTACATGAGATAGAGATACAATTCATCCCTTGCCGAAGACAGAGAATCTCAGCTAAAAGAATCTCAGGTAAGAGAGAGCATTCAATAAGAGCCACAAAGAAGCTGAACGTCAGGGCATCTGCTCCAGAAGCAATACTAAAAAGTTTTCTCGCCAGAGATTTGCTCTGCAAGGAAAAATTCTTCGCTCAAAATTCTTTCACTCCTCCCCTTCCCCTCATCCTCACCTCCTTCCACAATGACGCAGGTCGATCATGTTGTATTGGAAATTTGCGCACTTAATGTCAATTAGCAAATATCAAATGCAGCTAAAGTTGCAGCACAGAAAAAGAAATCAGTTTTCCCGTTTTTTTTAGAACAGCATGGATGGAAAATGAGTTTAATGTATAAGCGAGGATTCGAAAATGATAAAGGACATAACAAAATAGAATAAATTATGAAAGCGCTGCAAAGAAAATTACTCACGTAAGAAATAACTGGATTGACAAAGTTTAGTTACATATAATTTTGCGTACTTTATAATTTTGCTTCGAAGTTGACATTAGACGATTTGATTAAATAAATATTAAGAGTTCATTTTTTGATAACCAAATGCGATGAATTGCTGGTTAATGTAGAGGATGAATGCATCGATGAGTGTTCATTGAGCGAAATGGTAGTCGATGAGAAATTACCGGATTAATGCAAAGGGATCTGAAAATGTGCAAAATTGCCGCAAAAATTAGATCAGCGGTTGTAATTGCAAACTTTTGATATTCATCCTCCCATTCATCCTCCTCCCCCCAACATCTAACATAGTTACTTTAACATAGAATAGAGATATTACTACCAAAAATTAAGGTTCAAAGCAAAAATGCTTGCATTCCATGAAGGCATGAATGATTGGACAGAACGTTTTCCTATCACTAGCCCAACAATTTTCTTCTCTAAAAGCTTGATAAAATACCAAAAAAATATGTGCCATTCCGTTATATTTGATAATCGCGATAACTTCTCACTCAGATTTCAATAACCTCACTGCAATTTTCGCCAAGCTTGGATTTAAATCAGTTGAATGTTCATCTATAATATTGCACTTCACTACAAATGCGAATGAAAGAAATATTTGTGCAGAAGGACTTCAAATCGGTCCTTGAAAAAATCTCCTGGAAGAGCATTTCGTTGAAGTTATTTTCATGAAACGTTGACGGAACACACAAGCTTTTCTAAAAAGAAGTAATGAATGCTCACGATGGGAATATCGATATTTTGCTGAAAACAAAGCGAATATATCGATAGAGATAAGATATTAGACGAATAAAAGAAATCTGCACATTCATAAAAAAAATACGAATTGCGGGAACGATGCACAAATGGAAAAATTGTTTCACAATTTAACTGACCGAGGAATACGGTCAGTTAAGATGTGAAATAACCTTCAGAGAAAATACGTCAACGATGATCTCGAAATAATGGAAAAGATGCGAGAAAAACGTGGGGTCGAAATTTGTGGAAGTTGGGAACTGAAAATACGAGCACTATGATTCACTGAACCATTATTTTTAGGATTGTCGAATTTTGCTTAGAACTTGTCAACGTGTATTTTAATGAGAGGGAAATCTTTGCATAACATTTCGAAATGCTCTGCATTAGCTCGACAATAAATCCGTGAACCTTGACGTAAAATGAGGTCGAGTTGAAATTTAATGAAATTATGGAAAAAAATCTGAAGCTCATAATAAGCATAAAATTGGAGCTCCTTCGTCGACTTCTCAATTGCATTGTTAATATTGGGAAAGGTAATAGTCACATTAAAGACAATTCAAAATATGTTGGGACTGATCACATTTTTATCCGGCATTTCCAATATTTCATTGAAAAAAAAGTGACTGTACGCAAACAAATTGAGCCTTTCAGTCGGTATTCCCTCCGGTGCACTATGTCTTCCACAAGCGATACTCAATGATCACATCGTGATTGGAGAAGAGGCCTATGCGATAGCAGATTTATAAAAATCACCTTATAATGATAGTAAAAAACTGTTAGCGAAAGCATTTGACTCGATATGTCTGTGTTCATCGTTTCCATCAAGTAATAGACGACTTCAAGAGAAAAAATCAATGCTATTAGGATGCTATATTTGATTGGAGAGGAAAATTTTTTTATTATCCCAAATGGATGGCTACACCAAGCAAAATTACGACTGCACAACGTTGAGCATTATTTGCTCTCTTATAAATATATAAACTATGAGTGGCACACTCATAGTTTGTTTGCTATGTCGTCAAATTTCGATATGTCATAGAGCTAATTAAATATCGTTCAAGCATTCAAGAGCCCTTAAGAGAAAGTGCGCTTGGTGAGTTTTTTACAGAGAAATATGAAATTGAGTTCTTTACAGAGAAATATGAAATTAAACTAAAATTGGTTATGAGATAAAAAACCGCAAACAAACAAAGCCTCTCTCAGTTAGGCAATTTCCGAGAATGGTACTCACATGGCCCCGTAGCATCGAGATTACGATCCACTGAGTAGTACGAAATGAATCTCAATGCTTCGGCAACATTATTCCCTTTTCAGCGAGATATCAATGCTTCCTTCATAAGTTTTCATCATTTGAAGCCAATATCACTATCCTCGTTCAACTGCTTACGATTAGTGTTACCGCCTACACTGTGATTATTTCCATCAGTAACTGAAGTGATATTTTAAGAACATATTACCATAGTGTATAAAATCAACAATTTTATATTTCGAGGACTTTGTATATCGGGAAAAAAGTAAATGGAGCAAAATCAATGAAATGGATGAAATATGAATTCGAAAAGATTTTTAAGTAGAGTTTTGAAGCGAAAAGTTATAGCTAAGTGGAGTTTTGAAAAGTCAGCCACAAACTGCTACCTTTAATCAGCATATGAAGTTATAGGCAACGATTTCAAGTGAGTGAAGACCATGATTATAAGCAGAAATTTATTCATTCGCTTGCAACAAAAACAGCACCTCTAGATCAATAAATGAGTCTTGAATAGCGAGCGCTAAGTGGATGAATGAAATGGCTGCAGATGGATTTGTGCAATATTTAATACCTTCGATTGATGCACGAAGTAGTATTCACGACAAATTGGTCAATGCCAAGATGCATATTTGTGCTTTATTTTGGACGGAAAGGGAAGGAAGAGGGAAAATTAGGACTGAAGTGCGAGAAGAGTGGAAGCGGGAAGAGAAGTGGCGAACAACGGACAAAGAATAGAAAATGTTGAAGTTAGGAATTCATCGAGGAAATGTGACCATTTCATTACTTCATATTTGATGAATAGAGGCTCGTAGCAATAGCAGTCTATATCGACGTTCTTATAATGCTTGACAACACTTCTTGCAGTGACGTTTAAACAAGGTTCTTGATAGTTTTTAAAATGTTTTCATTAGTGGTTCTTCGACTAGTTGCTATTGAAGACGTTCAAGCGAATAATCCTTTGATATATCGCCTTATTGAAGTCACTCTACCAACAGTGGTGGTAGCCAGTAACACGATTTTGACGCTTACATTAGGTGGTTATGTATTGAAAGTTTATTATGCGTTTAGAGTGACTAGTATAGTACAATCTTACATCCGTCCCCCCAACTAATATGCTTCTAGTTTATATACTTTACAGTATATAAGCCTTATGATCTTCATAGCACCTTAATGAAGCAATCCCTATTGATGTTGTTTTCATAGTGATATTTTTACACTCTCTTATGGCATGCTTAATGAAGTTTTTATTGCACACCATGCAATGGCGTTAAACATTCCAATCGTTACATGGTATGAGATAAATTTCTACGTCGAGATTACCGAAGAGAAAAGCTGAATTACTGAAGCGATCGATGGGGCAGAAATTGAAACACACTTATTTAAGTAGTGTTTCAAGATATACAAAAGCAATTCAATTAACTGAATAAAAATCTCGATGATCTATGAAAAAGGTAACGTCAAAAATTTGTTAGAATTCTTATTCAAAAGATGGAAATTCATTTGGAAAAATGTAGGAGGGATGGAAAAAATGGAAAAAGATGGAAAAAATAGCGCAGGAAGGATCCTGAGAAAGTAGGATATCCACGGTAGGATCCTGAGAAATAAAGCTATGAGTATGACTGTGATTAATCTCGATTGCATTGAACGCAATAAAATGCTCTAGAAAATAACAAACACTTTCGAAAACAATAATATGAATCAATAGAGATAATTATATTTATATGCATTCTTACCGTTCGCATCGTTCATTTAAAAGCGGCAATAATTTAATTGCTGTACTTTAACCTATAATTAAAGGTTATTATATAGTAAACTATGAGTGGGCGAAATGATCAGAGTATAAAAGTTATGTTTACTTCTCTTGTACTCGTCAAATAAAATGAGGAAAATTACATCTTTAATTTAATCGCGGCTATTTACAAGTGTTCGTGTGATGGGCTACGTCGTTAAAAGAAGTTTTAGAACACATACATCAGTTCCTAGTTGCTTTTTTTCGAAAACTGCTTCGAAATACCTATTCAGTGGAATATTTACTGGATATAGTTCTTTCGTAAAGGAAAGCCATAGGAAATAGGCAGAAACAAACTAAATCACTAGAATGGCATGCCAAACAAGCGTGTATGCGTAATATATAAATCTGTTTGAGAGTATATTTAGTGGTTCCCTTTCTTCTCCGAAATTAAATTGGGTTTGAGCTGAATTGAGAAAAAGGGAGTCGAAAAGAACACAGGAATTGTGATGATCAATATGGATAGTGTTGAACTGTATAATGTTTCAATGCTGCAACAATACTTTGCTTCTGAATGCTGACAATGATACGATTACTGTTTTTGGATAAGGAATTTTAGAGAAGTCAAAGGTATCGCTGTTTTCCCTTTTAAATTAGAGCAACGTAATCTCTGTTATAATGTGTTCTTTTCTGCGTTCTTCGTTTTGAAAATAGTCAAATATACTCGGCTTACATTAAAATTAATTACAGTTGCAAAAAAAGCTTCAAAGCAACGATACTCTTCCAAAGAGTTCCAATCTACATAAAGCATAATCGCTCGTTGCGGTCTTCTTTAAGAGAGATCTATTGATTTACTTTCGAATGTTAATGTAAAACACTATTAAAGTATAAATAAAATCATTATATGCGAAAAATATAGATCGCATTTTTCTTGTTACTTTGCAATCTTTTTTTAGGAACAGTACATTTCAATAGTTCGTTGAGAAATTGTTTGAATTATTATGATCTAAGAGTTTCCACAAAGAAATGGCTACAGTTGCAGAGTGGCGCCTGTTTTTACCGACAGTCTAACATGTGCAGAAATATTCTCAGGTATTTGGCGCATAAGACGGAATTTATTATCACCTTTATCACTTACTGAGTGGAGAAATCACCTGATAAGCTAATGCGTTTTGCCATAAACATTTCCATTTCTACACGACATGAGAGCCTGAAGGAGCATTACACCTTTAAGTGCTGTGCGCTAAGTGAAACAAACTTTGCTATTCGAAGCCACAAATGCAGCTGGTGCTATTGCATTTTTTTCTTGAAATTTTTAGCCTCACCGAAGTTCCTCCACCTACTTTTTTGCTCCCCATAAATTCACATCCTCCCTCCCTCAGTCAAAAGAAAACTGAATTCAATTTCGGCACGAGAATATAAAAAATGAAAGCTTCACCGCATATTTACACCCGTATCAAAACAATCTCTGACTATTTTATGGTGTCCATATATGTGGATACATAGTGATGTCAATTAGCTTGATTAGTGACAGTAAATGCATCAATCAACGTCTATTCCAGAGTGAAATCGGAGCTCACTATGGTTAGTGATAGCCAATCGACGCTGCCCACCGACGATAACTTTGCAAAATATTTTCACTAATTGCTTTGCCCTATTTCCGGTGAATAAAACGTTTGAATAATAAAAGGGAAAACGTTTAGGAGACATAATTGTTTCTTAAGAAATGCCAGTTTATTCCAAGGTGTACGATGTGTTCGTCAGGATAGTTTTTCATGGTGGATCAATGCGAAATGAACTAAATCCTTTGCGTTCTTGCATTATCATTGTTATTTCCCTAACAATTTCTTTTGTCATTTCAACGCAGAAAAAGAGGAGTTTATTCAGTCTTTTGGAGCCGCTTGTAGAGTGATGCTTTTTTTCAATTCTATTTAAATTATTGAAAATGATAGATGAGGAATGATATGGAGGCAATTCTATGATATCTCAATATTCCTGATTTTCGCTGCAAGGTGCAAATTCTATGGTTTAAATCTTGATATTCTTAGAAAACATGAACAAATTACTTCCTAGTTTATCCAGTGCCTCAATAACAGCTCACAAAATTTCGCCTTCACTGCAAGGCTCTTTCGAGAAAACTGACCATTTTATCCGCCAGATGTGGTAGTTAGCATTCCGGATGGATTGTATTTCGATGTGGATATTTTTTTCCTCGTTCCATAAGTTGTTTCACCGAAAAATGCTTCCAACTTTACCAAATACATATTTCAGAAAACACGATTTGGCGCTATTAATCAATAATTGATATGTTTCTGAATTTTTGAACAACTTTTTCTTCAGTCAAAATTTGAATTATTCAGCAAGGCGAGGAGGGATATGTGAACGTGCATATGCAAAAAATGCAAAAATGCAAAAAATATAGCTGAAATATAGCTGAACTGCTATTAAAAGGAAAGGCTTGAAGAGCTCCACTAACGACGAACATATTTTAAAGTCTTTTTTTTCGCCCTATTATGCATCAATCTGCAGACATATTTCAAGCTGCTGCAAAAAAATCCCCATGAACATCTGTCCCTGAAGTTTAGCTTATGGTGCGCTAAGGAAATGAGCAAAAAGCATCTACTCTCACCGGCCCTTTTGCAGAATTCTTATTTATTCTAGACTTCGAGGATCGGAAAAAATCTTGTAAAATAATAACGTGGTATAAACCCGCTCATAATCACAAGTGGCCGACTGTTTATGGTAATGAGCAAAAAACAATACATTTATATGCAGATAAGAAACGAATACACAAATTTTCATATCAAATGTGTCGACTGGAAACACATTTTAGTTTATCATCGTTTAAATATTCGGCGATTATGAGCCATTAAGTAGATGCACATAATGCGGCATTTATTACGCTGAAAGTTGAATCATTCGTATTAGAGACTATGTGTTCATAGCACATTTTTGAACTATGATTTTAGTGTCCGAAAATTCAGCAAGAGATGACACCTGCGAAAATTTTTGCCCACAACTATGCAGTCGAGTGAAACGAAAATTTATTTAAGGCAACCACCACAATTCGCTGCACCTTCCTGCGAATTATTCATCTTCATAGCTGTTGTTACGGCTTGAAGACAAGCAACGCTGTTAAAGCATAATTTTAGCACCTTAGTTGTAAGCGTTGGCACTTTTGTCGTTGAAATAACCATTTCATTTCTCGACGGTTCGTCGTTTTTCAATGACTCAGTTGTTCTCTTTTTTTACTGTTCGAGGAAAATTTCGAGATCGAGTTGAAATATTCATAGTTCCTCAATTCCGCTACCAACGAATCTATTCAACTCCATGGTTGAAAATAAACCGTCTTAAACAACAGCGATTTCAATATCTCTGTTGCCAATTGGGACGCCAGTGGTATTGTTATCGTTTAATTACTAGATGTTCAAGGGTTTAGAAATTAAAGCAAATCTCCTCATTTCTCTCTCACTGCAATTAATCACTATTATCAAAAGTGGCAACGAAAAGATGTATATATATATATGTATATATATATATACATGTATATATAATTTGTAGTTACACCGAGCTCTTCTATTCAATGAAAATATCTCATTTTTGGGGTGACGAGAAGAAGATTGCAGGAAAAAAACGTCACACCATGTTCCTTGATAAGCCATCCCATTTATCAGTCGTTCATTTATAGGTTTACTTCAATCGACAACGCGTTCATTGCAAATAAATATCTCTTCATGCCACTAGCACTTCCGTTCAATCGAAAATGTGAGGTAGCGCGAAGATGAGTGCTTTGGCTCGTCTTCAGTCTATCTGATACTGATGAATCGATTCATCGTTGTTCCCTGCGATTTGCTTAACTGCCCGCTCCCCACTGAGACCGGAATGACTCGATATGGCAACGACACCACCGCGCACTAGATGAAACTAAACGACAGATTATTCTATAAATAGAATCATTTCTACTATGCATAAATTTGAGAACATATTTATATTGTGATATTTCGATGAAGAAGACGTTAAATGTTCCATACTACAATTTTTCTTCGCACTCGAAATGTATGTATGACAGATCTGCGTAATTATAGTCGGCATGAGAGCGAAAACATTAGACTCGCTTGTTTTCAGCTCATTGCTTCAATATAACAATTAACACTCTATATTGTTGTTTTTCATCCGTTTCATCAAGCGAAAAATTCTAAGCTTGCATCAAGCACCTCTCCATGATCATCGGGCTCGATCTGTGCATGCGAGGGCGGCGGTTTAAGTGATGCGAAGAAGGCAATTTTACTGTTGAAGACTCGCACGGAAATGATGAATGCATGAATGCCGGTGAAACCTCCGTTTTTTCGACCACAGTAATGATCAGTTGCATTTAGGTTTCATTTTTGCCGGCAAGTTTGCTGGAATATGCTTATCAATTTCCTGTTTATTCACTATATGCAGACGCTGCATCTAGTGAAGAAACAGGAAATTGGAGTGAGCCGATTGCAATTCATCTAGAAGCTATCTATACTGAAGATAGGAAAAACTTCCACAGCATACTTGAACGATTACGCTTCCAAGGTTAAAAAATTAAATTACATTTTTCGTCATCCTTACATTGTGTAATCTATTCTTTAATTAAAAAAAGAGATTACTGAAAGTTGCAATAATGGAGGAATTGCAATGCTTTCCTCGTCCTCCGTGAAAATAGTTGCATAAAATACCTTCAAATTTTGTAAAAATAACAACTTTTTTAAAGGTTCTTTTTACGAGTGCATCAACGTCAAATGCTTTGGAAATGTGGACGCAACATGAAGCGAATATTCTGGTAGGATGACGAAAATGAGGCAAACTTGCGGGGCGGAATGTAATGCAATTTGCGCAGAGAGATAAACCATCGAAGTGAGCCGTGTGAATTGAATTTCTAATTGACCCGCTGCTCCAGGCACGCATGCACACAACTATTTACAAACATTAAGTGAACAAATATACACGCATATATCAATATACACGTGCACAGACATAAACAGAAACGAACATACATACACATAAACGCATTCACACAAATCCATATATACTGCTCATTGTAAATTATTTATTTAAGGTGGTACTCAGAGAAATATTCGCACCATGAGATTATGTTATTTCCCCCTTTTTTGAACTATAAGCATTGTACTGTTATTTCGGTGCTATTCGCCGTATACCTCGATATAACCATCAGTTATGCGCTCTCTTATGAATACATGTTCCTCCACTCGACCGGGGGCAATGCCTTTCCTGGTAGCACCTCATGGCCTTTCTCTTTTGCAGGTGCCACTTAATGTCTACACACTCTAAGTGCAGTCACTCCCAGTCTACCCGTGCAATCCATCTCACCGCATTGTGAGAAGGCCTGAAAAATGTTGTATTCGATTATGTGTTTTCTTAAGGTGAAGGAAATAATGCTGGAAAATGAGTTCAAAAGAATCCTACTAAAAAACAAAGAAAAATTAAATCTTAATCCTATTTGAATCGTTTACTCTCCTTTTACATTCTCTTAAAAAAAAATTGAGAATTTTATTAGTTCTTCGATGTATAGACGACGCTCTCTGGAATTGTTTTCCACTATTATTGCTAAAAAATATCAATAAGAAATCGCAAACAGAATATTGAATTTGCTGTATATGAGACTTGTATTTCAGTGAAGCTTGAATGGAATTTCCTAGCCGTTGTGGAAAGCATCTGAAAAAAATGGATCACTCTTCTATAGGAACTAGAAAAAGGGACGAAAAGACAAAAGGAAAATTTTGAAGTTCGAAATTGATCTTCCTCACATCACTTTTCGGGAACTCTTAACGTCAGAAAAGAAGTTTGTTACTGCTTAAATAATAAAGTAACCGCTGAAGGTTCTCTGAGACCATTTTTTGATGGGAATAATGACAATGAGAAAAACGCTGTTTTTTCAAAAAAGAGTATAATTTTGTTATTTTTATTCATAAAAATGCTATGAATTGAGATCATTTTGCAAAAAGAAAAAGAATACCATGTAACTTCTATGTGTTTTTTAGCCACTAATGATCTAATTAGCAACGAAAACAAATAGAATAGATTAATTAAAAGTTTAACAATGCTCAACAGAACGAAAAGGAAAGTGGTCATTTTGCATTTGCCTCGCAAGTGAACCGACTGATGTCTCTCATTTGCGTCGCTTCTTTTTGGCACCGGCATTCTCCTTCCCCTTTCCCCGTCCCGCTCAAATGGATTATTTAGTTCTATATTTGGAACAGTATACCCTGTCAAGTACTGGGATTGTAGCAGCTGCCAGGAACTGTAATGGGGTAGGTGATAACTGCTAAGTAACAGCCTAATAGTATGCAGTAACTTTAAAGAATGCTTTTACTGATAGTGTTGGTTATCAGTGTTGCCAATTCTTTTGTTGTAATGAAATATTTATTCAACTCGTTTGTTTATTTCTTAAAGCAAGGAAGTATTGAAAGCTCTACAACATATTTATTAACACTGAAGAAGCTATTTTTATTTAGTGGAATAAGGCGCACAGAAGTCAAATTCTACAGGCGGAGTGTTGCACGAGTACGACCGGATATCAAGAGACAAGAAACAAAACTTGACGGGAGATAGCCAACAGGGCACTAACTGCGCTAGCTTCGTCCACCGCTTGTTTTAATTCACCTCCACTGCTTTACTCCAATATTCTATCCTTGCTCCTCAACTCGTTCGTAACTCTAAGGAAATAATGTCGTAGTGTTTATCATGTAAGAATATTTCACGTTGATAGACTTATTGGATTAGGATTAATTGCTTCGACTTGCATATATTGTTTTCTGTTATGATTTTGGTGAAGTTTTCTTAGCGTTGCATTTAAAATGTTCGTTGAAATGGAAATTTTAGTGTTTAATAATATGAAAAGTTAGCTGCATTCTGCGCTTATTTGCTAATAACTGATAGTTACTATTTTTGAAGATAATAGAGATAAATTTTCACGGCAACAAATGCTAATGCTGCAAACAGATGTTCTGTTTATTAGCTTAGCCCAACTCTCATAGTATTATCATTGATATCATTTTGATGACAATTATAACAAATACCCTAATTCAGGATGTAGAAGAGTTCAGGAATGCTCATTTCACACAAATGATATTAGGGATATTATTTAGTGTTATGCGCGGAAATTTTTAAATTTCTCTTTTGCAGATTTTGATTGATGTACTCTTTTGCAAGCATGATTTTGCAAATTGCACACGTGATAATTGTCTAGTGGTCGAAATGTATTCGTATATACATACCTGGAAGTTCGTTCACCTTCTACCTGGCCTGTAATTTCAACTTAATTAACGTGGGAGAAACTCAAGTAGCAATGGAGTCCCCACTTTATATCTTTCGAGTTTAAAAATTATCCACTTGTGACTACATCAACGATCACTTCGATTCCAGTAAGAACATATTTTCAAGAATATAATTATTTGTTGCCGTTTGAGAACTGAGCTGTTGCTTTTCCGAATGCGTGGGCGATGTGGTGTATAGCCGCCGATATGTTGATGCGGACTGCGAATTGAACGGAAACTTTGTTAGACGAAGACAGCGAAGCGAAACACACTAAACGTTCGCATGCACCAAACAATGGAAGAAAAAAGAAAGACACAGCTTATATTAATAGTGGTCACATGACAGCTGATGTAGAAATATGATCACCGCGCCAAGCAGTCTGTTTGTCGGGATGTTTGCCACGTGAACATGCATTTTGCAATAATACTCCCCATCAGGTGTCTAACCCCCTCTCTTTTTGAAGTGGTAAAGGGAAGGGGAGCAGTAAAGGTCAGCATCGTCATAGTCTCCTTCACTGGGATTTCACGCTCAGACTTCATGGACGTCGGCGTGTTCGTCTTGCATGTCGCGCTTGGTCTGGCACCTCGATGTTGTCGGGCATATTCAGTCAGATGAATATATCGTCGCTCAGTTGTGACTGCGTAAGAATGTGGACTGATCATCTGTGCACGTCGCAACTGAAACGTCTTCATTCAGTGTATAAGGTTTATGGAATACTATTCGAAATTGTTGCAGTTCTTGTCAGATTTATTTCTTGAATTGGTCATTGATGCTATCGTTTCTAAACTTCAATGAGTGCCATCATTCGATCAATTCCATATGTTAGAGCATAGAGTTCTACTGCATATTTAGTTGGAACTCTTCAATAAACCAAACGTGAATATTATTTTTTGGAAATTAACGATGAATGTCGGCTGATTAGCGAGCAACATGGTATCCTAAACTTCCCTCAAGAATTCTTTTGTTTATAGATTTGATCAGATTATTTTTATTTTCTGCGAATGTTTTTCGAAATGAAATTGTCGAAAATTGGAACAAATATCATCGATTCGTAAATTTTATTGCTATGACTTCTATGATTATCCCCTCGAGCACTTCAGCGATAGTTCAAAAAATGCTCGGAGTGCTATCCAAAAAATAATTATACAATTATCGAATCCAATAAAAAATGATTCTCAGATATGATATTTTTACCTGTCTAACGTATAACCGTTAGATCTATTGAAAGGGTGCAAATAATTTCGAGAGCAAAATCAAGAGGCTCTACTGATTACGAACAATGCTACAGAATACCAATTTCAGTATTGACGGTGCTATTTCCATCATCATTGAAGTACCTTTATCGAAAGTACCGAAATCTTTGTGCACAGCATAAATGAGCATTTGTTTGCAACAAGGTTATTGAATTTCACAGTTTTAAGCTTTTTTGAAAATGATGGAATTTTTTAAGCTCTTTTCACGAAACTCATGTGTGTATTCTGTTTCGCTGAAAATTTATGAGACTCATGGAACTCATACGAGCTGAGAAAATCATAACTCATTTCGTTTCCTTTTTAGTGGGATTTTTCATCTTTCTTGAGTGACAACGTTACTGCATAAATATGCGGTTCTGTGAGGAAGAAACGGAGGAGAAAGAAGAATATGGGAGGAATCTTTAGATTAAGGTACATGCTTTTCTCCCGAAATTCTGGTTTTTCTCGAACTCTCGCTCCAATTTCGTCTATCTTTGCCTGAAAAGTTACTCCCTCTTAAGAAGACTTCTACCAGTAGTAACTCTCGTAATCCTTTCTTGCATTTTCATGGCGACTAGTATCAACATTTAGGAGACCATTGTTGCAATCCTCTTTCATTTTTGAAACACGCTAACTTAGAAACGTGAATCCCCAAAATAAGAGTTGTTGGCGTTTTCGTTGCGCATCCATCCAAAGAAATGTGATCCTAAAAGTTCGCCTACGCCAGTGAATTTCCATAGTTGTCTCACAACTTCATTGAAATGCACTCTTCGAAATTTTCAGCACTTTCGCGTCATCTTTAGAAATCACTCATTGAAGCAGTTCAATGATATCCAATAGTTCCATAGACGAATAGCTTCGGGTTTCATTTCACCATTTGAAATATTTGTGCGCACGATTTATAATGTATTTTCAATCGCATTTCAGTAAGGATTTTGTCCCTTCATTTTTCACTCAAATTTATATGAATGAAATTTAGAGATGAGAGATTCATTGCCTGTTTTATCGACGTAGCATGTTCGACTTGAGTCAACTTTTGCTTTAATTCTCGCACTCAACGTCACTAATTCTCTAGCCTCCCTACTGAAGTCTCCAAAACAAAATACTTACAAAAATAGTCTACGGAACGGAAATCTACAGATCTGAAGTGCCAAACCGTTTAAGTTCTTTTGTTAGCC
Organism: Parascaris univalens; assembly: GCA_037576465.1. Classification (NCBI taxonomy): domain Eukaryota; kingdom Metazoa; phylum Nematoda; class Chromadorea; order Rhabditida; family Ascarididae; genus Parascaris; species Parascaris univalens. The sequence goes on from CM075173.1 coordinate 34,000,783, forward strand.
GTTTTAAAAAATGGAAATTTTAGGTATTTTGCTTTGTTTTACATAAAATTTCACAAACGTGAATCGGAAATGGTCGTCCGATAGAACAATAAAGCTTATTTACTGGCATGAAACGAATTGTTGATTTCCAAAAAACCAGTCGAAATTCTCGACAGAATAATGTATCGGTTTTGTATCATTACTAGGCTCTTACTACGTAAACTAAGAATAATTTCTTCACATTAAACTGAAATGAAAAAATAACTGCGGAAGAATGATGATTGTAAAATTATGGCGTGGAATATTTTAGTTGAACAAATTGCAAGGATTTGTTGCGTTGTTGCATAGAATATTTTCTATAAATATAACCTCTAACGATTTCTGAGAACTATTACCGCTGAATGTTCGACCCTTCTCTATCCAACTATCAGATCATCAAGTCTCTGTCAATTACAAGCGATTATCAAACGAATCACTCTCAAAATAGATCGCTTTTCTATTACCAGTTCAACTGATGCGTCGCCTTGGCGGGGGAAATCATATTCAGCTCCAAGATACTATTGTTGTTTTAGTGCTCATGTCACAGTTTTAGTATTATTCCATGTACATTGATATTTGACTCTAAAATTCCCAATCATCATTTTTAAAGTCATTTTTAAAAGCTGATGTTCTAAATTGGCAAGATTCAAGAAGAACGAAGAAGTACTCAAATCGCTATCATATCGAAGTTCCAGTTATTCTCGAATTCTGCTAATACTTAAGTTGAATTTTCGAAAGCGTTTCCCTTTCTCGGATCTTTTCAGGCTCATTTTTAGCTCCTTGTTGCTGATATATGACGTACACGGATTGTTTATGGGTGAATTAATTCAGACATAAACGCATCATCATGTGTTGATGCACATCGAGTGGAGAGAACGCAATATTAGTTTTATGTTAATTCTCAAAACGACCGATCCCAGGATCAACTAATCAACGCAACTGGTTGATTAGTTGATCCTGGGATTGGTCGTTTTAAGAATGAGTCGATTATGAATCGCATCGGCATAATAATAGGTTGTCATCAAGTCCTATTACATAAAAGGTTACCGACAGAAATGATAGCAAACTTGCTTCATGTTTTTTTAATGATTTAACGACCAGTCTCGTTCATAAAACGTATTGGTACAAGGAAGATCCGTACAATAAAACAAATTTTCCCTTTCACTTTAGTGGTCATCATCAGGCATCATGAGCGAACGGCAAATTACGTTACAAAATTTATTGGCAACCTCAGTTGCAAAAGTTCTCTCATCTGCGTACTATTGCAAATCAAATATTGCATGTTGCTTTCGCCAATATCTGAAGATTATAGGTGACATTGATTAAATCTGCCAATATTTATAGCCGCGATAGCAGCTTAAAATTCTCGCTAAGGTTTTGTTCGAAGTAATATTTGCGTTCCCATTGTGATACGCTTTTTAACGGAGGCGCAAATCATCGTGAAGAGATTCTCAACATTCAAACATAAGTTTTAACGAAAAAAATCCTTATTTTTCTCAAACTACAGAAGGATTTTAATAGGTGGAAGGATGCATTTGCATATCCTGACAAAAAAAACGCTTAGGCAGCATTTTTCGACTAATTTTTGCACTAAGTTGTTTTCCACAAAATTCATGGAATGATCAACCGCCACTGACAGTAATCCTCAATTATAAACATCTGATCGTCAATAATCGTTGTGATTAAGGATCGCTTGTCAGTTCGAGAACACTGCAATAATCATTGTATCTCAACAATATTGTGCAAAAAAAACTATGTCATCTATCGGTTATTCAAGAGAATTTGCCACAAGATCTATGATTTTCAAGTTTCTCTCACAAGTTCACTTCTAAGTGTGGATTCTGTTTATGAGCAGTTATTGCTAGTCATTTTCGTGCTCAGAAATTAATGAAACTATCAGCTACAATAAGTGACCATCGTTTTGATTCTATCTATAGGTCATCTCCACTATTTTCTTTCTAACTGTGTATTATGCGCTTGAGCATTTTCATTTTAGCCGTCGTTATAATTAGACAAATAAAGTGAGTTGGAGTCATTGGCATTCCATAGGAAATCTTGGATTGTTTATGAGCTTATTGTCGCTTCTGGAGTGAATTAGATCCAGATCAATGATTGAAACCAATATAAGCAATATGGAATAGTTATTGGATGAATTCCGCGAAGAGTTCCCTAAAGAGCAAAAAATATGCATATTTGTATGCGGTGTTATTAGCTCAAATAAATTGCTCTCCTCCATGCTATAGTAATAGCTGTATGTTAAGTAAACAATTAGTCGACGAATATTGCGCTCGTACAATCATCGCAGAGAACGTTTAATTGTTGACATGAGCTTTGCAAGTGATAAATTCTCACATATCCTTAGACTATCCTTATAATCTCTTAGAATTTATATTATCCGGAAAATTCTTCTTTTTCGCTTAAACATTTCAAATTTGTGTCACTGAATGAACGGAAAAATTCAAACAACTTAGTGAAATATTGGCATAAAATAGGTTGAAGCACTTGAGAACGGCCAGTATTCAGCTCAAAAACACATGCATCGTTGTTCCATTCTTACGGATGAAATTATCTGTTTCATAAAATTTCGCATCATTATTTCCACTTTCTTAGAAAAATTAGAACTGGAAGATTATTTCCTGGAGGAAAATTAAAATCTACAAAGCAGCATTTTTCAATCATTTCGTAGCGTGTTGAAGAAAAAACGAAATTGCTCATGCAGTACGACTGACATTTGGCAGACGCCAATAAATCGACTACTTAGATGAGCTATCTCGCAAAGTTTTCTTCAATGCTTCAACTTCTTTATAAAAAACACGAAAACCTTTATTGAAATGTTTAACTCTACCAGTTTATAAAACTGCAGTACGCAATAAACTGGTGGAGGAAATATTGCAACCAATCGAAACGAAAATAAAAATACAAAAACATATACTTAAGTTAATTTCTTAGCTCAAAATTGTGGAAGTTACGCGTTTTACTCTTCACAGCTTATGCTGTCGGATTTTTCAGCGATGTCTCAAATTCAAAAGACATGTACCGTTAAAATGATTCGTCAGGTGCACTTCTCCAACTGCATATTTTGTCCACTCGTATGTACTTCACTGGATCAACCAATAGTTCGAAGCGTTCACTTAGGACCATACAGCTTCATATGACCATATACTTCATCTCATCACGAAATTCAGGTCATTCCTACATATTTTAGACTCGTTAAGAGAAAGCCTCATGAATGTCCAGTGCAAATACGTGAAACTGTGAAAATTATTTGTAAATGCGTGTGTTTGTAAAAAATACGCACACGTATGGCGTTTACGACTGTATATTAGCGTATATCTGCTTGTTGAGCTGACGCCTTGATAAAATTCAAATATTGTAGCAATTATTGATAAAAAATATAATATGTATAATGTTGAGAACAAATTCATATATGCATTTATTGGCGTAAGCTTTAAAAATAAACCTGTAAGATAAGTAATCTTGAAGCCTGTTACTTCGATTCCTCATGAATGCTCACTTGTATCTCGCGAACGCAGTGGAGAATGTTCGTCGTATGCCGAATGCCAATAAGCTAATTTGTTAATTATACTCGCAAACAAGCATTATTGCACTATTGTCCCTACGTGTGCATCGTGCAACGTACTATGGCAATATACTCTGCTTGAGTACACTACCGGAAATTTTCATCATTTTCTGTTTCATGTCTATTTCTATATGCATTCATAAACTAGCTTCCCATTAGAGTGTTTTGAGGAAGATACGTGCATGTGTTCATGTTGGTCTGTCTATATGTCGAATAACTGCAGTTGGCTGAAAATTCAACTGCAGACACATCGCACAGGATGACCTTCGATATCATGTATCACTTTGACTCATCATATTCAGACAGAGTAGTCAGCAGTTACAGGTGTTAAAATAATTTGTTCCTGTTACCTAACAAGCGAGCACAGAAAAACGAGCATTTGCAACATATTTGTGCGAATGATGACAGACCAACTAAAATATAAGTCATACCTCAACAGATTTCGCTTTTTGTCCATAATTTGATGGTCATATGTATGGCATACAAATGCGCATGCTGTGCCCCAATTCTTTAAGTATATGTTTCTACTTGTTTTATGTTGGAATTTTCTTGTCATTTTTCTAATTTCTTTTTCTTTTCGAAAGCAATTTCGACAAGCGTCATTCTACTTATGTCAAAACGCTGATCGATTTCTGTGCACGATATAAACTAATCCCTTTAAGATAATACTGATCGTCATGACAAATATTCGTTATGTTGCATTCGAAACTGGAATTTGCGTTCATAAAATCATGCATTCAATCAAAAACCTCTTAAAGCGCCCACAAAGATTTTGGGGTCCTCGTTCGCTAAACCCTTTCAAATAAATCGACTCGCTAATTTCAATGCCGAATTAGAATACTTTCACTTATTCATTATTTATGCCATTCATTCACATATAAGAAAATGTACAATTTTGTTGAAAATAAAACTTTCTTTAGTGCGTGAATTATGCGATCATTCTCAAAATGGTCGAAATTATCGAGGAACTTAGCCACTTCTTCAAATATTTTCTTCCTTTCACTTCTTATAACAAATCTTTAGTGATACTTTTGGATATTTTCCTTTTAAAATTTTTTGACTAAAAAAGTCAGACAGCTAATCATGGAACGATGTGCATACTCGACAAGAAACGCTCTGTATAACGAGGAAGAACATAAATATTCTGTATAAATTATGAATACCATACTTTGATAAATTGTTAATCAGTTTCTTCTCTCCTTATCAGCAGAATTCATTCAAGATACCCTTCAAAAAATAGAAATCATATTACATAAAGCATACGATAACGAACCACATTATGCATATGTAATAACTCTTTACTTCTTATTCCTTTCAACTGATAACCTTTAGATATGATCAATTCAGCCGCGACTAAATAATCAGTGATCACTAATCTACATGAATGAGAGCTATTCCAAAATTATGTATTAAATATCGAAAAAATTTCCAAATAATTTCAAAGGTTTATTTGCAGAATATCTTTGCAGTAACACAATATCTCGTTTTCGGTATTTGGAATCCGTACATTTGCGTCAATATTTGTTGAATATGGAAATGCAGAAGCCTATCAAAGAGTAAATACAAAACGCCATGCGAACTGCGATAATTATGCAAAGTTGAAGTTTGACGCCTACAGAAAAAACAAAGAACTTATGCTTTTGATTCCATGAGGCAATGATTTTCACTTAAATAGCTTCATCGTGGTCCATTGAAACAAGAATGATCGATACTTCTTATCCACTTTGATGTCTCTTATCCAAATAATTAATATCTCTTATCCACTTTGATGACCGGATTGGATAAACAAACAGGAATTTAACTGAAAAAAAGAAGATTATTCTTTTTACGAGGTTTCATCGATTGCATAAACAATCGATCATAGTCTTCGCTGAATGAATAAGTAGAAAGAAATTAATAAAGTTTGAATTTTAAGAGAGAAATAGAACTTTAAGTTAGTAATTTCTCGCAGTAAAAAATACCACCATATTTGATGTTTTATTGAAGTTTGTTAGTATTTATATTATCTCACTAAAAAATGTCGCAGTGATTCAACAAGTACAACTAAATTCACATCCGTAATTGATGTTGAATGGGCGTGGCAATATTGAGCATTATGGGGGTGGAGCCGGTCGTACAAGCGTTCGTAGAGTTACTGCCTAACGCGTTCGTTCGAAGCAAGTATGCTGGAATTTGCCCTCTAAAAGCTTGCTTCGTTTGTCCCTTACTGCTGAGTATTTGCATATGCTTTGGCTATCAGAATTCGATGGTTTTATGTGGATTTATTTATGTACATTTTTTGACCACTTTTCAACTGTGCAAATATCGTTTACGACAAATGGCATTAGGAAGGGCTTCTCAGACTAATGAAAAACGCCCGTGTTCTTTATCGATGTTTTCCTCATTCCTGGAAATTTCCACGTTCCAAGAGTTTCTAAGCATGAACTGTATGAACTAAAAAAATGTTTATAATATATTCGAGAGCTCAATTCCCTGCAGCGACCATCATTTCCCACTTTCACGCTGGGGAATTAAATTCCACAGTAACCACATTAGAATGGGGATTTGTATGAAGCCAACCTCCAAGAAAGCGGGAGATAATTCGGGCAACGGAACGGATAATAAATCTAATATAATGGGTGCAAAAATGCACCTTCAATAGATGGGCTATATGCGACGGTGACTGATTTTGAAATATGAACTGATAAGAGGAGCTTTACTGGAACCTCAGTCATCAGGTAGAAAGGGGAAACTAAACCGAAGTATTCTGATGGACCTCTGTTGAAAAAAAATCAATATACTTCCTCTGTTTTAATCATGAGATTATCCAATCACGGTAGGGAGCAGTATTTCCCCACGCGCGTTTCAGTAATTTACGTATTCATTATTTCTGGAGTTCTCATTCATTGTTTAATTTTGTTCTTAGCCGTTTCACTGTGTTCTCTTACATCAAGAAAGTGTTTTCTTTGAAATTATGCTTAGCAACGAAAAAATTATTGAAGATAATTGCTGCCTATGCGGCATCAAACAGTGCCAATAATTATCGATGATGTCTCACATTTCTCATCTATGGTCTTTTATTCGTCTGCTAATAACTGATTTACTTGAACAATGCTCGGTGAAGATATAACTTCCTAAACAAATTGCAAATTTCTGATTAGTTGAGTGAATTATTGCTCCATGAGATTCCTTATTTGATCATTTTCAACACGGTTGTTTTTCTTGCCTCCTTTAGCTGTATGTGATCTGTTGTAGTGAGACATTTGCGCTCATTTATTTCCTTTCATTTATTTCAACGTCGAAACGTGGAAAATATTCGAAAATTCTGTCAACATGAGCAATAAAAAGAAAGGCGAAACCATGAACATATGCGGTCGCTGCTCACTTTACTTAATAACTATTGCGAACCTTAGCAATATTTCAGCTCTACAAAACCTTTCGTTCTTTGTCTGTCCCTGTGCTCGCTAATTTGAATCCAGGTTTACTAAAGTCGATGAAGAATATATTTCCGAAAATATACAACATTAATGGAGTGGATATGTGTACTTAAAAATGAGCTGTTCACTAAGATATGCAAAGAAAAACCTTAAGCGTTGCGGGCTTTTGTATTTTAGGCAAGTATACTACCAAAAAAAGAGGTATTTGTGGAGAAATTTAGGTGAGTATAGAGGTTAAGATGGCTGTGAATGCATATTAAATGTAAAATTCTATTAATTCCTCATAGCTCAATAACTAAATGATGTAATGAGCATTTGGAACGGTAAAATCTATTCCAACTTATTGGGTAAAATAAAAGCTATCCATGTTATAATGTTATAATGCTGTGATTTCTTTAAGTTACGCTTACAAATCTATAAGATATATTTTGATCTTGTGATAATGCAGTGATAATGTGATAATGTGAAAGTCATGTAATGATAATAGTTTCACTACGTTGTATTCAAACTGCTCAGCTTTTATTTCATCACAATAATGCAATTTCTCAGTATAATTTACCGCCATATTGGAGTATTTCTGATGATTGAACTCTTTCAAACAATGAAATTGTTTCTTCTTCACAAGAATTCAGACGAGTTGAAAAAATATCACATCAAGAACGGAATTGCAAATTTTGAATTCTACTAAATCTTTTTGGTCGTTGAGAAAATTTCAATCTTTATAGTTATGCTTTCTCGTTAGTGAGAACTTCTTTTGCTAACGTTGTTAGTTAAATTAAATACATTCGTTGTATAATTGTGGTTTTATAATATCATAATTTTCTTGAATTCAATAAAGATTAAGAAAAATTGTCGTTAATGAGTGAAATTTGTGCAATGAATTTAACGATCTTATTGCAGATCGTCCATTCGAAGATGACTAGCTGTATGGGTCTAAACGAATCGGCTATCGAAGAGCAAAAAGTTTATTATGCAAAGGTGGGCATTCTCGTTTTCTCGTAAGCGGAGTTGCAAATGAGCAGAGCTAATGATGGCTATTTATTTTCTCAAGGTAAATGCATAGTGTGTTATCCTTGATCATCTAGAACAATTAGTAATTTACGTTTGGAAATTAATATGATCGAAATAAACGTTGACTTATTTCTATAGACAATCGAATAAATGCCTTCAAAGTAGACGATTTTTTAGGTTTTTTGCTTAGCTGATTCTTCGACGGTGAAACCATCATAGCCGTAAACTTTTCGTGAGTCCGTGTACTAACAAAGTGTTTTTTTTTTCAATATGGAAGTAGACATAATTCTTATGGAGTCTCTGTGTAATATTTCGGATATGAAACTGATGCATTCAGTGCGCATTTTTGTACATAAGCGCCGTCATAGTGATTTATTTTTTGTTGTCTCTTTGATGGCAATGATAAAAAGATACCTTTTTATTCGAACAGTAGCATAGTTTCTTTGTTATAATGACACTCATAAAGTCCACTAGGAAACGAATCATCATTTATTAAGTATTCTCGAGGATCCATGCATTTCTTAATGAGTGGCAAGTTTCATAGTGCATCTTATGTTGTGTTTATTACTGCTAATGGAATATTCTACTCTTAAAATGTTCTCTAATATAATTTTTGGGAAAAGAAAAAATTTGCTTCATTCGATGCTATCTTGCATTCTCATATAAAATCCACGCGTGGAACGCTTCCTCAATTAAGCGTAGGAGATGAAATGAACGATTTTCGATAGCATCATAAATCCTAATAGATCTAAAGGGGAATCATCGAAATTCAACGCCATTCGAACAAATTCAATTCATATTTTACACTAATATTATTTTTTAAAGAAGAAGGTGAAGAAGAACAAGAAGAAGAAGCAAGTTTCTCTATTGAATTTCATAGATCGATTAATGTTAGCACATAAGATAACGCTATCTATTATTGAATTAGCGCTTATCACATATGACATTCAATGTAATTTTACTTTTTCTGATTGTTTTATTTCTTCAAATTAGTAGTTTTATCGAATGAGAATTTCCAAATATTTCTATTATATTGCTTTTTTTCGCATAAAACCTATTTATTTGTAGTATTATTCCCCCCCCCCCCCCCTCCCCCTACTCCCCCTCTCTAGTCAAAGAGTGAAAGATAGACACATAGAGAGAGAGTGGTAAAAATGTCTTGGAAACAGCACTGAGAACTGGAAAACAAAGAGAAAAAAGGGAATGATTCTGTGCATGCAAATAAATGCAATGAAATGTGATGCACTAATTGCTTGTATTTCTCAAATATGCTAACAAATTGAATTCAAAAGATCTGTTGAAAGATGGTTTCTTTTTGTGAATGTTTCATTTGCGTCCGATTGAATTCACCACAGCTAATAATTTAGGTACTTAAAAATTAAAGCATTCTAAAGTGAGACTAACCCTGAGAGGTGATTTGAAAATTTGCTCGAATATGTTTGATGACTGTCATTCATTTCCGGTCAATTTTCTATGCAAAAAAAATAATATTTCAACAAGATTATATTTCCGCCTATTGTTCTACGTGTCCACTTCAAACTGCAACTGCAAAATCCACAAAATTGCCTAAGTATAATATATTTTCTATGCATTAGTCGCCTAAAACCATAACTCACAGTAATTCCTTTCAAAGAAGCAAAAAACGTTAAGAGATATTCGCATCGATAGGATTTTCATTTTTTTTCTGCATTGCATCCTTAAAAATTCATTTTCTATGAAAAATTCGTGCAAATGAGCTAATAAGTTGAAATCTTGAAGCATTATCCTTAACGCATTATTTTTCTCGAGCTAGCGGCAAAACAACTTTTCAAATGAGGCTAATGCAAAGCACATTTCTTTCCAACTTATCCGGCATAACTACCAGTTGTTCATGCTGTATTTTCACTTATACTATAACTCGTTCATTGGATAGATTAATGGTTGAAGGATATGTCTAAGATTAAAACCATTAGTTTTTACTAATGAGAGTTATTATTAGCGAAACGTAAAAGGTAGATCTATTAAAGATATTGTTAGAGTAATATGTCTAAATGTTAGCCAAGCCGACCAACAAGGTGATGTATATCTACTGCAAAAAATTTATGTTTCCTGTCCGAGCAAGCACCTGTTTTTAGCTCCTTTCTGAGTTTATGAATTAATTTCCAGTCGAGAATGAAACAATCCGATGAAGGGAAATCGAATCGGAAACATGCAAGAGGAGAGGAAAAACTTTGCGTTTCCGTCATTCCGCTCAGAGTACAAATTGCTATTACAGGTTATCAACAGAGAGGGAATTATGAGAATTGTGCGCTAGTATTCCAATTGAATTTACCTTCCATGCAGATTAATTTGCAAGAAATTTATCATTGAAATCGAATCTGTTACATCGACAAGTAAACTTTCCCAGCTCTTTCTGAAGCTGATCGATGAAACTGAGAGCAGTTACAAATGTAACTCTATAGCCCAGGTTAAACTTTGCCACTTTTTCTTCAGTGATTCCGCGCAATAGATTCCTTTTTTTGAAGCATAAATACACACCCTGAGATACAAACTTACCTTCTCAATTTTACAAAAATTTGCAAGAAAAATCTAATAATTAAACAAACATACATTTTCCTCTCCATAGACGAACAGCGCCAATGCACTTGGATTTGGCATTTATCGGAAATGATTCACATATTTCATATTCATATATATATATATATATATATATATATATATATATATATGATTTACTTCTTATTTAACAGTTATTACAATCAATCTTTTCACTCTCTCTCACACTTAAATGGTGAACTTATTTTGTGGTCAAAAAAACTAAAGAAATCTTTGAGAAAAATCGCAGTGGTTCACTTGTAGTGTATTGTCCCTACGAAAAACCAACGATTAGCAGCAGCCAAAGGCATCTTCGTGGAAAAAAGTCGTTGGAAACTTTGCGTACTTCAAAAATGTTGGTCCACTAGCAACACGGAGCATGCTCGAAGGAGTCAAATACCTACTGACTTACGTCCATCTGTCTGAAAGAATAGATCAGAACGTTGGTCTCAAACCGAAGTTCTGGGCATATTCATGGCAGAGTTATCGGAGAATTTAATGCAGCCATTTTTTCTCAGCTTTGCTTAGCTAACGATAAGATGCAACGAAATAAAATGAATGATATGGCGGTGGGGCATTGGCGAATCCTCACAGAATAAAGATGTTGCTCGGAAAAACACACCGAAAGGAAATTCTCAGAAAAGAAGTATATGCAGTGAAGTTGTCAACTGTTCTGCTTAGCGAATACCTCGAATAGGTAGGTGCGAATGCATTTATATAGCTTCAAACAGTGCTAAGAAGATAAAGAGCACGCAGTTAACATGGAAAACGCTTATCACAAATGCGAATTAAAATTTTAATGTTTGTTATTTTCATACGTTTGCAAAGATATACTATAGATTTCGATAAATGAATATAAAAATGGCCAAATTGTTAAAGAGTTTGCAATTTTCTGAACTATGCATAACAGTGTCGCAACCATAATGAAATTATTCTTATTGCTGTTGAAATCGGTCGACTTCGATAACCTGTTCTTCGGCATTAAATTCATCTTTGTCGTCATTAATGCGGTATTGCTCATATTCAATATTAAGGTTTTTCGTTCACATTTTAAATTTCCTCTTGCTTCATTTTTGCACCTGCCAAACTTTTCAGTAACTTTTAGCTGAAAACAGAATCGTTCTTTATCAACTCCGACTTTAAACATTTTATCTTTTAATTGACTGATTAATTGGAAATTTCGGTGACGTTAAGAAGAATTCAATGATCTCAGGAGGGTAATATATTCTACTTTTATCTCATCCTCTCTTATCACAACTATTTTACCAGTCCAATAATAAACATGTGAACACAATCGAACGTATGCATTTAATTCAATGAACCTCTGAAAATAGGGAATCGATATGTGTATGAATGAGAATGTCATTTCGAATGAGTAGATTCACATACGAGTAACACTATGCGCGCATTTGCGCTTGCCCAGCCTTTAGGCAACCCAAAATTGCATTAAGTGCTGACAGGGACCACATATCGCTCTTCATATTCGAACTCTCGTTCAGCACCCATATTTTAAGCAAGCTATACTGAATGAAGCCTATTGATTCAATGGTTCTCAGAATTTACATAATCATATGGTTTATTTAGAAGGTTTAATGCATTTCTAGGGAAATAAACGAAAATAAGTTCTACATTTATATTCTCTTTTAAGTCTGATAAATTTATCTGTATCAGAAAGCAGTATAAAATATTAATGTCGACATTTTTCTATGCTAGAATTCAAATAAGCGCTGAACATTCCATCCAAATGCAGCTATCATTTCTACAGCCGAACAAGTTGGGTCTTCCATTCAATTTGCTAAAACTATGAAATGAAATTAATTCCAAGTGCATAAAAAAAGAAAAATTCTATGGGAGAGAGCACTAATTGAATGTTCTACTAGGGTTCATTAATTCAAATTATAAACTACGCCGATCCTCTATCGAGCGTTTCATGAAGAAATCGATTATTTCCTACAAACAATAGTAGCTTTTCCATTTCCCAGACGTTTTTATCAGCTTATGCGGAAAATGAAATTCCTACCATCTGATTAGTGAATTCTAAAGATGAGAGAGAAAAAAATCACCCGAATTTTTTCATTCGAAAATCTCATTTTACTTAATAAATAATGAATTAAAGCAATGAAATTCAAGAGAAATTCGTTCAAAATTAACGAAAACTCAACGATACGGCCATATTTTTGCTAAAAAAAGAAACCTCTAAATATTAAAGGAAAAATCTCTTTGATGAATTCAATGATATTTACAGTTAGCGGTAATAAAACTTATGAGCTGTTTGTCGCAAATTTGCTCCCTCTTTTTTTCAAATTAAGCCGTCTATGAGAATCAAACAAAGAGATATGACCATTTAGGCGTCTACAAAGTTAAGCTGAAATGCTCAAGTGGAATATATTTTCGATTGGCTGAATAAAAATCCTGGTAGAAAATATCAAAGCAGTAAATTCGACTAGGATATGGGTGCATATTATACCGAGCACTCTTAGTTATCTATCCGACGAATTATGCAACCTTAGGTCGTATAGAATAAATTTGCTTTTCTTTCTTATATTCGTCGGTGTAGCCGTCGAAATATTTTCTTGCAACTGGTTTATGCTGACTTTCGTGCAGTTTGTATTCTATATAAATTCACGCATGAAACACACGCTATATGTGTGTGAGGGGCACTTCCTGTTATAATATGCAACTTAAGGCGAGTTTATTTCCATATTTCATTTCATAAATTCAATTTTGAAAGATATTAAAAGCATTATGCATGGAATGAGAAAACTTCTTAAGCACTATATGCTGGAGAAATTATAGAGAAAATGCAGTTTCTTCATTTGATCTCAGCGTATAGGTTAATTAAGATAATGAATTCAATCTCATCTATAATTCATATAAAATGTGATTCATATTTTATTGTAAAATAAGAAGATAAATGATAGAATTATACATTACGAACAATTTTTCAGCGTATTTTCGCATCATTCTTTTTAACTAAAATTTCATACGAACTTCGACTAAGCATTATTCAAGTTTTATATATTATCGATATGTAAAGTAAAATGAAGACAATAAAGTTGAATTAATCGATACAAGACAAAAAACTCCGCTTAAGATACATTAAAAGAGCTGGAAAAAGACGGAAATTAACGAGATATTGCAGATTCGGATGTCAGTAGCAGTTATCAAAAATTGTGTTTTTCCTTTCAAACATATAGGATGACTTCTTAGAAGTATATCTGACGAATTTTCTATACAAGCAGAGCAAAACTCTATGCAGCTTCCATTTTTCGTATATTTTACTTTCATCCTATTTACTTTCAACATTTTACTATTTTACTTCCAACGATTAAATTCTGACGTATTCATTAAGTCCTTCCATTAGTGTACTTTATCAGATGATAGCTCTCATAAGAGACGACAAATAGCAGTTTAAAGACTTTATATAAAATGAGTGCAATTTTAAAGAAAAATAAAAAAGGCTATGAGCGTAACGAATGCAAAGTTCGATAGTATTTGATCGTCGCTTGTCATATACGCACACATCGAGAAAATCGACACACCTAAGAATCGAATTTCCTTATTTCAGGCACAAATGCAATCTGCTATTGAAGTGCACTCCGAATTTCGTAGTATAAGACTGCTCAATTATTTATGAACATAGTGCATAAAGCCGAAATTTCTAAGTCCTAATAATTATTAACGAGTATTATGAAATAATGGCAGTAATGTGTGCCTATAGAGCATCTCAAGCATCTCTTCAGCATCTATATAAAAGAAAGAACGTATGCAAATGATTTTTGAGGAAAACTTCGAAATTGTACTTATACAAAATGATGTAAAAGAAATGAAAGTTCTCTGACATGTTTAATTGCTTAGAGCCACGGGAAAGATTGTTTTCAAGCGTTGGGAAGGGGGAAAGAGTGAATGAAGGTGAGCGATTGCGATGCTCTTGTCACTCCCCGTTGTGGCTGAAAATGCCACTGTATCTTTTTTCTTCTTAATTTGATAGTTGCGATGAATGTAAATAGAAAAAACTTTTTTCCCATATTATTTGAGATTCTGTCATATGTCAAGACCGCCGCGCTGATTCTACCCCGCGCTAGTTCCTCGAAATCTCATAGCTCTGATTCTTGGTTATTTCTCATGCATCTTTCTTCTTCCCTTTTCCTCGCTGAGCATGAAATGAAATTCGAGGGACGATCTCTGCTACTCTAATGATCGCTCACTCGCGGCCAAAGACTTCTTGGTGACCAAACGTGGAAACTTGAATATCTCTGTTATTCTCGTTTCATCGCACCTTTTATCTTATCAGGGTCATATCTTATATCCATATCACATCATCATAAAACTTTTCCATTCTTTTCCATTCTCCATTGCTTGTTTCCAGGATTTTTCTTTTTCTTTTCAGCATAACTCTTCCAGCATAGCTATCCATCCGCTTTTGAGAAATTTCTTTAAAGTGATAGCCGAAAATGATCCAATTAAAAATCACATAAAATCCATCGGCATTGAAGAAACTATGATGCTTTTTTTGAAAGATGTTCTCAGTGATTTGCTTCGCATTCTCGGGTCAAATATTTTTCGCTATAATCGATCATAAAACATGACAGCGATCGCCAATCATTAATCATCTTTCCTGTCGGTACTTAGTTGGTGCAAATAAGCAAATGAAGCTTTACGAAAAGGGAAATTGGAATGCTGAAAATTATTCCGAGCGATCGATGATTCGGAAAAACATTGATGACATTGAATCCACTTTCTTCGTAACTCTCCATCAAATAAAAAACAAAACCGTCGATAACAGTGACTATAACATGAGAAACTAGCTATTAACGAGCTTAATGCTATTTTTTCATTTAATTTAATGTAGTAATTGGCTGTCGAAGCGATTATTTTTTATTATACGCGTCTTTCGTACATTGATTAATGCTTCAGCGTCATCTATGAAACTATACGAAAATATATAAAATGCTATAGAGAAATGGGGTAAATCAGAGTGGAAAAATTACGCATAAACGATGCCTTCACTTGGTCGTACACTGGCGCGAGAATTTTCCACAACTGCATTGATTTCAGAAAATGGGAATAAGACAAATGCAACAAAAAATTCTGGATGCATTAATCCATTAAGCGAAAAAAAGGCATTGAAAAATTTCTGAATATTATTGTGTCCCCATTTGATATTTTCAATCAATTCACAAAGGGAAATTTCCAACTAAAGTAATTCAAATGTATAGAGATTGAATTGGAAACTTATTCCAAATTCTCATGCAATTTTAGCGACTCGTTTTCAAACGTTTTAAAGAAAATTATCCTCTAAATTAAGCGAGGTCTTAGCTATCCATTTACATGTTATTTCTTTCTCGATGAGAAATGTATTTACTGAGAGTTTTTTTCAATCCTGGGAAGCGCAATTCGTTCGTGCAACTCTCATCAATGGACAACTATATCTGTGCCTCATCGATTCTAATGTACTCATCTTCTGAAAGCTATTTTCCACGCAAATTAGTTTCTGGAAGAGTTTAACAGCAGCGATAAAAATAAATGTTACATGCAACAATAATTCGGGATGCACTGATCCATTGAACCAAAAAAGCATTGAAAAATTTCCAATATTGTTATATGATAATAATAATAATGATAATAATAATAATAATAATAATAATGATAATAATAATAATAATGATAATAATAATAATAATAATAATAATAATAATAATAATAATAATAATAATAATAATAATAATAATGATAATAATAATAATAATAATGATAATAATAATAATAATAATGATAATAATAATAATAATAATAACAATAATAATAATAATAATAATGATAATAATAATAATAATAATGATAATAATAATAATAATAATAACAATAATAATAATAATAATAATAATAATAATAATAATAATAATAATAATAATAATAATAATAACAATGTAATTAAGACGAGAGCTATCCATTTACATGTAAGATTTATTAACAGAATTTTTTCGCTTTTATTAAAGAAAATGAGGCTCACTGATTTATTGCAGCATAATAAAAGTGGTGCAAAAGCTCTCCCCTATGTATATTCCAATCTTTCCCACTATGACATTAACGAATTGCTCATGCGTAAAGGCGAATGAGAGATAAACCACCAGGGAATCCTTGGGGAACCCTTCTCCGCTGAATGAGTCCTCAACATGCACTCTTTGGGAATCAGAACAATGCGATCACCTTGCACATGCGCATGCGAATTTCTTAGCTCATTAGAGTTACTTTACCACCTTTCATACTCTATCAGTCAACTTCATGGTTGATATTCCAGTTGTAAATGACATAGATTAGACCCTCCAAGTTTTAATTTTCTATTCAGTGGTTCACTTATTGAAATAGTGAAGAAATATGACCGAAGATATTTTCCAAAATATGGGCATATGTGCTTCGAAAAAAAAGTGCAAAAATGAAAATAAATGATTTAAATAATTTAATGATTTTATCGATGAGGCTTTATCGACTTAATTAATGGGCGAAATTATAATATTGATGCTATCTCGAGCGATGTTAATCGAATAATTACGCCAAAGATATTTCATTAAATAGTTGAAAAAAAAATCGGAAATATATATATGGAATAAAAATATTGAAAAATTCTCTTCATTAAAATGAAATGTTAACTTCACTATTGAAATATCTCACTTTTCAAAGACTATTCAATTACTAAAAGAAAACCTCTTTCCTTTGCACTAAGCACTCAAACGTTGCAGATTTATGATTTTTTCAGTGCTCAGTGATGCGAACTAATCAAGGCTTTCATGACGTTAGATCACATTCACATCATCGACGTACATTCTCTCATACAAGAGTCCATCAACCTTTATATATTGAACGGGGAAAAAAATGTCCCCGCCTTTCGTATTTCTCTCATTGCTCGCCTCATCTCTCTTGTCTCTTCGTCTTAAACACCGAAAAAGAGGCAAAAATAAAGTGAACGGAACGCATTAGCATATTTATTTATGCTACATTAAGCGCAGTTAAGTGAAAGCAGTAAAACACATTTATGGATGTAAAACAACGATTCTTGTTATTTCGTATAAAAGAACAACGTCATTAGGTCATATTTTTATGAGAAATTGCTGCTCACATTGACTGAATTCAACGAAATACTCTTTCCTATTATTGACATTTTATTTTCACTATCGAATGTAATAGAATATAAATCGGAGGAAATTTCTAAGCTAATTTCGCACCTCAAACATGTTTCCTCTCGGAATTATAAATGCACTAATAAGCTTAAAATCAATGTTGTTCTCGATCGTACTGGAAAGAAATTTTTTCTGTTTGTTCTTTTTGATTATTGAATGACTTAGGTTAAGAGAAAACCTCAACGCTACGTAAATTTTGAGAGAGCATTTGTTAAGATAATTTGCCATATTACAAGAAAGTTATCAGTGGTTTCCCTTTCTGTTTTTGACTGCTTCTGTTTAAGGAACATATCACTGAGAGAACGTCATGAGGTGGAAATTGCTTTAGTTCCATAGAACGTAGAAAATGAATGGGTAAGAAATCTAATCCTTTTTAAGTGTTCGTTAAATATGATTAACTATATTTTCCTCTCTAAAGCCTACTTGAAAATGCTTTTTTCCTTAGAAAAACGATAAATAATAAACATAGTAGAAATAATTATGAGCATCAAAATAGATTGGTGAAAGCCGTTGCTTGGCTTACGACAAATTTCCAGCTACCGCAGAGCAAATAAGATCCCACATAGAGAAAAGCGCCTTAATGTACTTAGCTTTTAGACTACATAAAGGAAAATATTCAATGTGGCATATTTATTGATTAAACGGAGAATAAAAATTTGCATTAGATCCTCCTTCCGCATTATACAAAATTTCGAACTATGGAAATAAAAAACAGTACTATATGAACACCGTTCATCCAATTTTTTACTCACTAAGCAGTTATTTTGAATGATGGACGCAAAATGCATTCTAATATCGATGTTTTCCTTGTATCAATGGCGATCGTATTGCTTGGCAGCATTTCTTGACACTTAAAGATTACATTCTGTGATGTGATATAATCGGCATCCAATAGTGAGGCCAACCATACATTGATGTTGCTAAAGGGAAGAGTAAAGCTGAAATAGAGAAATAATATCATTGCATGAGAAGTTTCATATAGATGAATGCCAAACGACTGGGAATAAGTGGAAGATATACCCTAGTAAACAATGCTGGACACGTTGAGATGGTGCACTTAATTGTAATAAAGACTAGAAAATGGCTCTATTAAAAGAACTCGATGCGAAATATTTTGTTAAGAGAAGTTTGGTGCATAGGAAAATCTAATCTTTAAAATAAAACTCATCCATATTTTTATGGAAAAATTTAAGCAAGTGAATTTTTCTTTGCTCATAATATTTGTATTTATTGAAATTGAATTTATTGCAGCTTTTGTAAGAGGCCTCATGATGGAGCATCCCTCTGTGCACTATATTTCCGTGTCTCTGTCTATCAATCTGTCCAGTTCACTTAATGATTACCTGAAAGCGGAGTTGAAAAACATCATAACATAAACCTAAACCGCCGGGAGACCTTCCATAGCAACATTTGCGTTGACAACACTACTTCAAAGCCAACTATAGTAGACGTAAACGATTTGAGACTTTAGAGCACACCGCAACTGCTCATATTCTCAGGCTGGCGTCCTTGTATTACATAAACCGGATTTGCGTAACCGGTCGGAGTAACATGTTAAAATTACTCAAAAAAGTGGTTAGAATGAAGAGAAGAGCTGCAAAAGCATATATGCTGTTAGCAATTCATGTGGTTCACTTTCCCAATAAGTAAAGTCAATTATGTCTATGATTGAACAAGCCGAAACAATCGATGAAATTTCTCAAGTTATAGCTGCTATCAACGGCGGTTCAAGCGTACACTCCCGTACACGTGTTCGTCTATCAATTCCTCTGCATAACAGGTGTATTCGCGAATATTTCGATTATTGTCGTTCTTTTACGGCCTGCAATGCGGAAAAATCCATTTAACGCATTTCTTATTGCTATAGCCATCTGTGATATGACTCTTATGGCCTTCTATTTCATCTATAAACAAGTAAGTGTTCTTTTTGAACGTTCATAAATCTTCAATTTTTATTTCATCTTTTAATTTTATCAAGTTACATCTCATATTACCATCTTATCATAAATTTCAAAATGTGTTTGCTTAAGTGAGAAGCATTCATCGAGATTATTTACGTTTAATTATTTGAAAAAAATACATGTCGCTAATGACCAAGGTGCTCGTGATATATTATGAATATCAGCAAGAAATCTAATATCTTCCTCATTTAGAGCAAAGTTCTCTTTTTAATTCGATAAATTGTCTATGAAAATGACGCAAGGTCTCGATTTCTTCGTCGGTAAATGTGAAGTATGTCGTCACTCATACTAAAGAAAACAAACCATGCTGATGGAGAGACGTCTTGATCATGAATAGAGAGGAAGTAGGAGATGTTAGCAAAAGGCGACAAAAAGTTTGGGTTTGGGGAGGGAAGGGGATAGGAAAGAGCAGGAAGTGTTGGTTGGTTTCAAATGTGGGGAAATAACAGGCATAAGATGCCATTGATAGCCTACACTGGAAGCCGTATCAAGTGTGATGCCATTTTTTAATTGCGGTCGGCAATTTCCTCTTCCTGAACCATCTGTGTTCCATTGGTGAGCGGCTTCATTCAGTTCCCTATCCTGCTTCCAAAAAAGCTTTTTTTCACCCCTAAGGAAGTTGTCTTCAGTGTTCCATTGCGAAAGTCACATCTAAACTTTCGCCTAATAGAGCAAACCATATAATGCAGATTAGCTTCAAGACTGTTCTTCTCAAAGAACCTCTTGTTCTCATGAAGAGGATATCCATTGTCTTTCGAAGCCATTCGAATCTTGAGCACTGTACTCACTCTAACAAGTATAAACGACTCAGCTCATTATTGGAATGAGCCTGCAATCTTTCTAAAAGAACTGCGCAGTCCTAAATGTAGAAGATCTCATCTTTCAAGTATTACACTCATTACCTTTGAAGAGCCTATGGAGGAAAGAACAGCAAGTAAGAATAGCATTATACTCGTTGAACTGTGTAAAACAACGCATCTCGGTGGCAATCATTGACAAACTCCTCAGCCATCGACACACCGCAGTAAAAGGCATAAGCCTTCAAGCCATTCTTTAATGAAGATTCCAAGCACGGTCAGTTTGAAGATGGCTGCAGCCTCTACGCGAGAGCTCGTAACGACCTACATGCGATGAGTTTCGGATGGATAGGAAATGGGGAAGTATTTACTGTAAAAATAGGCAGGAGAGGAAATAAGCGATGAAAATAGTGGGCGAGCAATTGAGCGAGGTAGAGCACGCCACACTGAAAAAGAAGTTTGATGTTTGCTGGATTTACGAAATGTGGTTGAGAGAGAACTTCTTTTTCGAAGAAGGTGATTATGTTGTGCTGTTGAATTTGAGGAGAACACTAATGACGCAAAACCTTTGGCTCTCTCCACTACTACGACGTAGTGGTTTTGTATTGCTACGTTGAAATACTTCGATTCCTTAGTAAACCACCTGTTCAAAAGAGATTTCCGCAGCAATATTTTCACTCAGCAAGCAGAAAATTAGATAAGCTAATGCACTGCAATGATATTGCTTGAACTTCCTCATTAACTAATGTTCAAATTTCAAGATAACTGCTGTTGTCGGCAGCAATAACGCTGACGTTAAGAGGTCAACGCTTCATGGATATTTGTCATCCATGAGGCTGCGGATTTAGAAAATGCAAGCAAGAGGCTCTTGAGAACAGTGGGTATGGTTAACTCAAAGGAATTTAAGAAACTCGCAATATAAAATTTCCTTCCAAATTTCGCAACAAAGATCGATTGCAGTGAGTTTTGATAAAATGGGAAGAATCACCTTTGATAACTTAGACGCGACGGTCGAATGAGCAACTTCTGCTTTAAAATATTCCAATGCGATGTAAACGCATTGAACAAATTATTCTCCAGAAATCGATAGAGATGTTCAGCAAGACAAATTTCGTGTCTTTATAAAGCAAAATGAGGTTTAAATCAATTTAAACACTGCAAGAAAAGTGTACACAAAAATTTAAAAGCAACGAAGAGGTGATCTAAGTCGAAGTTGGAAATGTCAGCTATCGAAAAATTCTGCAAAGACCTAAATAATGATGCTGGATCTCGTCGATGCTTCTGAGGTGCCAAGGATAATGACGAAATCCTATTGTCGCTCTGAGACCTTCTTTGAAGGAAAGGAAGACAATTGGGATTCCGTTGGCTAACCAGGTGGACGAATTATCGACGATGTCAATGGCAGCAATGAGTGGCAAAGAAGGGTCCATAGAACCACAAGACATAATGCAATACGCAAAAAGCTAAATGAAAGCGTACAGCTATCTTGTCGGGAATAAAGGAAATGCAGGAAAGAAGAGTATAATGTGGGATTAATTCGGTGTCGACGCAGTTTCTGGAAGACCGAAGAGGCAAATGTTATGCGCGGCTACAGCACGAGCAAGTGTGAAAGGATGTGAAAGCATGCTGTTTAATCATTCAAGCACCGGTGTGTTCCAGGAAAATCTTCGGTTCGCTCAGGTGAAAGATATTAGTTCCGATAAATGAAGCGACAGGAAAGTCCACTTCAATTTGCTTTGCTCTTATTCATTTCAGTGGGCGAAGGATTTCTTTGGAGAATTCATACTGCATTTAACTGTCGCATGTGGTGGACTTGTTTCTGCGTTAGTGTTGCATCCAACAGACTGGTTGCATTGTTATAGTGGAATAACACTGACAGCCCGCTAAGAAGTATAGTCGGCTTAGTTGAAACAGTTACCGGTCGTAAAATTTTCATAGATTCTACAGAAGTGAGCTCGAGTACTTAGTGCGCTTATGTTGTCTAGCGATGTCAGTAATATATTCGGCTCTTTGTTGGTTATAGTAGTGACTGCGAGGCAGTATCTGATGTTTTCTTTTTGAAGATTCCTGAGAAATGACGGGGGGGGGGGGGGCTGTTGATTGCTATTTTTATTCCCTCCTTGCTAATGAGGCCCATAATTGCTTGATTATGACAAGGATAGCGAAATTTGGTCCTAGGAAGGGTTAAAAATATTACTTAGACATTGACTACAAGTTTTTTCTGAACCCACGATTTCTTTCTCCCTGTCTCATTTTTCTCTGAATTTTTGAAGTGCCTTTCGAATTGGAGCTTTGGTTCAATTACCGACCGAAACAAATTTTGATTAGTCATCGTCGTTTAGGTGCAAATGCATTTTTTTAGTTCCGTAAAGAGCCTTTTGTCCGTGCTGGTAAAGAAGGATCGGCCCATGTGAAAGTGTTACAAGTGTGAATTTCATCCCAATGTTTCGACCTTAGTCTAATGTGTGGGCTTTTACTCTTGCAAATATCGCAAAATTTGTTAGGTAGGATGTGGAGCATTGAACTTTGCAAAGCCTAGAGGCCTTGAAAGATTCACTGTTATGTGCTCGAAAACAACAGCTTTGTCGAAATTTGCTGGAGATTTCGTCCAGCGAGGATTTAAAGCTTAATGAACGCCATTCATATAAATATTAGGTTTGAAAAAAAATTATCTGATATTTACAGTGAAGAGGCTTCAGCAGGAACTTTAAAACGCTTTAGGATTTTATAGGATTACCTGAGTTTGAGACGCCTGAGAGATGTGAGATTTATGAGACATTAGGGATCGGAAATTTGAAGAGAAATTTGCATGTAGTAGCAGTTCGGTGTTTTTTCTTCTTGATGCTCATGTTCACCTTGACTGCTTATGCAGTTTGCATATATACCTAGTGGGAAGTGCAATTTCCGCTTCGAACGAAATAAAAATTTTGCAGAATTGGGAAGACTATTGGGTGAGTTCGCTAAAAAACAAATTCTGGAAGCGCTTTGATGTGTTTTTCCACTTATAATATTTAGTAGCTCGGAACGTTCGTAAACTAAACAACAATGCAGTATTTGCGAAATTCTGAGACACATGTCTCTATTCATATGTTCTGATAAAGTTAGCTTTCCTGGGAAAAATTGAAGGTTTAAATGGTTTTGCCTTTCCAGTTGCCCTTTATGCTCATTTGGCCACATGCTGTTCATGAGAAATCACCTAAGTAATAGGAACTCATAAGGTGGCTGATATAAAGCAAACGTCGATGCTCAATTCGTTTTGAAAAGAATCAATTATAGCCTAATTTCCTTAACGAAAATGTTTCCGGTCTTTTCACCTTCCTCACTTTCACAAAACGAATATAGATTTTTCTTATTTTGCTGAATATAGATTTTCTTATTTCATGTTCTCATTCTATCACAATTGCATATTTTTTGAAATTATGGCGTCATCTTCCCAGAATGATATAACTCAATGGCCTTTCTTCACCAGCATCCCACATTCATTTCATTGACCAAAGCTGGTCTTTTTCATTTTTTGTAAATGCAACCTTTCTATTTTTCTCGACTTCCTATAAATCACCCATCTTGTGTTTCCGGCAATTTGAACAGCGTGCAAATTTGTTCAACAAGAAAATCAACCTGCTTCATAGGGCACAGTATGTAGCAAATGGTTTTCACTTTTTATTCGTGTCAACCTCTTGAAGAAAAAGCATCTTTTGGTTAGCATACTGCTGCAAAATGCTTTTTTACATAGAACTGTTCTTGTCATTTGGTGTATAGAATACCTACTAAGTTTCGTATCTTCGATTTCAGTGATACTCGACCTGCAACTATCCAACATACAAAACTACACAATCCAATACAGACGCACATTGGAGTTCTTATGAGGTGTTTAATGAACATTAATCTGTGGAAGCGTATAAAAATTTGTGTGAATGCTGATAAAACTCCTCATGGAGAATCTTTACAGCCGAGCACAAATACCTGCATCTATGATAATTGCAGACAAGTAAAAACTAGAACCGCTGATTGAGATTCAAAAAAGAGATATGGTCTGTTTTTAATTCAACAAAGGTTTGCTCATCAACATAATATATTGCATAGTGAGTAGTATTAGGCTAACAGCCATATAACCTTGATACATTCGTAGATATAGCGTTACTCAATTGAACCATAAGGATATATAGATGCTAACACACTTGGGAAAAATAGCGATCGAGAAAATTGCGCCTATTGAACGACGTGTTTTGCAACCACCATTAATCTCGACTTCTCTTTTCCGCTGATTTTTCGCTAAAATGTTTTATGCAAGGGAATTATTTGTTTCGAGCCATTGAAGACAACCGAGAACGTTCCCCAACAATTGATTGCTTTCATCAAAAATCTGATGGTGCAAAATATTTGGCGAAAGAAAATCGCTCATTTCGTTTTCCCAAAATGGCTAACAAAAGTTTCCACCATTTAGATAATGATGCAAAATTCATATGCATTTTAGTAAAGTTAGAAAACCAAAAGTCTCCCACTCATGAAGAAATTCATTGGAACGTATTTCTGAACATCCGCCCAGGCGAATCTATCATAAGTTACTGATAAAAAATAATTAGGGAGCGCGTTGATGCGTTCAGGTTTCATTCGGCGACGTCACCGTTTTCTATCACTCTGCTAGTGTATAACGGTATAATTTTTTGCAGATTTTTACCCATTGAAATACTTATAAATATCTATAACTTCTTGCTACGCTTATGAACAGAAAGACATAAAATTTGATCCAGAAATGACGTCCTTTGCTGAATTCGTTAGCTACTCAGCTTCAGTTCCAAATTGAGGCAATATGAGAGAGTGAAAAACGCACATACACGCACGCAGATAAGCACTAACACGCCATATACACATACACATGCATGAACATAGACAAAAAGTTGGAGCAGTTGGTCTTCGCAATATGAATCACGAGATTATAGTATTGCTCAACATATGGAACCCGGATTGTTGTGGCTCGTTTTAATGAAGAAAATGCCCGAAAAATCTTCATTTAAACGATCCATATAAGTATGCTTTTCATCAGTATGCAATTTTCAGGATTACCCATTTGGGGGCAAATTTCTGCATTCATTAATTTTACTCCACAATATTAAATTAACTCTTCTGAGAGCATAGCTCAATTGGTTGTGCGAAATTTACAACACGCGAACTGGTTAATCACAAAGGATCACTTTAAATAGTGAAATTAAGATTTAAGCAATGAAATTATTGACGCTTTTCTTATTGTTGTGGCTAGCGAATGATGAGCTTTAGCAGTTCGTCAGCTTTCTTCCAAGAAAGTACAAAAAAATTTAATTTGTAGTTATAATTCGTGACTATTTGATTTTGAGACTTACTTCCTAAATTATCCGAAAATTTTTGGTTGGCATTCTAAAACGTGAAAGAAGGGATAAGAAATAAGTGTCTATTTATTTTTGATCGGATAATAGGAATCGACTTAGCCATCATAACGAATAGACGTTTTTCATGGCGTGTTATGAAGGAGAGTTCGAAAAATCTTCTTGAAAGATTTGTGCATTTTCATAAATTCAAGTATTCTGGAGTAGAGAAACAAGGAAAATTGAACGAATCTTATTTTTTGAGTTTCAGAATTTGTTGATGTGCGTTTCGAAAGCGATAATAATCGCGCATCATTGATCATATTTTTATCGTATTTTCTTAGTACCATATGGCAAGATTTTCTCGTAAAACGTTTGAAAAGCCAAGATTCTTTGCTAATAATTGAATGTATTTCTTTTCTTCTTTCAATTCAAAATTTCGATATCCTAAGAGCACAACTGCGTTGATGATCCATATAGCGCTGAGGGACGATAGCGGTTCAAATGAATGCAGCTCACTTGAGTGATATTTGCATATTGCTCATATATATATATATATATATATATATATATATATATATATGTATGAGCAATATGTAAATATGTTTCTTTTCCATATTATATATATACATAAATATATATATAATATTTCGTCAAATATTTCAATGCGTCAAATATATTATTTCAAGACTGCCTCATAATTGTAGTATCATGCTATGAACTAACGATTGCTCAGCCGAATTCGGCTATCTATTTTCATCACGTTCGCCCTGTTTAACGGAATAGATAAGCGACGAAGCCAGATTACTCTGAATTGTGTTCGGATTTCATCAACAGTTGTTGTGAATTCATCGTTGGCAATTGAAATTTTGGATGGAAAAAGAAACAACATATTTTCTGAATAGGTTATTTGTAATATTGGTTGATACAATATGTGTAGTGGAATGTTGCTACTGAGAAAGGTTTCATTACTCAAACCTAAGTTCAAGTGGGGAAATAATGAGGAATTATTTTCTAAGTTGATAATATTGTGGGCACCTGAAACGATCTCTGTTTATAACCTACTTCCATGTTAAAAAATCCAAATGCATTGTTTTATGCTGTTCAACAAGCGCGCATTTCAGTTGAGTCGATGCATCTCGTACAGTACAATGACAAAAAATGGTGGTTTTTTTTGCCGTAGCATAATCTGGTATTGCCAAACATGGGGTATTTGTTGCTGATCAGGCCTGGAAGTAAAGAAAAGTTTCATTACCTCTTAGGTTGCAGCCGTTTACCGGTTTATAGGCTAGTCAAAACTTCAAGGGGTCGGTCGAATTTTGTAGGTTGATCCGGCCTATTTGAAAGTCAAAGAGTATGTTGCATTCATTTTCCCTACTAAACAAAAACAGCTTAAAAAAGAAGAAATGAAACTTCAACATAATTCAAGAATACAAGAATATAAGCAATTTGCGTTGCAATCGCATCTCCTTACCTCATCCTTTTTAAAAAAAGCACTCATCCCCTTAATGGACTATGATAGCATTACAATATAAAATTATCAATTTTAACCAAAATCCTTCTTTCAAATTGAAATCATTTCCAATGAATTTCAGGTTGAAATTTGTCATCCAACATATTTCTCCTATTTCTGGATAGTGTTCACATATGTGTACGCAATTCTTTCGGTGTTCGTGCATTCGGTTTCACTCTGGTTTACCGTAAACATGGCAATATTGCGTTATTTGGTATTGAAAAGGAGTTCAATCTCACGTTCTTCATTACCAAATGTGAATAGTTTCTCGGCGGCATTTGTTGCGATCATACTCGCTATTCTAATATCGTTTCTTGGCTCAGCACCGAATATGCTCAGATATGAGGTTAATTCTTGAATTTCTTTTTGTGAACCTTCTTCAAAAATATAATATATTAAAGAAATACATCCACATACAAAATAAGATAGCTTTTTTAAGTTATTGCTTACATCGTTAACATCCTTCATAACGCTTCTTTGGCAACAGTAGAAATGAACAACTAGCTTCGGACTTAAATGTGGAATTCTATCATTTTTCTTCGCGACATCTCAACCATTTCACCATCCGTTTGCCAAAGTTTAAATGATATCGTAATATTCGCAAACTTTATGAAAAGAGGGGAAATGAAAATCCTGGAAATCTATAGGGAATTTTTCTCCGCGTGGAGAGACATAATTGATTAGCGTTGCTCTCTGTAGCTGCACAAAAGTTTTGATTTTCGGCGATAGAACCCAAAGGGCAAAATATGAGAGTGCAAAATGTGCACCTCAAAATGCATTCATTGTGTAGATATCGGAGCGGAGTGACATTCGCATTACCATTAAAGCATCATGTTTAATATGATATTTGCACATCTCATATCGCTATGCGAAACCAATAGCAAAAGTGATGAATTTATGAGGAAAAATTCGATATCCTGAGAATGGAATCAAAAATGTCGCATCCTCCGAAATACGTGAGAAAAGAGGTTTCGCAAATTCGATACCAATTAAAACTGCACTGCGAAATATCAACGAATTCATTTCCGATCAGTGGAACAACGAAAAAAAAGTGCTCCCATTCCATCGCTTTCTCACATTTTATATTAATTAATTGGCTTTTTTCTTGAAATAATCATTAGAAGCTACATAAAATACTCGATGGAAGATCTTTAGCCTAATGTTAGAGGTAATTTTTGCTTAATGATGAGCTTTTTTATTTTGCATTCTCATAAAAGAGAATTGCTTCTCCATAAAAAATATTTTCTGTGTGAACTAATTTGAGAATTTTATAAACATTGTGTATTTTTATGTTTTCTTTTTTTCTTCGGCTAGAGATAGGTATTCTTTGGACGCCCAAGTTTTTCCGCCACATTAAGCTTGTTACTGAGATGTGATCAATTCTCTCAATCGATCCGGGAATTTCTAGTTGTAAATGATGACTTTTTACTTTGGACTCTTCCGTTTTCTGCTGAAGAGTTATAGACTTTTTTACTAAGTCGATTATTGGTCAGCTATGAAAGAACTCAACTCGTTGTTAAGATTCGGGGAGCTTTGGCGAAATTACTTGCAATATCCATGCAGTCGGCTCTGTCTCATAGTGCGATTTCTGGATGCAATTCATAAATTTTCGAGCAAATTTTTGCTTTCTAGGGACGAATCAAAAGTGCGACATTCTTGGACTATGCCGTTGATTCAACCTAATCAGTTTTTCTGCAAAAACGACGAATGTATCAGAGATATTTTAACTGAAAGTTTCAGATTCGTGATAATGGATACCTTGATGTGCCATCATACTGTACGGCTAATGGTTCCACATATGCTCATTATTATATTGAGAATTCAAAAGTTCATGCATACAATATTGCACAACCGCTGTGGTGGAATTGTCGATGGGAGCGATTTAATTTTTGGGCTGCAGGTGCGAAAAAAAAAATCATTTCATTATTGAGTAACATATTGCCGTGATTACCTTAGTACATCTGTATCACATACGTGCAGCTAGAACATAGCAACTATATTCCAGAAATACCGTTTAAGAATTCGATATCCTTCACATTTCTTTTTCCTTTGGATCAGACAGATTCACCTTCGCGGTTCTATGTTCACCGTAAATTGTAAACTTCCTGAGTAAATTTACTGCAGCTTTTCTGTAACGTTTCTTGCACAAATAAATTTCTTCTTTCTAATAACACTTCAATGGAGTTCGCAACTGCTGATCGCATATCCACTATTACTGTCTTCTAGGACCCTTTGCAGTTCGCCACCATTTTCCTATGAATTTGGAATATCTTATTTTCCCATCGCTGTGGGCGTAAATAGTTGGCGATCTCATTTTCATACATGTTACTTCTTATCTTCAGTGGTATCTTTGTAGTCATCCGAAAAGTTCACTTATTCCCGGTCCAGTAAACTACATTTGTGACATTTGTCGAAACGTACCCGACTTACGGCGATCTCGCAGATGATTTTTGCAGTGTTATTAGGCACTTTTTTTTTCTCTCTTTGAATTGAAGCTGCACACTTCCACTGTTCGTTTCTGAAAACAGCTGAAAATTTCTCAAAAGTTGCCTCATCATGAAACGTAGTTTATAATGACAACAGACACGAAATGGCCCTGTTTATGCGGCTGATCGAAATTAAGCATTTCACTAGGTCACCTGTAGCTGCCTAGTTGGAATTATTTCAACAATCCTACTCCTGGAAGAGGGAGAGAAGAAATCTACATCTGAAACGCTTTCCGAGCTCAGTTGTCACCACATTGCTTCCTCCACTATTAGCACCATCTATTTGCTAGTTGTCTGAATTTTTTTGTTATATATTTATTCATCCATCTGTTCATGTAATTATACTCATATTTATATTCATGATTATATTCATACGGCTGTAGTTTTGTTACAATATGCAGATTATTTAGTTATACTTCTCATTAATGCCTAACTAGCGTAAAAGGACTTCCTTTCAGTTGAGTCCAAATTTCTATGCATAAATTTATTAAGATCGAGCTCTTTGCATTATGCGCTTTTCGGGGGGATAAACGAGAACAAAAGAGCTAGTAGAAAATACCGCAGTTTTTACTTCGATTTTTGTTCCCCTTACTTCATTGCGTAGTGTGCAATAACGCGTTTGTTCTTCCATTCTCTTCCTGTTCATTAACAAAATTCACAGATAACGCTGTCGTTAAACGTTCCTTGCCCCATATTTCTATGATACCATATGCTTATTTAAATCTTTGAAGGTGTTCCTTCGCCTACTTAACTCACCCATTATATCCTTTGCAGATATCATTTTTTGACTGGCGTCAAGTAGATACTTACTGCAGTGATTATCACTAATGACTCCCTTCAACGAATTGTTGCAGCGTTTTCTTGTTTCATTGAAAATTCGTGAAGAGAGCCTATTTCTTATCCGGTACGAGAAACGTTTCATGATTGGAAACCGTTTTTTCCAAATATTGGGGATTCGTCGATCGAGAAAATTTCGTTCAACTGTTCATGTTTTTTTGTGATTCACTGTTTAATTTACAGAATTCGGGTCCACTGTAATAAATTATTGCCAAATTAATTCATATACTTTTGTGTGAATGATGAGTACTGAAAATTATTCATTAATTTACTTGCAGGTTTGGTACTGAAATTGATACCATGTATAATGCTAACAATCTTTATGACGTTACTTGTTCGTATGCTTATGGAGGCGCGTGAAAGGCGCACACGTTTATGTGGTGGAACAGCATCCGGTAAATCACAAGCCGAAAGGACCACATCGATGTTGACAGCAATTGTGGCCGTTTTTCTGATCACCGAACTCCCACAAGGGCTTCTTGTTTTTGCCACAGGTGTGCACATTTAACTGAGCTAGAGCTAGAGCTGAGGCTGAACGGGGAAAACGATATTGAGGATACTGTACGAATGATGAACGATTTTTAGAATTATTAGTTGCAAATTTATGTTCATATTAATTAGACTGCATTCATACTCCATCAAAATGGAGTGAAATTCCACTTTTGCCTACAATTGACCGCTTATTGACGAAAGTGCTCATGTTGTTCTTCAGAAGAAACACAAATCGACAAGTGAAGACATCACCTCTAAAATGCCTCAAGTGTTTACTGCATACAAAATGCTGAAAAAAACATCATTCTAATTAATAACGATAATATTCGTATGAAAAATGTGTGGCTGATTAGAACATATGACGATTAGTGACTGAGTATGGATCTTAAAATGAAATCGATGAGCGAATAAATTAAAATTGTTTAAGTATTAACGAGCAGATAGCTCTGAAAGTCTTCAACGAAGGAAATATTTATGATGGAGATTACATTTTTCATCCTCTGGCGGAATGAAACATGAAATGGAACACTAACGAATAGAACACCTATAGATTTTGAGAGTGTGCGACTGAGTGCGAGACCATTGCAGAGGATTTTGGTTGATATTCGAACAAATGAAGCCGACTTGTAAAGCATATTGATCTAGTAAATTTAGCACAGTTCATAACTAAATATAGCGTAATAGTAAGCTTAGATATGATTGCAAAAAAACTGTTTGCAAATTTTGCTGTATCCTTTGATAATGATGCTAAGTTAGGCCATTTCTTAACTAACTTTTTCATCTAAATGCCTCTATGCGCATACATTTGTTTATTTTTATTTATTCACTATGAAACATTAGAAAAAATATGAGAGTATGTAAGCGTTTTCATCTATATAAACGCACTTTACGAATCATTCACTAGCTTTTGTAGCACAATGGGTGCTTTAAAGATTCTACTTAACTTTTAAATCATTTCCACAGTTGTTTTTTTTGGGGGGGGGGGGGGGGGAGGGTAAGGGAAAGGAAAGGAAAAATCAATGTTACGAGGAATTCAATATTCTAAGGATGATCGTTGTTGCACTGTGCTGACCCACTCAGTTATTCGTCGTAATGAATCCACATACAATAATTCACTAGATTTTCTCTCTGTTCCATTGAAATTAACTGCTTGGATGCTTTCAAGAAAAAAAACAGCAATGTCACGAACAAATTCGATATTCTGATATAGCCGCTTTCATTTTTACAGTTCCCACTCATATTAACCCCAAGAGACTCATTACTTTTCTATCTTCTCACTCAGAAAACTTCAATTTTTTATTAGCATAAAGATAAAATATTGCCTTAGAAAAATCAACATAAACCGCATCCCTGAGAGAAGGAATTTAGGACCTATTCTGCAATTTTTTCCCATCTTTCTTGTTATCGTTCACGTAAGAAACTAACTGGAAACAAAACATTATGACCAAAACAGAGCACTGAAACCAATAAAATGACACCGTTTCAGCGTATGCATTCAACTTCAAATGTGGTATAAGAAAAAGCGATATGATAAATATACAAAATTCACTCCCACACGTCCACCGCAGAGCGAAACCTTTTTCCGAAGGAATCATCCAGCAATAGAGAGGGCAGTGAAAAAGGAGGTTTATATTTGCCAAATTAGTGGGCAAGTTTAAAGAGCACAGAACTATTCAGGCATAATTTTATATAGATTTCCTAACTATGACTAAACCGCAGTCTTCCTCTCCACTATTGTGCTGTTTTATGGCGAAACGTGTTGATTTAGGCATAAAGCCCGGTGTGCGATATGCAATGCAATATCTCGGCGATTTTATCGATCTCCTATCGCTTATCAATAGTAGTTTCAACTTTATTCTATGTGCTTTGATGAGTCATGTGTTTAGGTAAGTCTTTTTCATTTTTACAAAGTGAAAAAAAATTGCAGAGTAGGGGAAGAAAGAAAGAAAGAAAAAAAGACTCTATGAGCAATGGGAGCTCGAACTCTTGCATCTTACTTTCTAGGTGAGGTTACTTGCCTACTGCACGGCTTCAGCATATCAGTCTATTCCACCAAACCTCTGTCGCTCTATGTCTTGTGCCCACTCATAGAAATGAGTTCAACGGTGGGCACCTAATTTTGCAAGCATGCGCACTTGCAAATAATGTCTATTTATTTGTTTCTGACTCATTTGTTATAAAGGAAACTTTTGAATTCATATTATTGGTTGTCGTCCGTTTTTTTCGTTATCATTTTACTTTTTCATCACTTGTGATATCCGCGATATCCACCAAATTTTGGCTGAATGAAAGAAGGAAAAAAACTGTCAGCTTGAAGTGATCGTTGATTGCAGTGATGGATGCGATTTTTTTCTCATGTTTTTTATCTAGCCTATAAAAAAGTGTCAGAAACGTGAGTAGAGTCTTACGGAAGGATTTTTATAAATTCATAGGGATTCACAACGTCTTTTTCATAGGAGTTCCCATGGCAAAAAGCATCGTTAGTATGTTAGTGCATGAAGTTTTTCTTTTTAAACGCCTTTATCTGCAATAGCTTACATCGCTTTACTTTGAGCATATTGTTATTTAATAATATAAAGTGATGGTTGCATATTTACAGGCGAGAATTTCTGTTAACATTTGGTTCATGTTGCCCAAAATCGAGCGAAGACGTTAGTGGAACAAAATCGGCGGCTATAAGAGCGATTCCATCAAAGCGTAATGGTTTTATGCCACTGCGATCCTCTTGTCAAGACGGCACCAATGGCAACACATTCGTATAAAATGCACGAAAGAAATACACGTCTTCAATGAACTGCATGCAAAGTAGTGAATTACAAATCAGGCACGTGTCTTCGAAGTGCTCATACGATCGTCACAAGAGACAAATATATACTGCCTGTCAAAATTTAGTGTTTTGCTTTTATATTTATGAGTCCTCTTCCCCAGTATCAAAATATATCAGAGTATGAAAGTAAAAACCGCGTCACTTCACTGCAACAAAACGTCAGACTAAAGTTGTAGATATGAAACAGGTGAAATTCTGGTATACGACAGGGTCCTCCTCAATTTTGCAGCTCACAAAGTATATGGCTTCTTTCTTGTGAACTAGTCATTTCGCTGGGAACTTCGCCTTCATATGAAAGAGGAGAGCTGACTGGTATCGGTAAAGGAAATAATATAGCCGTGATGTTCTGCGAATATAACGAAACAAATAACGCGTCGAATATCTATGCGTTTTTACGAATGGTTTAAAGGCATAGTTTTGAATGCAGGTTGCAGGTCTCACACTATCCTCACTGGTCTCGGTATATTCCCTAAGTAATCGCAACTTCTCCGTAAAGAATACGCAGGATATAGCCACATATTCCACAAAACAGTTGGCAGTTATGGCCTCGTTTTTGCTGATAGTGATGTGAGAGTTCATAAAAACCGAAATGAACATTTCATTCGTACTTATTGCCGTTACTTTCTGAATCCTTCATTCTCCCAACTTCGGCCAGTTGATTTACTACAAAGTTGTGAAGCGTTCTTCCTCAACGTCCTTACTATAAAATCTTTCCTCTTACCTCGATTATCTAAAACGTAATTCTATGCTTTTAAAAGCACTTTCTATGCTACTAGAGAGAAACTACGCAGCCATCAAAACGCATCAAAAAGTAATTTCTTGCAGGCTGTAGGAGAACTTCGAAAAAAATGATTTCGTCTCAAGTTCCGCTCATCTCCAGTGGTGCATGAGACGGCGATTTTCACCCTCATATTGTTCACCGCCTTACCGCATTCGACATTCTTTCAAGACCTCTGACTCCAATGAAAGAGCATTTTCTGTTAGCATATATTATACTGTTGTCGTTCCAAAATAAATCCTCAAACATTGAGATCACAGCGGCCATTCATATTAAGTCACAAAATAACCGGCTTTTAAATAATTCCCTGTAGAAGAAAGAATTTTCAAATGGAACATACGTTTCGTTGTTTTCTAAATTCCAACACATTGTGTTGCCAGCAAACGTTGTTGCACCTCAATTTTTATGGACCATAACATATTAGATTCATTTTGTTGCTTAGCTTTTTATTCTACTAATATCATGAAAAGCTCATAGATTCATATAGCACTGAATAAAAAACTCACTGAATCCCTACATTTGGATATGGATAGAAAGAAACATTAGCGGTTAAAACGAAGCAGAATTCTTCTCTGGAGTTATGCATTTTAAAGTTTCTCAAGTGTGATTTTTTCAGTAAAAAAGAGTTCATGTGTTCACAATAAAGCATGAAGAAAGAAATATCATTGCAAAAGTTGTTTATTCATTGAAGAGGTTATTTTACAAGAACATGCCATCGCAAGCTGTCTCTTGGTTGAGAACTAGATTGCCGCCGTCACATTTTTCAGTAGAGCCGAAATGTGTCCGAGTAATGGTGCACACTCATCAATGAGCCGATGACGGATGTCTCCAAGCAAATTTTTCTGCCAAAATATATCGACCGCTACCTCTGTTTGTTTTAATCACGACGAACGGAACCGCTGCAAAACACCGCCAAATCATGACTTCATTTTTCATCGATCACGCGTAGCGGTACTGAAAACAAGGAAATGCCTTCTTTGAAAGGGCATATCATCGTTCGCGATGCATGTTGTATAATTAGAAAGTATTATCTGAGAAATGAAACATAATCACTCGTAAATTTGGTGGAACATTCATGCAACAGAGCAATTTTTCAGAGCGATGAGAATAAAAATTTAAAAAATGGATCTGTCTTCGATCGTTATCTAATTGTCAGGCGAACATTACCAAATAAGGTCAAGACATACTGATGTTTTCTCTGCCAGGCAGCTACGGCAACGAAGTCATCATTTCATGCCCGATTTTGTCCTATTTTTGTCCTTTTTCTCTTTTATTTTCAACAGTCCATTCAACCCAATATTGGTAGAAATTCACTTCGGTATTTGCTAAATATCATGATGCTCATACGTCAATAATACTTGTAGATACCGTAGTTTTTTTGCAGCAAAAGTAAATTGCTCATATTGTTAATTAGTTAAGTATACAAAACCGCATGTATTACTAATTCATTAGGTCATATATCAGATTATATTTAGTAGGTTATGTCGAATTTATAGTTTACCTCTTGAATTTTTTCGCTTAGAACTCCATTATAGCTTGAAATTCGAAAAAAAAAGAATTTTATTTTACTCTCAATTCAATTCAACAGTTATCGCGTAGTGAAGCAATTTTAGCAACGAGATGATGTTAGCATATGTTGCCTTGGCAACGCGATATCGTTCATTGAGTGGCTGGCTGGCTAATAGATGATGCTGTCCATAATCACTTTCGAGATTATTTCTTAGGTTTACAGTCAGTGAAGTGGACTAACGATTCCAACAATAGAGCCCAATAACGGCTGTATTAGACGTTGAATCAACAGGTGCTTTTCTGCAAAAACAATCAGTTTCTTCGAAATTTTTAAAATTTATAAGCCTCATTTTTTGCTAATATTTATATGACAGCTTATTTATGCTTATTGAGGATACTGAACTGCCAGCTAAGCCTTTTCGTTCCTCCTCTCCACCCAACTCTTCACGCAACGTTCTCCTCGCAACGCTTTATCCTGAAAATTAGTAATGTTATCACTGCGTTTCTGCTTTCTCTCAAATGCAAATGCTTTTTTTGCATTTGCCTCATTTCGTTTTACAAAAAAACCCCTTCAGTAATTAAGCCAGTATAGTAAGTGTCCACCTGAATGGGCAACTTCATCACCTGAATTAACCGGTGGAAACGAATTCAGGAAGGATTAAAAAACAGTCATCTCGTCTGAATTTTAGCATATTTGCCTGCATCTGGAAAGTGCATTTCGGCTCAGTAAGGTTCAGCCGCCCATGTTTATTGTCTAATCACTTTTCAACTAAATGCTTTGCATAAGAAGTGTTTTTAATGCCACCTTTATCATTGACCGTTTAATATCAAATTTTTTAGTGGATTAGAAGTACGCGAAATATTGGCACATTTTGTATTCGTATACTGAATGAATGAATTCACAGTTGAAGTTGATGTGATCCAGTCTCTCCATTCCTGAATATGCTGAGGATATACACTTACTCTATCCATTCTTAGGCTCCCCCTCTTCCTCCCCCAGCCCTTCCGTTGTTCATGCGCGCTATAAAAATCTTCTCGACTCTGCTGTATCAACTTCATGTTCATTTTTCCTGGCCCTTAATATGTTTATCTGTTCGGTAGCTATGGTCTTTGAATTTGTGAGATAGATTCGTTGTGCCAATTGTTACAGTCCTTCCTCTATCTTTCCATTTTACAGGCTTTTTCTTCCTTACCTTTGCCAAACTTCGTCTATTCCTTCACTATCTGAAGTGTATTTTTGTTTCTTAAGGCTTAACTGATGTGCATTTTTTACTTTCAATATATAAAATCTTAGCTTTTCTTTCTACATAGTTTTTGAAAATTCTCATAGCAATTCAGCTCTTTACGCTTCATCCTACTTTCGTTCATTCCTTTTCGGCAACCTTTAGGCAAAAATTTAGGAACGTTGTGATCAGAGCTTTCTGTCGACACATCAGCTAGTCGTTCAAGTGCTCGAGTTATGCTTCCTTTTCGATCGTTCAAAAAGTCCACAGGTAGTAGCCGTCAGCGGGGTTTTTGGAAGGTGAATTCCCAACTGCCTACATTATGTAAATCATTAATGTTAGTTTCTTCTAGCAGGTTTGGAATGTGCGTTGCCGAGTAAATGGATAAAAAAAGGCTTTCGCCTGAATCTGCCTTCCATTGATGCTTTTATGAAAGAATGTAAAATTTCAGGCCATTTAATTTCGTACCTTCTGTAAATTGTAGTTGAATGTTGCGATGATAAGATTCTGTTGAGCTGTGC
Source organism: Parascaris univalens (assembly GCA_037576465.1). Taxonomy (NCBI): domain Eukaryota; kingdom Metazoa; phylum Nematoda; class Chromadorea; order Rhabditida; family Ascarididae; genus Parascaris; species Parascaris univalens. The sequence goes on from CM075173.1 coordinate 34,038,843, forward strand.
GCTTTCGCACATCTTTTTCGAAAAAGACTATCCAATGCCTTCGGCTTCATTTTTGCGCTGAAAAACTCCTCAAAGAAGAAGCATTCAAAAAGTGAGGTTATTTTCTGCCATAAATTCTTTCTGAGGTTCTACTTGGCGCACTGATGATATCAAACTTTTTTGACCCTAATTTCTTGAAGTAGAATGCAATATTTGTATTTTTTTTTGTACTTCAGGAAAGGTGAAGGAACTATCATTTGAAATGAATAGTCAATGCCTTCTAAGAATATTACATGCGAAAATGCATAAAAGCTCTCGTAAGATCGTTTTCATATTGATTGCAATAGTTCTTCCAATGATAATTGTGGAGATTTATACAGCAAAATTACGAGTAATCTATCGTAATTTCTATCATGAAACGATTTATGCACCAATATATATTTCGCGATTTAATGGTTTGTTGTTGAGATTGCAGTAAGATTCTTTTCGCAACAATCGTTTATTTGTTTATTAATTAATTGCATCTAAGAGATTATTCCTAAGCATCACTCTGACATAATCTTAAGGAAATCCTCAACGTGCGATTATGAAAGCGTCAAACTGATAGCGCTAAATTGAAGATATTGCAAGAGCATCACTTTGGAAACACGGGCGAGATTATCAAAACGTCAGTTGGGAATTTCAAAATAGGAGGAAATTTTGAAGTTCTGATTTATAAAACGATTCATGGATTGCCTATCATAGACAGTTGATCGAAAATTTCCGACAGATAAGTGACAAAAAGGAAGTGGTTGATAAAGTGATGCGAGTTTCGTCGTGGCAGACCTTACTCTACGCAACATTCCCACCGTGCAACGATCGCTCCTTTAGTTAGAGATAAAATATCATTCATTAACTCGCTGAAGTATTTGTATGTTTCGTTATTGCCAACATAATAAAGAAATAAGATCAAATATTTGCCCCTTATTGAGTTATTTAATAGTGCGTGTTTTAGTTCTACAGATATTGCCTTTTCGTTCTGAAAGAGTCTACCAGTTCAACTTGTTACTTTATCAAAATTTTGGAAAAAATTCGGCTCCAAAATTTCTCATAAATAACTCGATTTTAGGGATCGTTTTTGAAATTGCTCATTGTACTGATCATACGCAAATGCCTCCCTTTTCCACTGACTTGAATTCTAATCAGTGGCAAGGAAATGAACGAATATAAAAAATCACAATTGACTTTCTTTGTTTCTTTAAAATCCACTTTAGGAAATATTCACATTCTGTGAATGTGAAATATAAAAGCATATTGCAGGCTCCATAAAACCACGTAATATCATGATATTAGTTGTATTAAAGGATTCCATAAACCTTAATGAATACCGTATTGCTATGGAAACTTTTAAATGTTATTCCATTCATCATCGTTACCGAATGGTCATCGTCGATTTGGCCGCCAACGAGACACTTCGTCAAATATGCAATCAAAAAGATGTAAGTAAAACGTTTTTTCGACTCGGAACTGATGATTTCTAGGTAAGTTTTGTTGTGTAGAGGTATGTTTAACAAGAGGAAGAAATGATTCATCTTTAAGAACCTTATTCTATTGAAGCTTCTTCTATTGCAAAAATACGCCGAAATACTTCCTTCTACGGGTGGTGAACATGCGACAAATAACGAATTATCACGAATTACCACGAGGTGTTTTATTGAGTGTCTGTGAATTTAGCCATCCGAAGTGTCATTGATGAGGAAATTCATTCAAAACAATCTCATCACCTCAAAAAGTGATGCGAAAGTTAATGCGAAAATACTGTTGATTCAGTAACGATGATTTTGATAGGCTCACGATGAATAGAATTTAAACAATAACAATAGGAACTTCAAAAAACTCTTGTTAGAGATAACTTTCCCTGTCCATACTGCCACAGAATTCGGTGGTTTTACCAACTACGCAGTATAAAACATCTCAGTTCTTCATGTGGTAATATGTTAGTTTGTTTTCCGTTATGCGAAATCTGTACCAATTCCCACATCACTCCGACTTTGTGCGCACTAGTAAAATATTCGTTCCTTGCTGGATGATGGAGATCCTGCGTTCATAAAACGAGATCAAGCGATGAAGCCATCAATGCTCTTTGCAAAATACATTTGAATATCCAAGGCTACATGATGATAGTACTGTAAGAGATTTTTATCTACGTAGAGCTCTTTCTGCGGTGAGCTCTGCAACTCCAATGAAATAGCTGCCAACTGGTTAAATGATTTCATTTTTTTGGGAACCTAAGCGACCATAGAAAACAATCTGCGTGGCTAAATGTGACTGCTTTGTTACAGTTTATGTTCGCTCGTCACTGTGTTACGGTTCAAAAATTAATAGAAGAACGGGTGGGGTGGATTTTTTTCGTAGATGCCGATATGGCAGTTATCAATCCCAATCGGCTTATCGAAGAGTGGATCGACGATGATGTTGATGTTATTTTATATGATCGAATAATGAACAGCGAAGTTGCTGCCGGCAGTTATCTAGTCAGGTTTGTTTTTGAAATTTCTTCCGGTCGTTTATTTTTCATTCCTTATCTCCGAAAATTTCATCCGACGTTCTTTAATGCTCCATTTTCCTCTCTCTCATCAATGTTTGTATCATATTCAGGCAGCAGGAGTCTCAGAGTTGGCCATAAGTCCACAATAATTTAGCACAAATCCCTTCTGGTTCGTTTAGCGAATGATGAGCAAAAACTGACATTCAACCATTTTTTTTTTTTTCTTAACTTCAATATGCCCGTTTTCTCACATATCCTGAGAAGTTATAAAGGTTATATTGTTAAATTTTTCAGGCGAGTGAACTTGAATAAAGGAAAAAAGGACTTCAGAAGTGGAGGGGGTATGCCTCAAAAAATTTAGGACTATAAAAGAAGAAAATCTCGAAGTTACTGAAAACATCAATTGCTCTGAAGTTTTGATAAGTTGAAGAAATCGAATATCAAATTTTCATTCTTCAATAAAATCAAATTTAATCTTGTCATTCACATGTTGCCTAATGTCTGAGTGATAAATGGTCAATATCAGCTAGTCGGTTACTTTATATGTAATTTTTTGTTCAAAATTGGTGGGATTTTTGTTTCTCGTTAACTCACTGTTGACTATGAAATCATCATTGATACGATTATAGAAATTTTTATTTCAGATTGATGTTTTACCTGAAAGAATTACTCATGAACATTAGCAAAAATGTAGGATTTTTTTTTTGTTGACGTAATAGTTCAATCGTCAGGCGAATAAGTTAGAAATCTATTGATAAGTGCAAATTGCTGCAAATTCTGTTTGATGAAGAGGTTTTGCAGCTGCTATCTGATGAGAAAAATTGATGTGAAAGGTAAATTTAATAATAATTTGCAGAAATACAGATTATTCGAAGAATTTTTTACGTTTATGGGCAAGTTATGATGTTAAGGTTCCAAATTCTTTCCATGGCACTGATAATGGAGCTCTACAGGTTGGAAAATTGAGTACGCTTAATGGATGCTTGAGGCTTTTCTTTAAAATCGATGTATTTTTTGGCGCAGTTTTTTGACCAAGAACGTAGAATTTTCGAGAATGCTTCCATGGAATTCTCGTTATTTCTTTAGTCCTATGAAAACTCGGAAATATTTGGCGTACTAAAGACGCGAATTAGTATACGTTTTTAGTAAGTCAAGTATTTAAGGGGGACAATTTTATTGGTAATTAAAGCATAGTATTTTTGAGCGAATTTACTTTGGGGAACAGGACGCTAGTGAACCTATTCAGAATTTATTGCAGAATTTTCGCATCGAAATTAGAAGGAAAAAGTAGAAAATTTTTCCAAAGTTTATTGACTTATATCGGAAAAAGTCATGGACGAGCGTAATCGGCATACAGCCGCTGCCGGATCGTCAAAGGTTTTCCAACTTTTCTACCGTCAACACATCTAAACGAAAATGCATCTACAGTTGAAAATTTTTGCCGATTGTATTCTGCGATAACAGCATAATACAGTAGCAGTGATATCCGTTCGAAGGCCTTGAAAAGTGGAAGTTTTTATGTCGAAAGGCGGTATGACAAGTAAGACGCTGCGTTGTGTCTTTCCCTTTATATTAATTTCTCATTTCATTTCATCTCACAAATTCTAGAGGGTAGTGATTGCGTTCGCATAATATATCTTTTAAAAAATCAAAATGAATGAATATTGCCGATCAAGTTGCACTAGATTTTCATTAAACACTTTCTTTAGGTTTTGCAAATCACCTTTGTTATTGTTGATGTGAATACACAGCGTTGTCTTGTGATTAATTATACAGGTGATGGTTTTTTGACAATCTCCACCTCCTTCCCAATAGCTTCATTGTGACGGGTAACGATGATTGACCGTATAAACTGCGTCCAAGTCCACGACGATCCTATTTCGGGCTGGAATAGTCGAGCCGTCTTCATTTTGCGGTAAGGTCGTTGTTGCGCTGGCGTTCATATCGATGACGTTGAGCAAATGAAGTCAGTATTCGGCATCTGTTTGCGACTACATGCGAAGACGAGGCACTTGAATTGCTCCGAATTGAGTTCGCACAAACGAAACTTCTAGCATTCTCGATTGACGATGCTGCCACGTATCGTGATGTCGTCTTGCGGGTTCTTGACATGCTTCAAACAGTGATAGTGCTGACTGAATAGTGATATCTTCGATCTGAGGATGTACATGAAAATGCTGGCGTTTCATGGAATTTCCGAACGCGCTGCTGATTCAAGAGTTTGCGATCTTCTAGCAAGTCGCTGCGTCGAGTTTCTGCAACAAGAACAGCACACGTCTTATGTTATCGAGCTTCTGAGCGTCGACGTTGCTCTTGATGCTCTTCTGAACGTTGCTCAACGTTGGAAACGTTGAGCCACGTTTCCAACGTTTCTTCCGAAACGTAGATGAAAGTTGCCGTTGCTTGTCTAGATTCGGATACAGTTGAGGCTGCTGTCGTCTGCTTCTCTCCGACTGAGAGAGCCGTCAGCTGCTGCTGCATTTCGGCTATCATCTATAGCGCCAGAGCTTTACTGTTTCTGGTGAACTTGAAGTAGCAAAAGTAGGAAGTAGGCCTATCACCTGTCGCGAATAGGAGGTGTCGTGGCCTGTTGTTGTGGCTGACATCGGCGATCGAAGAGGGAGGCCGAGTGTAATGCGCGAGAACACAACAGAACTGGTGGAGTTAGTTTATGGTCCCATTCCCAATACCAAGCAGAAGCAGATGCCAAGGAAGGGTGATGAAAAGGCTAATGCCGACTGAAAAACTGACATTACATGGGCTAAAACTAGGCTTCTGTATTGCTCAGATGTCGAATGAGGCAGCAGAAGAGCATATATGTGGATGAATGGCATTATATGAAGAACAGTGAACCAAATGAGCATAAATTATATGAAGAACAACATCGTACGAGTGAAAGTGAACACTGCAATGCTGCATCACGAGTAGATATTTTGAGTTGGCTCCACAAAATTTTTCTTTTTTCCGCAATTTTACATTTTCTCCGCAATAGCTACACGCACTTCCCTTCGAAAGTCGCACTGTTCGTTTTTCCATAGGCATATTCTCTCCTTTCTCGCGAACTGTTGATGTCGGACTGAATTCGTTTTCGTACTAATCGCAAGCAGTGGAAGGATAGATTCGCCAATTCAGAGGGCCTTTTTTATATCGATGAGAGGAAATACTTGTTCATACAGTTCTTTTCCTGCCTTCAGATGCTATTATTGGGAACGATGGCACCGAGCAAAGTTGAAGAGGCGAAAAGATGCAGACGTATATGGGAGCAATCAACGAATTATGCTGTATGATTCTCAGCAACATATCAATTAGTCGATAACCGTTACTTACTTTTATCGAGTTATTACTATTACGAACTTAACCATAAGCCATTTATCTTCTGCCCTATAACTTACTACCTTTTGCTTATGTTCCCACAATCATCTGATAGCGAGCGTTTCAACGATTATAGGATCTTTCCGTCTATGACGCATGTGTGCGCTCAGCTCTTGGTGGACGGAAGAAATGGACCGCTCAGGTCAGTATATTACGAAAAGGCACCTCATGGGTACGCGATTCATGGCTAACTAATTCGATGTGGAGCAGTCGTGATTTTATGTTGCACGGTTGGAAACTGAGGTAAACAGTAGTAACTATTTTACTTTATTTGCTCGCCAATTTATATCTGGTTCTTGAGAATGTCTGCGCGAATGATATGAGCCAAAGAAATCTATGTAGCATTTTCATGCAAGATCATACGTGATTATCTCAAACTCGAACTTAGCTAATATCAAGAAATTGGTACTATCAGTTTCTATACAATTTTGCTTATAATTTTATTTAGCGCCGATTCGAGTTTCATGTAAAAACTTTAGCTCTGATTCCCTTAAAGGTACCATTTTCAGCTAACTCACCAAACTTTGTAAGACTTTCAAGAGGAAAGATAAGGAAAAATAAAGGTAAATGTTGAGGAAAGATGAATAATGAAAGAGCTGGCACCATTCACTCGAAATTGATAGACTGATTCGAAAACTGAGATACGAAGTGAGTTTGCGAATTGGATCGTATGATTGGATGTGATTTGCCTACGGAAAACTTCTGAACTGCGATTACTCAACAGATCAAAACATTTCTAAGAGAGGCTTTGTTTTCATTAAATGAACTTCGCAAGAGTAAACTCTTGAAAACGCATGAACTAGATTCCAGGAACAGCAGGAGTTAAAAGCTGAAACCGAACACGTCATGTATCAGCCCGCATGATGTGCTCACCTTCATCTTCACGATGGCCTTCAAAAGGTGTTATATTCCCACAAACTGGAATTGCGCAACTTTTTGGAATTGATGTTGAAATTTTTTTCAGCGTCTACACTTTGACGCCAATTTCGTTTGTCATTTTAGTAACTTTTACTGCGGGCCATATCTGGCAGTAAAGAGAACAAATATAATTAGTAAATACGAATAATTGCAGCACATTGGATGCGCAGGTATTCGCTCTTTGGTCGTTACCACTTAGTTCTTATGAATTCAACATGTTAACGTGTAGCACTGAAGATGCGGGTTATAATTGGCATTACAAGGATACATTCATTCGATCAGATGAGGAAATTGAATCGATGATAAATGAAGCCATTAAGTCTTCACATCAAACATATTTGAATGACTTGGGCAAGATTGCCGGCTACCTATAAATGCGTAAGGATTCTCTTTTTTTTCTTTCATCCATTTTCTGGGTCATTTCTAGCTGACAAGATCATCTCAACAAGGGCAACAGCGAGTGATGACGATGTGCAAATGTCCTACGATATTGCTGGGATGGAAAGGTGAGAGTGGTGTAGAGTAGTTAGTGAAAAGGGAGACAAAAATGAACAATTTGTGCTGTGAAAATCCATGCATTTAGCTTACGGCGACAAGAAAAGGGTTAAGTGTGACGCCAAATGCAAAAGTGGAGCGGAAAAAGCTGAACAAGTAAATACTAGTAAACCGACGTCTTCAATGAATCGTATGCAAACTAGTGAATTACTAATTAGGGACTTGTCTTCGAAATGCTCATACGATCGTCACAAGAGGCAAAGATAGACTGCCTGCTAAAATTGTTACCCTCAATCTGAAACAGATCGCATTTGAAACAAATCCTGATAGCAGTGTAATAAACAAGGCCATGATAGCCTTAGCGAAAAGACGAATGGAGAAAAACATTAGTAGTAAGAAATTTCACCGTCCGAGGTTTCTTTCCCATGATTAAAGGATTCTGAAGAATCAACATAAATGCATGTGAGAAAAATGCTGAAAGTGAAACGCTTCAAGAACAGTTACGTAGCTTTGCAGATAAATGCTTGACAGTGTTAAGAACGTATCACTTCAACAGTGAGATCACGTGGCGGTTAAATGATGAACGGAAAGATGGCTTTTATAGGAGACTTATTTGTGAATTCAATTTATTCGATTGCACCTTACAGATCAGATAGAAATTGCAAATACATCAACAAGAAGTCTCATAATTTCCGTTGCTTAACGATACGGAATGAGCACTCTAATATCATGGTCATATGCTGATTGATTTGTGAAGAAGTAATCGAGGTTTCATATATTTTTTGGAAATTTTCTGAGCGCTGTTTTGAGCACATTGATGATTTGCCATTTTCTTTTATGGTTTCTATTTTTTTGGCTTGTCTGGAGTAGGACGATAACATTGATCTTTATGCTGATGATTATTACTGTTTCATATCTTTTATGCGATTAAGTCAATTTAAATGCATGCTTACTTGAAGAGTTATGAAATGCTTACTTGAAGAATCGGCCATATTTCATTTGCCTTATCGTCACACGAGGACACATCACGCAAATCAAGCAACAAAAGTCCGCCTAAATCAGTGGAATCCATTTAGGAAGTTTGAAACCGGAAACGTTGAAGTTATCAACAATATCCACCACTTTCATGGAAAAATCTAAAAATTCATTTGTGCTCTGTTTTACAGATATAGCGCACAGTGCGTATTTAAGGTAGAATTTCTTACGAATAATTGTATAACTCATCGATATGGATGCATATTGATAATTCATATAAATTAAAGATATAATATTAGTTTTCAACAAAATTCAGAATATCCTCCGTAGCGTTTAGAAGTAATAAATTGTATAAATTTCTTGTTCGTCACTAACTTCGACTAAAATTTCCCATATTTATAAAGGCCATTGTTATACGGAACAAATCTTTGCATTTACAATAAGATCGAAACAATGATTAGTTTCGCCGTTGTATACAACAATGTATCATTTAATTGCCTCAAAGATTTTATCTATTAATGGCTATCAGTATGTTTAATGCTAAAAGCAGAATCTATTCGATAAAGGCGTTATTAATCTTTTCATATGAGTCACAATGAAATTCAATATAAATAACGCACAAATAGAGCTTGATAAACAACGGGATGTGTCCGATGTTCGCTCGTTCGTTTTTTTTGCAAAATGGATACTAAACTATTCTTTTTTTTTTTACCAAACAGCGAAAATAGTAGTTCATTTAGCACTTTGTTGATTATAAAACCTTACCAGAACAATAGTTACTCCTTAACTTACAGAGAAATCCATTGAGAAAATCCACTAAGAAATCGTTCAGTTTCCGTAACTCATCGTCAGAAAATGGCTAATAAAAATTCATAGTAAATTCTCATAGTGTATACTATTCTACTACAGAAACTGTAATGTTGAATGGAAATTTTGATAGAGATTTCATGCCATCAAAGTGTCGTCATTAAAATTTTTGTCGAGCGTTAGAGTGCAAATAATGCAATCGAAGTTCGTGGCATCCAGTGCAATTCATATGCCTTATAGTTTTAGATCATATTCTCGGCTTCAGACTGTTGATTTGCTCAATAAAACTGCCACAATTACGTTTGTTGGAAAATTGCTTTCTGCTGAGTTTACTTTGAAAGAAACAGTTTAGAATCTAGAAGTGGAAGTCAGAATATATGCGAAAGAAACTCCGTTTGAACCATTATTTTTGTACCGAGCGATAGACGATGCAACTATATCTTTGGCTGTACAGGTCGCCGCTCTGTTTGGCAACAGATCGAATAGGTTGTACGCCGATGAAATCATGAAATGCTGTTTGGCGTATTGACCATTATCATTTATGCGAGCGCAGCAATCCCATTGTGTTGTGTTATATAAGTGTCTGGCTCGACTGATAATACAAGTGAACACTTGAACAGTATGCCATTTTGCAGACTTTTGTCTTGAACCCAAAGTTTTTCTTCCTTGTATAAACACGCATTTCTCAAGCTGCTACTTGCTGTCGCGGAGGTCTTCACCACATACGATCAATGCTTTTAGTCTCAGCTCGACGTACTTCTTTATGGTTTTTATACAATTATATAGCAAAATTTCATCAACGATCATAAAGTATACCTTTATAGATCTCATAATCATCGATTGGCCTTAGAGGAGGATATTGATGAATGAATTACGATGGAAGAAATGTTGTGAAAATTAGCCCGCATATTAAAAAGATTCTTTTCAGCGCTTCATTCAACGTTTCTATTGCATTAAAAAATCTCCTTATAAAATAAGGCAATAAAATTGCTTAATAGTGCAATGACGCATAATTTTTGCTGAAATTATATCATAAAATATGAACTATCTATGAGACGTCTATAATAAACCAATAAAATATCCCCATGAAAAATATTGCTATAAAGTAAAAGGTTTAAAAATTATTTATAGAGGAGAAATCTTACTGAATGATTGTCAATTACTGATATATTCCAATATAAGCATTCTAACCATTAGGTATATTACTTTTTACTTTAATAATCTTCACTGGTTAACCCATGAATATTATAGAACTTTTAAAAGTGATATTGTTAGAAGTACGGATGGCGATCGATCAGTAGTAGCAAATGTGACGTCCATAAAACGAAAAGAAGTGTGGTGAACGGTTGAGCATTCCCGTTCCTCTAAGGAGGGGTGGAATTTGAACGGGAACCTTGCATTTATGATACGATCTTCATAAAAAGAACCAGAGTTTATTTGTTCGTTGCAGTGGTGCTTCGAATATAGCGCAATGTTATGAATCTGGAGAATGTTCCTTTTAGTTTATTCATCTTGAATTTTTTCTCCACTTGCATAAGCATGTTGGAGATTTCGAAGCAGAGACACTATTTTAATATTAAAAAGTGTGGACAATATTCCGCTAGTAGCATAGGATCCTTGATATTCGTTCGCTCACGAAATATCTATAATCTGGTCGTCGATGAACAATCCTGTGACAGCCGTAACTCTCGTCTTTTAAAGGCTTAAAAATATGAAATCTATACCAATGCAATTAAAACGCTCATTTCTTTGCTTCAAATTTAATTAATAGGTTTGTAAGAAATTTTCATGATATCTCCCCAAGCAATACGCATCTAACTTCAACGCATTTGATTTACCGTTTTGTCTACATACTCTCTTCGGAAAAAAAGACGTTTAGATGGTGTATGAACACGAATATGAATCCAGTAACCTATGAGTTGTCGTACCAGCCGATAAAAAGTAATCTTTCATTTCCTGTATTACTCATCGGTAATAATACTCATCAGCAATAATTTGAAAAACTTCAAATCAGCACAAATTCTATAATCAAGCGAAGTCATATCTCAACAATTTACTAGTTTATTTTTGGTTGGACATTTAACAAAAATGATCGCAAAGATTATCCTCATGCATTATTTTAATTCCACTGACTACTGTTCTGTCTAACCGGATTCATAGCAATCGGACTCATATATATATGCATATATATATATATATATATATATATATATATATATATATATATATATATATATATATATATATATATATATATATATATATATATATATATATATATATATATATATATATATATATATATGTAATATATTATATATATGAATCCGATTGCTACGAATATATATATATATATATATATATATATTCACTGTTCACAGATCGTAGCTATTGCCACTGTGAAGGCAAGAATTACTCTTGGCAATCGATGTTTCGGGGTGAAATAATGACGGAACATCTTGTAGAGCGTTGATTCGCAGAGTGGTTATTCATATTTGAAAGAATTAGCGAAACGTTAGGAATTTATAAGAGTTCATGTCATGCATGGTAAGGTTATTGTGAGAAAAGTGACAAGCATTTCTACTAGTGTGCTTGATATTCCATCCAGGTACGACTTTTATAGTATTGATGATGTTTTATTAAACGTCCTCGTCATCGAAGCTATTCAAACATTAACATCCACGAATAAAATTTTTCACCTACCATTTCTTCAATGTATAGCAGTTGATTCCCAACTGAAATTTACTCATCTTCAAAAGAAAAATCTGTGAGTGAGTCATCTCACATATCAAAGAAACGAATTTCTGAATTTATTGTTATTAAGCTCACAGTTTAAATATTCCTTTGAAAGTGTACATTCTATGCAACAAAATGTTAAGCGTACTGAAAGATTCACACTGCATGCACGTCGAGAGGACGCAACTGATAATAATTCAATAGCGATGAAAGCGACACCAACAATCGATCAGAAAAACATACATGAAAAAGCGAGGATGTGAATCAGACCTTTAAATCACTTAACACTGATTCGTCAGCATCTCATATAAAAGTCGACGATCAGTCGATAGCAAATCAGACAACGGTCTTCAATTCACCGTCGAATTTCAAAGGTTTTCGTTTTCACTAAGCTTGAGGTATTGCCCGCTGAGATCGATCCTTTATTTTCAACCACTGATTCGTTTATTACTCGACTAGTTTGAATTTTTGAACTTGCTTACAAACATTGCGCCATTCTCTGCAACAAAATCTTTAGAGATATAAATTTTAAGGCATGGAAATCTTCTTGATAAAGACACTAATTGATGTAAAGCTTTCTGATGAGACACTTATGTGATTTGTGCATATGAGTCTTTGGATTATTGCAGCGACTTATAGCAGTGATACTTCGTTTGAAACAAACATCACTTTGTGGTGTTCATGGAGTTTGTCATTCAACCCATAGTGACGACCACTTGATGGCTGTTATCCCCCTATGTGCGTGTTAATTTCAAAAAATGATCCAGAAAAAGTTTAAAATAGTAGACATTAAGAACGGCCATCATGTGAGCATCAAATCGGATCAAATTAATGGGAAGCACTGAGTAATAATTAAAATCAACAAAGAGTAGAAAAGCTGCTCCTCCCACTGAATATATGCAGTAACCATGACGCAACGGATACTATGCAGTCAATATTTGAAAGGCGATAAGAACGTATTCTTTCTATGCAAGTTCAATAGTGTTTCACAAGTCATTTATTTGCTGCCATATCTGTGAGTTTAAATAATTTACATCTATTAGCTGAATAGTATATTTAAGTTAACGATGCAAAATTGCTTTGAAAAAATCCTTTATATTTTAGGTGGGCAAATAACTGTTCGCAAAGATGAGAAGTTTCACAGCGGTCATATTGATAGTAGGGTTGGTTTGCGTGAATGCGGGTATCGACTTCTCGTCGTGTGCAAGAATGGATGTTCCAGGGCTGAGCAAAGTTGCACGAGGATTATGCATTAATTCATGCAAATTCCAGGTCGGTGTTCTAGATCACTGATCCTATTTTCTGATGCAAATAGTGGCTAGTGTCACACACTTGAGCAAGTCTTCGAATAGTGGCGTATAATTCTATCAACATTATAAGCCTTTGGTTAGAGTAAGAATGGGCACAGTTGTTATGGGACACTCTGTAGCCTCGTATGCCTTTGAACTGTGTTATTTCATGAAAGCCTCGCTTTTATCAGGAAACCTCACACATCATGATCCCCATGCCCCTCTGGAAAATTCCTATAAATCTACAGTGTCCATTTAGATGTTGTTCGAGAAATGCCAATAGGCCTAAGCAATTGCTGCAACGTTTCCGACATTGTCGCATATGCTGTATTGGAGTGTTCCTTCTGGACTAACGGAAAGCTTGCACTAAAAATTATGACGAATGACTTGCTTGTGTTCAGCACGGTTACATATTTATGCAATTTATGAAAGAAGGCTTAAATTTCGTGATAGTTAAATACGCTGGTAAGATGAGCCCTTTAGCTAATTATCAATGGCTCGTTACTTCGCTATCAGTGGCGCAATCGCCTTTTCGATTACCCTTGAATGACCTCGATCAAATGGCTACACATCTCCAGCACCAAACATTTCAGCTGGTAAGATCGTCTGCAGGAATTTGCCAGATCCTATCGGGCTAAGAACTGCATTGAAATTCATATCGCTGCTATGTCAGAAACCGCATCAGAGCAACCAACGTATGCGCGAATTTTTTGGCTCTCCGAAGTAAATATATATTTCACCGAAGAAATGCTCGCATAATGCATACCGAACATAAAAACTATCAACATTCCAGCTTAGCAGTTTCGGAGCTAAAACTACTGCGTTAACAAATACACAACAATACACAAATACATAAATGCACATCGAAATCCGCATCATATAGTCAGTTGCTTGTTTCATAATGTATGTAATCTTTCACGTAATTCATAGATTCATGAGAAACGGAACCGCTCCCCAATGGATGAAATAAAAAGGAATGTTTTACAGAACTGCGGCACAGGATACTGTGAAAAGCGCGGTGGTCGTCCAACCTGTGTGTGCAGCCGTTGTGACACCGGAGGAGGATCATGGCCCGGACGTAAATGAACTCCCATATAAAGCAGATATTGGGAAAATTTCAACTCATTTGATGCCACAAGTGAAATTCCTAGTTAAATATCTGATGTTAACGATAAAGTAAAAGTGGAAATATCTTTGATGAAATAGAGTTACAACCTGTATAACAAAGAAAAACAAGTCTGAGAATTTCGGAAGAAATCTGTGGCAAAAAAATGCCTCTTTTTTGACATTTCTGTGCACTGTGTTCGCTTTACTGCTGCTTGCTATATGCATTACACGGATGTCAGAGTGAGGCATGTCCTGCGTTTGATCTCTCCATTCAGGCACAACTGTAAGACTTCTTTTTCCAAAACTTCTTTTTCCACTCTATATTTCATTCTAGGCTACCTTGCTTTTTTAAGCTTTCTCTTTAATCAAGACTGTCCGCATGAAGTCGACCAATTTCATAAGAATTATTACTTTCCTTTGCAGTTGACGCTTTCAGAGATCCAGCCACAATCCACATTAAAACTTCACAAGAGCAATACAAATAGCAATATCGATATCTTTACATCGCCCCTTATCTTTCACATATGAAGAGCGCTATATTGTGTGAGCGATGCAAACGAATTCCTTTGTTTTGCACAACAATCGTCACATAACAATCGTGCTTGATAGTGCATACATTTGAAAGCAAAGAGCATTTTGAAAATATCAACAAAAGAGAGAGAGCTTTTCAGTGAGTAACGATGAAAATATTTGTGACAACAGCACAAATGCGCATTCGCCAATGCGGAGATATGATGATGGAATTATTACGATACGTTATTTGAGACAAGAAAATATACTTATCATATATACATATACATATCATACTATCAAATACTATATATTCAATTTTCGACTCTCAACTTATGTTTAGGTGATTCAAAAATCAACTTCTGAAATACGTATTTTCTTCCTAAAGTTTCAATATGAGGCAAAGCCGATACACATGATTGGAAGCCGATATATAAACTTGAAGGTTATTGGCATTATGAGTGATAGATTACCCTGTAAGGAAAATATATGTCCATATTTGGGAAAGAAATTGAAAAATATCCCTTTAGGCAATGACCAATGGCTCTAATTTGAAGCATTTGAAGACTTTCCTAATGCACAGTAATATTCATAACATATCCGCTGCATTGAAGAACAAGAGATTTTTCTCAACCGTGTTCGCAATTACCTCACCCAAATTCTGTGGGCTTTTCTTAACGTTTGATAACGAATATGCGCAACTTTATTACGATGACCACAACAATAAAATACCCTCATAAATGACTCTGCGCAAGCGTATGATACAATATCCGCTGGTTTTTTCTTTATTACAGCTTAATTTGTATCGTCGTAGGGAAAATGTGACGCATTCATATGCGTGGTTCCCAAATTTTGCCCATTGATTGTAATGGGGCATTTGGTTGGAACGCAAAGTATTTCCTCAATGTTTATTGCAGAAATTATTTAAGAGTTTCGAATTTAAAGAGACTATTTTGATTAAGAAATAACTTGAAATGCATGAGGAATATGCTGAAATAACGCTATATTTGTTCCTTGATATTTTCTATCGTTGAAACGTTTTTGGTCAATTATACTCCAAAAAATACTTGATTATTCCATGGATCTCTGCAATGAATTTTCAAAAGCCCAATAATTTCGTGATTTTTTCTATATATCTTCACAATTTATTCCCTAGAGCACCTCTATGAGTGAACTTCATAATCATTATTTCTGAAGGCAATAGATATGGTTACTCATACTTCTTCTATGCTTATAGAAATCCCCGTAAAAAAGGATAGATCTTTCAAATGGTATCGACTGCCTGAAGAATAATCCATATTTTATTCGTCACTATAGCGATAAACAGTGTTGTATTTACGGATAAAAACAATCAGAAATCATTTAATAATATGACTAAAATATTTAATTCTCATCAAGAGTGCATTTCTTTGAGACTGGGAAATCATAGAGTGCATGAGCTAGAGAGGAAATGAATTCAACAATGAGCTATCGTAAGGATGAAATCCTGAATTATTCCTCGTCACCGCTATATTTTTAGTGGGACTAAATAAAGAAGTATTGGATGCTGACGAAATCCATTTGAATATGCATATCGGAACGGTCTTAAACATATAAATCTTGGAGTGAATGTACCGCACTATCAATATCACGACCAGGGCATATACCTTCCATCTTTTCGTGCAGATATCTTTAACGTTTCTCTCAAACGTGAGGAGGCATAAACGGAAAATGAAGCAATGAATTTTTGGTATAAAAATGAATAAAATATATTTTCAAAATTCCTAAATTACCATACTTCAGCAAGATGGCGTTGAGAGAATGAAACAATATTTATTATATAACAGTATTGTGTATGATGCATATCCTAAAGCAGAGATGCTAATAGAAATAAATAACATTAGCATAACAGAATCATTTAAATCGTTGAAGATTTGGCATCATTGCGAAAACAAAAAGAAATCCCGGAGAGGAACGGGAAATATAGAACGATATAATAGTTGTGTTAGGCGTTTCATGGCACCTATTGAGTGTCATTTCTTAGCGTGAAAAGTTGCGAGATCGGCATAGCTATTCAATTTTCTTCCGATCACTGTCTTAAAATCTCGTCCTTGAGTTGCGATTATTTCCGTTAGAGTTCAACAGCTAATTCTGATGACTTTGCGGCTATTCGCATCTGATTTTGTGCCTGATTCAAGCGTTGAACCTCTGAAATACAGTTTTATTTCAGCTTTGCTAGGATTTTACGAAATCAATTAGCTAACAACATAAGTGACCAATTATTACCGTCCGCTTAATCTAACGCCATCGGTCTGTGGAGTGCTAGAAATCGTCGTTAAAGATTCACTTCTCAAGTATTTCATCACTCTAAATTTAGCTAAATTTGCTCATTCTGTCATTCGTCTGGATCATCTACTACATGACAAGTAATTCAACCTTTAGGATGCTAAATCATCGCTATAATAGTGGAAAATTCATCCAAGATTGATTTATATTGACTCTGCGAATGTATTAGATGTCGTTTGTCCTATAAAATCGCTTTAGAATTAGACCGCTCTGGGGATGACTTACTTAGTCTTTGGTAAAGCTGACTGAAGAACGTCTCACTCACTGATAGATATTTAGGGCCGAAATCGGAAGTTCAATGTTGAATCCTTATACTTTGATGGGATGTGCCATAGGAAATGCTCTGGAGCATTTTTTGCTTGTCATTTTTACAAACGTTATCAAAAAGATTACGGAAGTTGAAAGAATAACGTAATGAGATGATCTATACGAGCGTCTATTAGTGAAATGGGCTTAAGTTTTCAACATTGTGGACGAAAAAAGCGAACTAAAAATCCTTTTTTTAATGCTATTGGCACACATATGGCTAACATACGTGAAATTATACACACGATATAATATCACTTCGTTTTTTCTCACTTTTAATGATAGTTGCATGCTGAAACGTTGGGTAGAAGCATCAACCTCTGCACTGTTGTCATCTAAATTGCGTAATAACGCTACTAGGACGTTTACGTATGTGCTATACGAAAAATAAGGCCCTGAAACAGAGTATTTGAATGAGCCTTTCATTCCTCCAAAGTCATGGACTTCTGTGGATTTTTGCACAGGAGTGATAACGCCCTTAATAATCGTCTCGCACGAACTTATTCGGCCTAATGGCCGCATTAACCCTCTAGGTGCAAAGATTGCTTAAGTAAGGCAAAACCTGAGTTTGTCGATATCGTCATCCGGCTGCTATTATTAGTGATTTCCTCTGAGCGATTCCGAGAGAGTCTGACCTGACCACCGCTGATACGTTCATATTTCGATTCATCTGGAATGAATAAGTTGTAGGAAGGATTCCTTTTTCTGGAAAAACATCTGCATAAAACCTCTCTGAAGTTGAATTGGTTTTGTCACTCGAAAAGGAACACTCCCTCGGTTTTTTGTCAGCTTCTAATCGACATTTGCTTCTCTCATTGCATGCCTGTGCTCAAGACAAATCGTCATTTTAAAAATTCGTTCATCGACAGTCCCAATGCAGTTTTCGCCGAATTTATTAGGTCGGTCGGTCCGCACATCGTAACTAATGAAACGCACGCTTTGATCTGAACCGATCTTAAAGTATAGCAAGCATTTTTCCCGTATTAGTCAACTTGTTCGTTTCCCGCATTCCATTCCAGCATAAGTCGTCTCCACAATGCATGTCAATCCATCTCTACAATGTGCAGTCTTGCGCAACAGTTCGTATAACCTACATCTATTTGTATATGTCTAACCATCCTCCGTCCACAGTGACTATAGAAAAAATTAGAAAGAGGAAAGAAATGAACATTCACTCTTTTCATCGAATGAATATTAAAGGTTCGCTTACGTCAGATACCTTTGAAGTCTTCTCAGGAATTAGGCGCTAAGCTAACTAAGCAGTTGATTTTTTTTTTCTTTGCTATACTCGGCCTATCATTTCATCACCACAAAAGTATAAGTCGAGAAATAGAGGAAAAACAATAGCGAGTTGGACTAAAGTGATCCTGAACGCTTAAAAATGACCATTACTGATATTATCGTCCATTGAACTGTCGCTGGATTCACTTTGATAAGAAATATTTGACGTGATATTGAAAGATTCTCGACCCGATCGCTCATCGCTTCCCCTATGAATAGTAATGGAGATATTATCTATTGCACTATTATCCTTACAAATATTCTTAAAGGGCGCTAAGAAGTACAAATCGTAAATGTATATGTGAATATTACGTTAATGATAAACAACTTCAACCATGCTATAATAAGGAATGCACAAATATAAGAAAAGCGTTTGCTAAATAGAAGTTCATATTCATTTTCAGACTATTCTGATTGATACCTTTGTTCGATCGATTTTTAAAATATCCTCATACTTTGTTCGTTGTTTAAATAACAGACCCCAGAAATTTCCACACAAAATCCATGTGTGATTAA
The DNA here is from genome assembly GCA_037576465.1 of Parascaris univalens. NCBI lineage: Eukaryota > Metazoa > Nematoda > Chromadorea > Rhabditida > Ascarididae > Parascaris > Parascaris univalens. Next base: position 34,057,986 of record CM075173.1, read on the forward strand.
GTCGTTCATCGGAAATTGGATAATCTGTTCCGGAAGACGTTTTCATTCCCCACGAGCACAATATCTTCATCCGAGGCTGAATTGTTGCTGATGGGTGCTTGGACAAATTGAAGGTGAGCTAGCTAAAGACGTCTTCAGCGACACGAAATTCTGCGTTCTTTATAACTGTGAAGGTAGCAGAGCCAAAGTTAGCCAAAGCTTGTTTCACTGTTTTCATCGATGGATCGTTACTTCTTTGCCGGGTAAAATTTGGTCATCTCGTGCAGCTTTACATGAACCTAGCATTGTTATCATACAAACCTGCTCCCTATATCTTCCAGCATAGAATGCGGGGAGTGGTCAGGCACCGGTGACATTGAACTAGAGTCAGAACGATCGCTAGTGCAGTGAGTTGGTGAAGCCGTCATGAAACTTTCGTGATCAGAAGAATCTCGCACTCGCCCGTAATTTCGACTGTCACTTTCCATGCCTGATCCAGATCCTAATTCTAAATCACCACCATATATTAGACTGATACGATCTCTGCTCTTTTATTACTTCAAAAAAGCCTTCAACAGTTTCTCTTCTCCTCTTTTCCTTCCTTCACCTTTATTCTCCTGCACCTCCCTTATGATCATTAAGACCGTGACGAATTGTGTAAATCGACGAGATTTCCGTATAGATATTCAAAGATTTGAGTAAAAGTCTTATAGGTAAAGAAAAACTTTTGAAGAGGAAAATTACATAGTCCTGTCTACGTCCCTCCCCCCCCCCCCCCCCCTTCGCAAGCGAAACTATTGTTGCGATCCTCTCTCGCGCGACGTTGTATAAATGACCACACAGCTACCCTTCTTCCACGCATAGAATTCGATGATGGGTTCTTCCCTGTTCTATCATATTGTGGACTTTCCCTCCTTGCAAAATTATCTGCTCCCAAACCCGTCTGATATTGTGTACACTATATGGATTATTTGGTTATCCACAACTTCTGGGGCTACGCTCATTTTCTAGAAGCTCAACCTCCAATCGCTTCCATGTGTCACAGGCAGCAAAGTAGAGTTGGTTTAGGAATAGTACTTACCAAAATTATGCATTACCCTTGTTCGTTTGATTTGTTGCGGAACGTAGTCTAATAAAGACTCTTCTGGAGACTGTGCTTTTGTCAGCTGCAATCATGTCAGCTTGAGGAGCATTTGACGTTTACGCTGGGTAACGATAAAACAGAATCCAGCTAATAGCTGACATAACTGCCTAAATTCTTTGAGTTTGTAGAAGAAAGCAAATGAAAGCGATTAGAAGACTTTTTAACGAAACATTAACATTGAAATGAAAACGAGAATTATGAGAAAACGCAGCAAAAAAACCGATTTCGTTGTCATTTTGTTCGACAGAGTTATGCATTTAATTCAGGATATAAAAAATTTATGACATAGAGTTTTCACATGGCTTTAAACAAATCGCGCTTACTTCTACGCTTGCAATCGTTTTGCTTGGTTTCTGCTCAGTGATATGACCGCCATTAATCGATGATCTTACTGCACTTGTTGGTAGAGAGAATTCTTCACATAGGTCATCCGATGTGGTCGAACTTTGTGTATCGGAATCCATACTCGTCTCCGCTATAGGACGATAGTCATTGCCTGCGTTAACGTCATCATTTGTAAGCATCTTCCAGTGAGGTACATGCAGTAATTCTTGAGATCTATCGTTCGAATCGTCGTTCAAATATGATGGCTGTAACAGTCACGCTAAGTAATCTTTCACTTTTTATTGATATGTATTTCTCTATAACGCAGAGCTGTGTATTTTATTTCTTCATCAAATCAGAGATATCGAAACACAAATTTACAAATTTCGTTCAAGGACAATGCTTTCATGGCTATGATGGCGATATTTTTCGCTACTTCTCGCTCACCCTTTTCATTCATCCTAACGAACGTTTTAGTCTCTAAGTTGAATTTCTCTACGAAATTTTCCACTTTACCGATTTGTTATGAGTAAATTTAGAATGACGATAGCCGCTCTCATTTGAATAGAACAAGTAAACTTATTATCAACGTTCAATGCTATTTTCCCGTTGTTATATTTATGAATCGGAAATAAATGCCACATTGTTTCACGTACGAATTAAATCTCATATTTGCATATACATTCGCGGAACAAACCAAAATTCTTGTATATTTTCAGCTAATATTGTTAGGACGAATGAGTTTAACGTTGAAGGTGAAAGGAAAGGATTGAACTTTATTGCTGAAGCAAACCTCTTCAAAGAATGAACTTTGAGAAGAAGTGCGTCGCATTTGAGGAGGAATCCCATAATTGCTATCATATGAATCAACTTCAGATGTCGTAGCGCTTGTGTAGTTTGAAGTTGAAGTGTTTAACGTAGATTCCTTATTAGAATTACCACTTTCTAGAATTCCTCTATGGCTGGAAAGATCGGACTGCTCCGGTGATTGCGCCTATCAATCAAGTGCTCTCGATGATTTAAAGGAAATGTTGCATTAGAATTTAGATGTCACAGAATTGAAGCCCAATTCTTCAATTTGTTAAGCTTTCTGTTACAGGTTCCAACTTTAGCTTAAGAAAGGCGCTCTTCAACACAATCCCACTGGGAAGCCATACTCCAAAATAACGAAAATGATATTAATTTGGATGATGCTTAAAAGACTACTTTCTCAATTCCAGAACAATTAAAAGTTTAGAACACCAAAGCTAAAGTGGCGTACCTCCTTAGTTTTGCGCTTTTAATATGCGATCAGAACATTCTTCGCCATTTCTCTTTACCGCTCAACAGAACGCATCGAATGGCAACATTCTTCTCTAATCAATTATAACATCCTCTTAACCAAAATCAAAAAAGAACGTTCCAATTTCAGCCTTTTAAGTTATTTACCATTGAGAACGACATATAAATATGCACTAATATACCATTTCACTTACGAAACAATTACCGATTTCTTCGTCCATTGTGATTCTTTGTGATTCTAAGTGAAATCAATGTATAAATTTTAATTTCCGAGGCTTAATTATTCGATCTTTATAGTTTCTTTTATTTCACCGAATATCACAACGAGTACATTCCATCAAAATCCAACCGTTCGCCCATCCGATGAAATAGCCGGTTGAATTAGTGTCGAATAATCGGGTAATTCTCTTTTCTTTTCACTGCTATCTTCTTCATTCGATGAGCATTCTGGTAAATTTTCGTTCATTCCATCCGTTTTATTAATTGTAGAGGTCCTCTGAATTAACTGTTATCATTCGCATTCGGTTTTCACAATGAAACTTTCATCAGCAGTTTTTACTGGACATTTCAAATAGCGTATTTGCGCAAACGTGGTAGAAATACTTGCTGAAAAAGTATTTCTGCGAAATAAAACCACTTTTTACTTCTCCTAAGACGAATAAACTTTCCGTCCCAGAGCATATGTAACCACCAAAGCTGTTTTTTCCTTGCGTTGAAAAGAAAATGCGCGGTTGACATTTCTACTACAAGAATTTATAAGATATATAATTCGTTAAATCAGCAATCAAAGTGAAAGATTCCTTTCGTAAAACAAGACAACCAACGATTTCATCTAAATCCGCTCGCATAAAGTTTCCGCCTAGTCTAAGGGACAGTTTGAGACCACTGACCATTCCTACTAGCTACATTAAATAGACTAAAAGTTAAAATGCGGAACGAACAGTTTCTGCGTCCTCAATACTTCTCTGGATAATGCGACCACCGAGAATTTTTTCGACTAACGGAGAATAGCTACCAGGTGCTGTCGTACCAGATGCCCACACTAATTCTGATGACGAATTAAGCGATTCTGCTGGTCCTTCTACGCTTCCACACTTTTCGACTTTGGAAGTCTGCAAACAGGCTTCATCCAAATTCAGACATTACTGCCTCATAATTCATTTGTTTACTCAATTCATAGTTGTGTAATTTTCACGCTAAGTTGAAAAATTTTCTGTTCACAGCATCAGATAAAGCGTTAGCAACAGTGTACTACTCGTTGCCATTGAACAGTAAGTATCCTTTCGATGGAATATTAAGTCTTTCCCTTATATTTATTCTTCATTCTTCAGCAATCTCCATTGGAATATAGTATGGCAAAAAGTTCTTAATAGACAATTTTAGCAATCCATGGAACAAGCCATCAGCCATTAAATAAATCAAACATCCAATCAAATAAACCCTTAAACATGAACTATTAGATTAGCGCCATTGAATCGCTGGTCAAAATTTTGCCCAAACCTTTTGAATTTCTGGTCGTTTTCTATGCCAAAATTGACTTGACGTGGCTTCATTAATTGACTTATAGTTGTTGTATGAAGAATCGAGAACTGAACCCTTCACCGACGCATCTTCTGCTTCATCTTTCGCTTTCGTTGAAATTTCCCCTCGTTGATAATCAACTGACAACTCCAATGGCAAATCGCTTTATTAAATAAGAGACCATAAAGGGATATAGTTTCGTTTATATTTTATATTAGTTGTGCGTCTATGAATTTAATGACAAAAAATTCCCTATTTCTTTAATAGCAAAAAAAAAACACTCTCGAAAAATGAATAGTAGAAATACAAATTATAAAATGGTTACTTCATGGCAACGATCGTTGAAAAGTAAAGCTTAGATTCTCATCTATCCAGATGGAAAGAAGAGTGGGAAATTCCCCTTTCGTTACTGTTCCTTCTCTTTTTCATCTCCCCTCATTTCACCTATAGCCGCACTACCATTCCCGGTGCTTAGCAAATAAAGAGCTCAGAAAAATAATGTCGTTCATCAAAGTGGTCGGATATCTGTGAATATTTCCAACATTTGAACGCTTCACTAAAGAAAAACAGAGCCGGCATTCAAGCAGTATGTAGAGGAAACCACAAAAACAGAAAAGTAAATAGTATCCACTGACCGCGCACTTTGTTTTAAAACTCGTTAGGAGAGATAATAACCTTAGTAGGTGAAAAGTAGGTGTCGCTACTTCTTGTCACTGCAGTTCTTCCGGAAACAGATTGACATTCACAGAAATCCTGCACATCAACGTCACGTTCCATTAGTCCAACCTAGAAATACTTTATATCTATCATCAACTTAACTGAATAGCTGAGTACAGATGCAACTAAGCGAAATCAACGTTTCATAAATTGAAAATTACGACTTCATTCTTTAGAAGATTTCAATTAAATTTTACAAATGCTGACACAATCCCCCACATTGGATAAGTGAAAAACTTTTATTGTAAAGCGTTAAGTATATCGCTAGGCTATTTCAATGAAGCTCCATAAAATACGCAAAATAATTTTATCTTCATCAAATCGTTGCCGAAAGATTCCGTTCAAAATATTTCTCACCTTAGATGAAGAGCTGTTTTGTGCAGTGTCCCGGTTTTTCGCATTAGAAGAACATATTTCACTTTCTCCATCGTTCATTTTCACGCGTGCGGTCGGTGTTGCAAGGTCGCTTTCAGAGATCTCCGAGAATGCGGATGGAACTGCATCACTTCCACTGTGAAGTGTTGCCTGAACATCGACTGGAAGACCTCGGGTCATGGCGGCAATATCTTTCGATGAATCAAACAACTCTTTCGAAGCTTCCACTCCTGTTTTTCCTTGAGGCGCCTTGCTTCCGAATTGTCTTACTGAACGTGATTCAACTGCCCAACGACTCGTTGGTGTCCCTCTCTTATGCGATTTTTGCGCGTTACCGGAGGATTTCTGCTGCTTTTGCGATGAATCCTGCAAGTCATGGATGAAATGTATGACCATTTGGCGCCACAAATTTTACGTTTTCGGATACGTTTCAGCTCCATCTTGTTTCCTTTTTCTATTCATTTATTAACTTTGATAAAATTCGAGCAATCTAAAAAGTACTATCAGCAACACGCTTGGTTGCTACCACTTATGATTACACACAGCTGTTTAAGTTTTGAAACTTGAAACTGCTCTAGACGTCGACGTAATTCTTGATGATCCGCCATCTAAGATAAGAATAAACGGTGATCACAGTGCGTGGGCGATTTCTAAGTGCAGAAAGTAAAAGGCATTAACCATGTATGTCTTGATAATCCCGCTATCCAATAGGCTTCTGCCAATAATGCTATCAACCCCAAATGTGGAGCCTCTATTGCTCAGCTGATCTCTATGTATCTCCATTATGAAGCACCTCGTAACAAACGCGATTCGTTGTTGAAGAAAGATAAACCCTACAAAGTCAATGAGCGGACGAAAATCACATAGTCATAATCGATTCCATAACTGTCCTTCATTTTTTTTTCTTCATCTTCACGAATCAGTTAGCATTTTTTCAAAATTTCTTGCCACTACGAAGAAATCGGTAATGTAAGTAAAATGATATGAGAATATACAAAATCTCTAAGTCTTTTAATTTGCTTACCGCATATGATCCTCCGTCATATCCACTTCCGTTATTTATCTTGCTAATTTTATAATACGGCTGTTTTTCACGTTGTGCATTTTTTCGCAATATTTGCTCAAGTTTGTAGATTTGCAGCTGCAAACTGAAAAACATAAATGCGCTCATTTTAGCTGCTTTATTATTGAAGAGTTCTTTCTTTCAAGCGTTCTAATAATAATCTCGGCGTTTGGAGATTCATACAGCCATCTTCCCCTGAAGGCTAACATCTTCCACATTGAATTTACCCTCATGGGGTTGATAATATTGAAGTTCTTCGTCGTACAGCGCTATACCTCTGAGTAATAACTGCTGATCTATGTATCTAGTTGTCAACGCAACAGTGAATAGATGTTAAATTAATGCAAGATATTCCAAACGTGCTTTTGATTGCGTATGGCCTAATGCATAGTATATGTTCTCCAAAACTACAGTTTTTAGGAATTTTCAGGAAAAAGTCCATATTCAGTTTCCAAACACATTTCCTGATTCTCAACGAAAAAAAAAACGAGGAATATTGATTTCACAGCTGCGATGGAACTTCCCAGGTACCTTTCAAAAAACTTTATTTTTCAGGAAAGTGTGAATCACACAAGATGTGTATAAGTTTCCAGCCCCTCTCGCTCGAAAATTTCAATATATTAAAGTGCAAAACACAAGTACTACAATCTTCGCATAGATAAACATAATCCAAATGTTTTAACTTTGCACTTTTTCAATGGATCATTCCTCAAGAAATGACTACCGAAATATTTCTTCAAATCGTAGCTTACTCAGATTTCACGTCATTAAGTTGCCACAGTTCTGCATCGTAGACATCGATGATCTTGCCAAGTCGAGAAAGATTCTCTTCGGTGAGGCGAATCTGTGAGCGCTGCGATTCGTACATGATCATTGCATCATGGAGCTGTTCACGCAGCTCCTTTCGCGTTCTTAGCATTGGTTCGATATCGACAGCAAATTTGTCTTCTTCAGCCGCTTCCATCTGCGGTAACAAATTTCTGTTTATTACGTCGATCATCTGTTATATATATATATATATATATATATATATATATATATATATACAAATATAAACATATAAATATATATTTGTACAGCAGTAATGGAATGAGATGAATAATGGAATAAACGAAAAGTGGAAAGCCTGAAGCGCATCGAGTAATACTTCAAGATAAACGTTTATAAGAAGCATTTCGAGTAACTAGCATGTCTTAGCATGTGCTCCTAACTACGAAACCGAAAGCGAATATAATGAGGCTATTAACTGTGGTATTTTCCTCAAAGAAGTTTCTTGAACGCATTATTCTTCATCGTTTATTGCTGAAAACTTCCCGATATGTTTTTTAAACTATAGCCGATCTACTATAATTATAAAAAAATGCATACTTAATGGTGACCAGATATCATATCATTTCTTCATTTCTCACAAGCTTGATAAACTTTAAACATCTGCAATAAAAGTTTAAAAGGCAAATGAACCTTTATAGCTGTGCGTTCGGCTGTAATGGATCGCCTTAGGAAGTCCCATAGTTCACGACTTACAAATGATATCTCATCTAAGACGATTCCCCAGTTTCCGGCATCGAAATTCTTCAAAAAATATCATATCGACATACCAACGAATTATTTAATTTCATCCTACACTAGCACATCTTTGACAGTTCGACATCCCAGACAACGAATAACAATGACGCGAGTTTTCGTTGCAAATGCGAAATAACAGGCAGCGATAAATAACGATGCTGCGCTATTAGTGGACCTCGATGATATGATAAGATTTTGGTGGATGTCGATGAGTTCTGCACAATTATACCAAATCCTGATGAACGAGAGGAACTGGGGTAATTCTGCGACCATTGTGCACTTTTGCAACCAGCGCAACGCATCGGGATCGCCAACGATCGGTAGCATTGTTTCACGGCGACTAATGTATTTTCCAACCGATAGATTTGAGATTAGAATCAACGTAATCGTAAATCTATTTTATATTAAAACATCATAATCGAAGGGCAATATATATAAATCTATTAAGTTTTTCTCCTGACCTCCTTGATTTATCACTTTTTTATTTGTTTTGCATGAGCTCAACAACGGAAATTCACCCGCAAATGAGCGACAAGATACTCTCTCGGGAATGGAAAACCTTTTGAGGCATCATTTCTGCGCTGAATCATAAAGAGATTCCTAGGCGTCCCAATGTTGCGCTTTTGGTGATCGGCCTATAGATGCTCGAGACGCTCTAATAGGCCTTCTTTAACTTCATACCTACATTGGTATGATTGAAAATAATTGTGGAATTATAGATGCGCATATTTTCTTAATGAATTGTACCCTCAACTGTTACGCTACTGACTTATAGACAGCAACAGCAAATAGCGTTTTTTTAGAAAATAAATTGCAGAAGCAGATTTTAAAATAGACATAGACAGCAACAGCAAATAGCGTTTTTTTAGAAAATAAATTGCAGAAGCAGATTTTAAAATAGACCTCTTTCCCCTCTCCCCTCCCCTCCCATTCCGCAAAAAAATGATTATTCTAATATCGTTTTGGATGCACAAATTATTAGGAATATAGCTGACGAATGAAAAATTTCAGGTTTCCGCTTTCACATACTTGTCTATAGATATAGTCCGTGCCAAAAGTACGAATTCTATGGAATCCCAAGTCTAGAAAATTTTTAGCGACTGGAGAAAAGGCACTTAAGGTCGAGCCACACCAAAGTGAGTATGACCTTTGAAAGTAACCTGCTGAGAGACGAGAATTGAAACCGCCTTTAATCTTTCCAAATATGAACGTTTCTTCTCTCTGAGATCCGCGTTATGGCTTTCGTATTGTTGACATTGCACGTTTTGTTCGTTGATCCTGAAAACCGCTGCCGTTTCATCTAATACATTAGTCCCGGATAATTATTTCGGGATAGACTTTAGTTCTTGGATATAAATCGTCACTACACCTATTAATACAACATTGATAAGAGAATATCTCAACAGTCATATTAAACTGGGTATACTTTTCAGTAAAGAAATTGAAGTAAAATTTGGTTTTTGATAAAAACTACAGATATTTATTGATTATTATCACAGTCAACCTGAGCGTACCTATCATCATTATTTTACCTTCGTCATGAGCAGAACGATGGAAATGAGCGAACTCCTTTTTATGCATAAGAGGTCAACTAATAGGATACGTTACCGATATGCCAATAGTGATCACATCAATCTAAAACATTTCAAGGAGTTTTCTGAAAGCTGTTGAAAATAAGCTCCATGAGGAGTAAAGGAAAGGGCGTGGATGAGATTTATGAATATTTCAGTGAACTCCTAAAGGACGACATAAAAGAAAATAATCGAGAAGATATTAAGAAATAGATAATGTTGTGAAAGATTGAACTAGTGCCTCTCATATGAAATTGTTTTCTTCCGTCTCTAACGATCAACATCTCCTTCGACGTAATCTCCTCCACTTGTGCGGCTGATACGGCAGATACCACTCCTATCACTGCATTACACTGATTGCTTACCGTCTACAAATTGATGCAGCTAACCGCGCTCGAGACATCAGTTTACATCAGCTTCCATAATATCTGCAACCTCAACTACCCGTATATTTCTACCTGTTCACCTGGCCATCTCCCTCATCCCACATATTCCTACCTGTTCAGTCCAAGTTATGCGCACATTGATGGCATCGATAGCATATGAGGTGGATTACCTGTTCTCGTAACGAGCAATATCGTTTTTCAAGCGTTGGTTATTGCCCCGTATATTTTCCAGTATTTCAAGATTGTCGTCAAGTTCTTGCTTTAAATATCTGATAATGCCTTCCAATCGCTTCTCAGCGAATAAGATTTGATCATTTCGAGGAGTTAGAGCTGTAAAATATATTAAACTTCAACATTATTCTCAAAACTCCTCTCATACGTATCCTCTTACAAATAACATTCGTAAGACGCTCTTATTCTCCGGTCACTTCATCCCAGTCATTTTCGAGTTCGTGTGGTACAGCTCAACCTTTGCGTGCAATTTCTGAATTCTGCTTGTCGTCCGGAAGGGTTACGCTCTGACCGAGCAAAGTGGCCGTACCCTCGGGTTGAGTGAGAGAATTAGGACCACTTCTCATAGCGTATAGTATATCGTCTTCAGTTGTTACAAGGAAGAATGATCTTGAACTTTGTTGATAGTCATGCCTCATAAATGAAGTGGAAAAAGAAAAACGCAAGGTAGCAGTAAGTTGTGCTCATGTATCATCGAATCCTCCCATCCACGAATGTTAATCGCTGGAGGACGTCAACGGCGGGATCAAGCGACAACCAACTCATACAGCCAAACTGACAAACCTAGCAGTCTCTTAGGAATATTCACTATCACAAATCAGCCTAACTGGAGAACTTCCAAAGCAGGTGAGAAAGAGTGCGACAACTGAGGTGGCATTATCTTCAAATTCAGCAGGATTATAACATTACCTTCAAATCCGACGAGAATCCTCAAATTCCACATAGTTTTTCACTCCTCACAGACAAAGTTTTTAGTTGCAGTTTTTATCTTAATGATGCACCTTATAATGATGCATCTTATCGCCACAGCACCAACTATTGCAGTAGACCTGCCACAACATTTCTCCTACGAATTCGTTCCATCTTATGGAATGTCATCTAGAGTTATCGATTTCATTCGCCATTCTCATAGATGCAGTGAATTCCACAGAACTTTACTCAGATATCTGGCGCTTCGTTTCTCTCGATTAGTTGCTGAGATGGCCACTTTGGCAGCTTACTATGAACGTACAATAAACACGCAAATTTCAAAAGAGCATCATTATCTGCCTTCAACAACGCCGACAACTCGTCCGCACCACTAGTCGTTATGTCTGCTTTATAGAGGTGCTTACTTCTATAACGAAATTGCTTAATATTCTCATCGAAACCGACGGCAAACTTACATGGAACACTATGGACGACTTCTGGAAGATCAAGCATTCCCGCATGCGACGAGCGTGCTCTTGACTTACACCTACAGACAATACCACGAACGCCACATTCGTTCTCCGCGTTACATCAGCATATAAATGTGGAAATCGACTCACCATTGAAATTCATAAATAAATTCTCAAGCACTTTACATAAATGCAAATCTCAACTTGCGTACCCTTCGCACAAGCCTGTCCATCTGCTACCTTAAAAAATTAAATTTTTCAGCGCTGTCTATCCTGTGATCTTGATCCGGGCCTCTGCACTCAAAAAGTAGCTATCGGCTCCATGACCCCTTAAATCTGAGAAAATCTAGGAAAAAATACGTGAGCGAATAGTTGAACCTAAGAGAAAGATTTTATTCAAAGAAATAAAGGCAAAGCAGACATCCTACGTTGTAAAACATAAAAAGAAAACTACAGACAACTCAGTTAACGGAAATCGGATGATAGCCAACACTTGGAATTTTTCAGATCGTCGGTCGGAGCGTCACGAAAACTCTGAGGCCGTACGAAACGTTTGCAGACTTGCCTCAGAAGCATGCGCATGTATCGGAGTTACAGGGCAAGCCGAAGTACGAATCATTGTTTGGCACACAGTTCTCCTGGTTGCAGATCTTCAACAACTCGTCGAAGTGCGACTCGAAGCCGGGTAGCTTGAAGCCTGAAACCACTGGGTCGATGAACTGCCACAAGAATATTCATGTCCAAACAATCGAATAGCGGGAATCCACACACTCCTCTCTCTACCTGCGCTTCTACATTCATCCAAACTCACATTTAGCGTCAAATATGAGTGCCCTCACCTCAGCATGGAATATTTATTTCGATAAGAGTTTAGAACATTTTGTACGTCTTCTATCTACTTTGACGCCAATGAATCTGGGTTATCCACACCCGCAATCAGATTTTACGTAGGTTTTACGTCTATGATAATAGATAGAATGGATGTGTCTGGTTATTTTTCGCTTACATACTTAATATTGGCTACTTATCATAATTTGGACAACGTGATGACTCAACGGCCAAGACCCACACAAGTTTGCTCATTTGGAAAATCTTTGATATGAAAACCGTCAAATGAATACACGTCGACGACTGGTACAGCTTCTACATACCGCAAATGTTCGAAAGATGATAGCTTCAATTGCTGATATAGATACTTGGTAATATCAATAACCGGCTAGTGCCAATCAAACGACGACAGTATTTCACCAATGATCGCATCAATCCACTAGCTTCTTGATCGAAGACATTCGATTTTTGAATCAATCCCACCAACCATCAATTGTGGATCGAACGATCCACTAATCTGAGTTGTGTCGAACGAAATATAAAATTCCGATAATATTAAACATCGAGAATTTTTCACTTGATTAAAATAAGTATTAGAGCATTTTTCATCACTCTTGTAAAAACGATAGAAATCAAATGCCAATACAGCCGCTAAGCTGTGCAAATACTCCACATCGCTGAAGACAATATCATTTTCGTTTCAAGCACACTCAATTTGTAATGGTGAATTTGTGTGTCAGGATGCCTCAGGGGTAGAGATGTAACCTTCAACCGAATAATGCTAAGGATAAATCATTTTAATCGCGCAAAACACCATCGCCAGCAACAGAAACTAGGATAATGGAGCCAGGAGGATAGGTCAGAAATCCTGGATAACGACAGTGCCATATCATTTCAAAAATCGATACTATTACTTCAAAAAATATAGCCCCGAAGTTGTTCACTATAGATAGTCTACATACATCTATAGTAGATACTATTTTCAAATTACTAAAGGAACGGAAACGGAAACTACGGAAACATATCAGTAACGGAAACTACTAGTATAGAAATTACTAGTACCATTGCGATATATTTGGTTGATCATTTATGCACCACAACCGATGAATTCCGAAATTCTTTAGCTATTAAGCGAATGCGGCAAGTTTTAGAAATTCGCTTAGAATAAACTTCTCTATGAAAATTTATTTATTTGATAGCTTTTTCGAGTAAATAAACATGAAATTAGCGAGCTGTTTTCAATAGTTAGCAGTTCAAATAGCCTGCAAAAACCCCCTACAATACGATTCTGAGTATTAAATCGCCTTAAAGAAATGAAATTCTCATCGACTGATCGATCAATTGATTAATCCTCATCGATTGATCAACGCAATTTGAGAAGATTGATCAATTTCATACTTTATAACATTCACGATAATTATAGGCGTGATATGGAGATGATATAAGATTGCATAAAAGGGCGATTTTATCTTTCGCCATATATGAGGATTTTCTTCGGACGAGAATTCATAAGGGTCATCACAATAAAGAGAATCATTGAAGCTCTACGAGGAAGTTAATCGTTAGCGATGGAAATAGGCATTTTATAGGTAAATTAGTTTAGCGAGTAAAGTCATTTACTTGGGAATATTCAAAGAGATTTTCTTGTTATTAATCTCCAGCGCGAGATGATTATCACCATATGATGCCAATGATGAGATAATTTTATATTGTTATTAATAGTTAGTTGTATATTAAAACCTATAAATTCCATTGGTTTTTGTCAACGTTCTCCACCAAAAATTGAATTTTATGAGCAACTCAGAGCCCCTCCATCCAGGAGTTTCTGGATAATGCTCACCTCCTGACCCATCCCAACCTTTTCCTAACCCTCTCACCACCTCCTTCCCCGTCCATCTTCGATGGACACTATCGTTAATCACTGGTATCATTCGAATTTTCCGCCACCCCTATTCTCTCCTGAATGTTGCAGCATAATAGTCCTGGAGGAGAGCCATGTTTTCTTTGATTCCCTCTAGTTCATCGTGATTGCTTGGTGAAGGTGGTGTGGGTTCTTTGTTGTCAATATATTGGGTTTAATTGTATTTATCTTTATATGATTTAATTGTTTAATAAATAACTCATTTATGTGCACAGATTTATCGTTATTTCTGGAATAATACAATGAAATATGGACTTTCATCCATAACTCGGTTGAATTTTAATGTTCTATCGGCAAACTGGTATTCTCCAACATAGTGATTATCCAGCTGACATTTTATTAGTATAATGATGACCTCTGAAAATCATTGATGTACATGAAATTTTAGCCCTTGAGCATCCCAGTTGAATGACATTGAACCTCTCTCCATATCGCCATAATCGTCGGAGTTTTTTGTCTTCGTAAATGTCAACCGAATATTTTTATGATCACCTTATTTCGTTACATATATCATTTATTAATTAAGTTACATTTATATTTCAATGTATAGTAAGTTCAAAGGTCATATTTTGGAGAGGTTTTTACCTCTGTCGAATGATGCGCTATGGCGGCCTTCGTACGTAGATTCTCTACGGATGCTATAGCAATTACGAGCCGTACAACAACTAGCAAACAGACAATCTCCATTCCAAAAGCAATTAAGGTTAGTGGGAGTTTTCTTTTTTAATTCTCTTTTTTTTTTCATTCAAATAACCGTTTTATAATAATCGTTACAAATTACTCGTTAATATTGAGCAATATGATTGAATTGTTCGTAGATTATCCGGAAACGATACGATATAGGGGCATTAAGTGTTGGAGATTGTTCAGCGATCGCCTACCGATCTTCTCAAAGCGCTTTCGGCGACAGTTGGCGTTGATACGACGGCACCTCATTTTGCCTTCATCGATGATCCGGCCACTATACCCACAACTCAGCAGGCGCGTAAAACCTACTATTTAGCTAAGGTATCGTTATCATTTTCAATCATATACGATTCTAATGAGACATCGGATGTTCGACTCGTCGAGTCGTTGAGAACGTTGATTTCTCTCATGAATTGCAAATCGATGCCATACGGATGCAATTTGTTGGAATTTGAGCGCTTTTCTTGCAGCAATCTTTCTAGTCTCTCCAGGGAGTGAAAGATGATCGGGCAGATGAACTTAGGTTTGCTACTAATTGAAATGTTTAGAAGTTCTTCCTTTTATAGTGACAATTTCCATTGGTTTTAATCTCTGTGAGTTCGTTGTTCCCAAACACGATGATCACTAATGATTTGCGTGTTCTTTATAGTCTGTTTTCTCGCTTCATCCACTCCCATATTTGAACTTTCCGGGTCGTCTTAATTGCAAACCCTTAGAAACTAATATTTCATTCTTAATTTTCTGCATGAAAATTTCTGCTTTATAGGAATTGGGTCGAAGAGCTGCAAGACAGTTGGCAGCTGAATGGCCGACATTATTTATGTACGACCGAGATGAACCTCGACTAGAGGCATTCCGACCCAAATTAGCTCCCGACCCTTTAGTTGTGGAGCCGACCGAAAAAAATCTAAAAGATATGATCGAAAAGAAAGAAGTTGGCAATGCGATGAAGCTTTACGAGAGGATTCGTGCTGAAAACATTGAAGTCTCTCGTGAATTGCAGGTAACGTGCAGTGTTTCGTTATTGAAGCATTTTTCTTGCAGCGTTCGCCTCTTCCTTCTGTAGGCACCCTCATCTTCCCATCCCGTCCCTTTGCACTGATTCGGACGGTTGTTAGCCAACGGAGGGGCTGTTCATCGTTTATTGTATCAATCTCATCCGGAATTGGATTGCTAGATTCTTCATCCTTGAAGCTTTCTGTGACCATTTTTTTTTGTTAGTCAAAGCATAATGGTGCATAATTTTTGTGCTTTAATGAAGAGCCTAAGAAGAAACAGTGAGCAAGTTGGAATTTTATGTAAATTTTTACATCTTTGTGAATTTCGTCAGAGAGTAATTAATTGCTCAGTCGGATCGTCTCAAAGTCCGATATCTTAGAAAACGCAGTTTAAACAATCAGCTTCAAGTTGATAGGGGTGCTTTTCTTGGAAAAAATCATGATACCGGAAACTCTGCCATGATTTATCGTCTCAATATCCGCATAAATGACATTGCTGCAGATTATCTTTCTTCTTTATTCTACGTTTGACTCATGTATGCACTTCAAATTAAACGGCGATCTTCTTTCAGATGGATCTCTTTCGATTAGTTGTTTATTATAATGGTGAGCATATACCCGCGTCGGAGATAGAGGAATGGCATGGATGGAGGAATTTTGCACCTGAGTCATCCTCTCAGAAGTGGCAGCAAGTTAGTTTGTTGCATCATCGATTCATTCGTGATTTATTGGTGATTTTATGAGATTAATTTCTTTACAAATCGTTAAAATTTATGCGAAATTATGGCACTGTGGTATAGTACAGTGGATATATTCCCCTCATCAGCGCTGATAATATCTTCATTTTCTACGTTTTTTGCGCATGTGATGATAAAACTTTTCTAGGCTTTAGTGTCGATCGTTTTTTTTTTTGCTCTTTGGGTTGTCCGCTATACTATAGCACCATATTTAACTATGCACAGTCGTTCTTAGTCGCATTATGTCATAGTAATTTTAAAGTGATTTGCACTTGATGTTCTGATCTTGGCAACTAATTTGCGTAAGGGGAATTCTGTGCTTTAGTTTGCGTAATATCAATTAAGTGGGTAATGAGGCACGATTGAGGAGCCATAGCGCTGATGTTAAATACTTGAATTATTAACGTCTGGGATTATTCATTCCTTATGTTCGATGTTATTGCCATAATTTTCGCTGAAGACGTACAACAGCATCCTCGTGCTCGCTGCAGTTTTGAAGGGAACATAGTTTAGGGTAGCTTGCTTTTGGAATGGAAATACTATATTTTATTATTAAAATTTAAAGAATGCATTTTTTAAAATTCACATTCATGTTCCTTGCCATCCCACGCTAGTAATTCATTGCTCGGTTTACTGAAAACGAATATTTCAGGCGGGTTTAGCTGATTTACTATTCGAAGCACTGGACAGATCTGAAGAAGTTTATTCGCTGATGATCTGTGGACTGTGTAAATATCCAACTGAGGAGGCCGTTGATCGTGCTGTATCGCTGTATAATGTAAGTAACAGCTCTCTTAATTAAGAGTTGTAGAATCCCATTTCGGCAAGATCATAATTTTTTGCAGCTCGGTGGACAAGGTCAGCGCTCAGCAACTTGATGTTAATTCAATTCTATGGGACTGGAATTCAGTTGATAGGCTTTCATCATTCTTATACTTTCTTGTCTTTCAAGTTGGAGTGGTAGGAAAGTCTTTCTTTCGACGGATGGATTGAATCAAAGATATCGTCCTTATCGTTGTTTGCGTTTCTTTGTGTCGTAAGCTTTCGTTTCAGGATTGATGGTAATGAAGAACTGCAGTGGTAATTGTACCATCGTATGTTTTCATATTTGCTAATGGCCCCTTATTGTATTTCATAGTCACGTTAAGGCGAACGATCTGGACATCAGAGCGCGTAGTTTTGGAAGATGTCACTAAGTGATTGATAACAGAGGTATTGCGGATAAATATATGCATTCAGCATTCGGTTGCATTATTGCTTTAAGACTGTTGCATTAAATGCATTCTGCTATTGCAGTATATCTTCTTTCGCAACAGTTCGACTAATATTTTATCGGTATGAGTTGTTTTTTTAAAGGAAATGTTGCAAAAGAAGCAACTTCCTTCAGTCGAAGCGTTCAGCGGTCTCATCCGTACCTCTCGTTCCTATAAAGAAGCAAAGGTATATCTGGAGCAGATGGCGATATTAGGAGTTCAACCAACAATCGACGTTTTTAATAGCCTCATGGAAGTGGCGCTTAAGGTATACTTTCGGCCCGATTTTAGATGTTATTCAAAATATTGTTCGGTCAGCGAGTGGGAGAGCTTAATTAAATGAAATTCTGAAGGTCCTTCCTAGATTCTAAGTAATAGGAGCTGACGCTATGTTTTAGTTTGCTTTTTTGAAGTTTAAAATTTAGGGCAATTATAAAATTTTTGTTTACTCCCTGCTTACTACTTCCTTTTAAATACTTTCTATGTATATCCCGCACGTACTTGACGCTCCTTCCTGAGGCATATTGACTAAACAGATGAAGGGACGAGAAAGCTTTGGCGTTTGCGATGACAGAGGCTCTTGACCGTCTTAAAGATCACCTCAGTTCTTGCATCGTTGTAGGATTGAGAGCAAAAAAAATCTGCTGAAGCATTAGGTCGCCATTGAAGTCGTTATCTTTCTCTTTGGAATTGCGTTTTGTACCTCCTTATCCACTCACAATATTCAACTTGGTTCTTTTATTCGTTCCTTTTTCAAGTCTCTATGTTTTTAGTTCAGCATTATGATTTCAAGGATACAGAATTGCTCTCACGTCGAGAGCAGATAGGGATGGTGTTGCGCGAGGCGATCTTTGCACGATGTGAGCCGACGTTGCGCACATTCTCGCTTGTACTGAAAGGCGTCGTTAGTGAAGAAGAATGTGACCAGGTACCACATTTGTAAATTGTGCTCGGTTCTAGAGTTATTACCGTCAGTTTGATAACAGTGTTGATGAAAGGTAAAAGCGGCGGGCAGTTACAATGTGAAAGGTAGAAGTGAAGAGCGCCCACATCGGCAGCATCATTTTTTAGAACAGAGGAGGGTGAGCTGCTGCTTGATTGCTGTTCAAAAGGCTTGTTGTAGTTACAGCTTTTCGAGAGGGAGGACCGAGAAAAACCCCTCCTTATTCTGCAAAAGTTCTCTACTCTCAGTCCTTCTTCCGTATTTTCATTATTAGTGCTAATTGGAATTTCCTGACCATATTTTTAATGCGTTACTTGCTAGGTCGTCTTATCGATTATGTCTAATAGATCGCATTTGCATACTTTGAAATTGTCGATTTCATCGTTCCGTCCATCGATGCAGCTGGCAACAAAGTTGCTACGGCCAGTAGCGCGTCTCTCGGTGATCTTCCCCGCTGGCGACCTAGATCTTTGTTATTCGGGGTTTCTTCTTTCTGGTCTTTCTTCTTTGACGAAGTAACAACAAGGCAGTAGTGGCTGACACTGTTACCTACTAGTACCTACTTTTTTGGCGGACCGTATTCTTTTGTTTATTGTGAGCTTTTTTAAATGTTGGCGCTCCACCACCAACTCCCAGCCACATCCTCTTGGATTTCGTCGCAAGATTATCCGCGGCTGCTTATTCAATGTATTGGCAACTAACCGATTCGTATTGGCGGCCATTTCACTTATCTACATTCTGGGAGCGGGCCAGGTGTCTCCTAACTGAGCACACTGGTGAAGAACGATGTTATTGGCTAGAGCTTTTTATGGATCATGTCTAGGGGATCGCATTAGCATATTTGGAACAAATATTAGCGAAGTTGGAGAGTTGGCCGACTATTGAAGTTCGAGAACGTGGTGATCAGCGTTTCTTTGTTGATGCAATGAATATTGCCGTTGCTGCGAACAATCGAATGGTTGCCGATAGAATCGAGGCATTATATAAAAGCGACAAAAATAACGCACAATTGCCGGCATTCACCGACGAAAGCTTGTTAGTTTTTCTAATGGCTTTGTGTTATCAGCTGTGGAAAAATTTTTTACATTCCCTCGCACGTGTTTTTCAAAGTTTGACCTATGAAATTATAGAAATGCTTTAAAGGGTGTTTGTTTTTGACTATTTTATCATGAAAACAATAAGAAAAGAAAGTATTGGGTACTTGAGTTAAGGATGTTGAGCAGAATCTTTTTTTGCCGCCATGATTTGTTGCACAGATGATCCTTTTCAAAGGTTCTACTCGCAATATTTGATGCTACTCGTCAAGCAGCTTCCTATGGAGGAGTTGGACATCCGATACCGAGCTCTAGTACCCCGAGTGGTTGGCGTGAATAGATCGTTGACAGTCGCTATGATTCATCGACTTCAGGTTTTTTTTTCGCCTTTGTTTATGTAATAAGGTACGGTGCTATATTTTTAAGGCAATAGAGAAAGGGAGGGTGTAGGTTTTGATATAAGTCGTCGTTGGAGGCTCTTTCATAGTGACGTGTTGTAAAGGAAGTGCCTTCTTTCGAGAAGAGAGTGACATCCGCTGGAAAGGTGCGTTTTATGATAGTTGCCATTGTTGTTGTTTCGCAAACTCTTCAAGCCGGAAATATTCATTTTTCATTGTCGGAAACCTCATCGGAACCAAAATTTAGACTTAAAAACTCGAGAAAGAAGTGGTTTATAAAGAATTGGGTTATTTTTCGGAGCCGCTGCGAGAAAGTTCAATCAGATAAGCTCATCGTGAATAAATGATTTGGCGAATTTTTTTTCCGTTTATGGTAATCGAATAAATCAATCTTTAAAAGATTTGTCTAATTCTTCGAATTATTTACATGTTGAGAATAAAACAAGGTTGTTGTTTATGATTGAATAGTGGTTGGGCTAAGTTAATTTTTTATTCAAGGCTACACAACGTTGGTCCTTGTTGAGGCGCGTTATTGAAGATGGCATAGCGGCGAGACACATGACCGATTTAAGAGTCAGTGCTCTTATGCGATCCGTCTTACTTTCTCTTAAATTACAGGTAACTTCTCGTGTTTGCATTTTCTCCTTCACTTGGGGTAATTTGTCTGGCCTGAAAATTTGTGGTTTTCATTTATTGCTCATTATATCATCGTACATTGTTTTCAAATTCAGCTCGTTACCAAGCTATCGCAGTTCGCGATTTGACTTCTGCAAGTTGCAGTTTGCACATTCTGTTGTGAAATATCGCCTTCTCTTAGAGGGACTTGAAAATATTATTTCTTCACTTCATACATTATTCAGTGTGCATTTAATCAGTGGCTGTTGAAAGTTTTTGCGATGGTTTTGTATGCTGTTTACTGATCCCGCAATTTGTGGCTGTCGAATGGTTGTCGTTTCATTATGAAGAATTAGTGGCGTCCTAGATCACCTGCCAAATTTTGTGCTTCATAATGAGAGAAATGTAGTATTTTTGAATTCACGATTATCATCTTTTGTTGTGTAAAGCAACTCAGTTGTGCATATTTAAGGAGATGACAATAGAGGAGCGTGAGGAATGTGCAGAGCTGATACGACGAATGGTTGATATATGGCTTGAGTTTAGTAATTTCACCACACCGAATGCTTTACGACTGCAGCAAAAGTTAACACCGTCGACGGTGAGCGCATTTTTAAGCGAATTACATATTTTATGTCATGTTTGTAGTTGTTTTTTGATGGGAGGGGAGCAGAGAAAAGGCGGAAGTGCGTTAAAATTTTTTCAGTCCTGATCTGGTTTCTTTTCCATTTTCTTAGTATTTTCGTGGCATTAGCACCGTCATATATTTATGAAAATTCAATAACGCGTTGACTCAATTGTCGAGATTGTTCTCCTTTATTGAGCATTCGTTATCTTATTGCGATCCCTTCTAAATAAAGTATTTCCAAAGAAGCACAAAACGAATGCAAAGTATGTATGGATTTGGGGATATGACAAAACGAATGCAATGTATATTTAAAATAAATCATTTAGTTTTGTAATTGATGGGGCTAATGAGAGCTGATGAAGACTGAGGTTAGGGGAATGCTCGAGCAATGCTGGAGTTGCGTTTGTTTTTAAATGAATGAGGTTGACTTAAAATAGAGATCGTTAGTATACTTTTATTGATGTGGATATATTTCGGTTCCGAAGAATTCTGTGGCAGTGATAGAGAGTTGCCACGTTCATGTGACTGTTTTTTAGATTTCTGAATGTTCATTGCTGCTAATAAAAATGGGCGATCGTGAGCGTGGTTGGGATATTCTAAAATTATTGCTGGATGAAAATGCGAGATCAGGGGAAACGCCCACCGTCACAGAATTCGGTAAACATTTTCTTTCCCATTCTTTTTTTTTCCATTACCATTTTGAAAATGATATAGTGTTTTTTTGCTGAAGAAGAGGGTTTCAAACAGCGTCATAGTTTTTTTCCGAGCAAAATGTACTATCAATTTTTTCATACCAGATTGAAATCGAAAAGTTTATATTGAGCATTCTTTGGTAGAAAAATAGAAACGAGCTGTTTATTTTATGGAGCCGATTGTTTCTTGACAAGGTTCCGCAGCGTTCAGAAGTTACACTTTCCCGAAGTTGTTGGTGCGAAAGCTGCTCGCTTGGGCGAAACATAGCTTCAGAGCACTGAAGGAAGTCGGTGGTTTATAGTCGTGCGTTATGGTATTCTGGTTTATTTCGGTTTATTCGGTTTATTCCGGTTAATCTGGTTTATTCTGTTTTATTCCCGTTTATTCTGGTTTATTACGAAGCAAAATTTCATGTTAATCGGTTTAATTGTTGATTATAGGGTATCCTCAGCCATCAGTTATGCGCTCATTAATGGAGGAAGCATTACAATATGGTGATTGGTTGAATGCGAGTCAATGCCTCAATATAATAGCCCTTTATTCGCCTCAAACCGAACTTGGGCCATTTGTGGAGCAAATCATTCAACGTTGCAAAGTGACTGCTTTGCAGAAACGAATACTAGATAATTTTGTTCGTTTACATCAATGAATATTTACAGTTGTTTTATTGTTTTATATAAAAATCGTTAGATGATTATTACATTTAGGCTATCTTTTTTCATTACGGTATTGATCTACACGATCGGCTTTTTTCCGGTTTTGAAGAGATGAGGCGATTGTTTTCTAGAATTGACTCGGATATCCCCTTCCTTTAAAAGCAGGATTGTAAACAGTTGGACCTCTATCGTCTTTGTTGTAATATCATTGCAATATTCGAATACCTTTTCAAAGGAAAAGGAAAAAGTAAAAGAAATGTAAACCGTTTTTTGAGTAAAATGTTTGAAATCGGAAAAGAAGTATTTCTTGGATCATTGTTGGAAGACTAAAAGGCAAGGTTGCAAGAATAAGACATTGATAAATTACCTATAAGAATAAAAGGTGGCCACATTTTGGTCCATATCCGTTGACGTGTGCACTGGGACTATGTGTAAGCTTTCTTCGGAACGATACGCATCGTCCCATTAGTGCAAGAAAATTGCGTAGACAACTTAATTGCGTGCGGAGAAAAGGATAGAGAAGAAAATAAATAGATAAATCTATAAGTAACAAATTGTATGTTTAGAATGCATAATAAACACAAAAATCATGAGACGTAGAAGCTACCACTCCGCCGCAATTCGTATTGTTTCTTTTGTCTGGACCAGCCGTTTGAGAGGTGGAACTTCGGGCTCTTTAATGAACGCTTTCCGCTTTTTTTAGTTCCACAAAAAAGTGTTTATCCGAAGATCCAGAGAAGGTGATAACGACGAGCGGTGATGAGGTACTAAGGGCAAACACGAGGGGAGACCGCATAATATTGGCGATTAATGAAACCATCACTACGAACAACTTTTACATCTATAGGTTTATATAATTATTGAGGCTTAGTAACGCTATAAGCTAGAATATTATATGATAATTAGTTTAAATAAATATTTATTCGAATAAGGTATGTTTATCAACAAATGTGACTACAAGGTGTGGTGTTAAATGTTTGAACTAAAGGCAATATATTGCGATACTCTAAACAGAAGAAATCCGAACTGAAACTGCGACATGTAATATGCGGGAAACAGTATAAATGGTCGTACTAAATCATAAAAGTAAAGAATTGTAAATCGTAGAAACATTGTTAATAAAGAAGAGCTGGAATCTAAGAGTACATTGAAATATAAATCAGATAATAACCACTATCGTATATTCGAAATATTTGAGAAGAAAAGTATGTTGAAAAGTTATGAGTGAAACAAATCGAAACTAAAAACTCCCGTAGTGAACTAATAAGGCAATGAAACATAGGTGAAAGCAATACTAGTAAGGACAAGTGGCGATAAGCATGAACGTCGATGTTAAGGTCATCGCCCTTGGTGTTACTGTCGGGGATTGGGCGTAGATTCGATACAAACATAGATTCAATATAAACTTTCACAGAGAATATGCTTATAATTAATTTGTTGCTGTACAAGCCATGCGACTGATGTGAACTTTGGAACATAGTCTCGTTGAAGCAGCCATTATTGCCCAAATCTTATAATCTTTTCTTATGGAAATGTACTGCTTAAAGCTCTTCACGTACTTTACTCTTCAATCTTCTAAGATCTCTTCGTCCACTTATCTAAAAGCCCTGCAAATATTGTTTCCCCTTCGAATTAAGAAATTTCCTCCTTCTTATCGGTGAGTTGGAATGGTGCAACTCCTCAACAGGACTATGATCCCTACTATGCTATGGCGAAAGCTTATTGATGCTGATATTGTATCTATTCGTTAATGATAAACACGAAAAACATATTTCGTTATCAGCATTCGTTTTTTTGCGGATCTTTTGTTAGAAACCTATAGTGCATATGCTGATATCGTAGTTCCACACTTTGCGCCATGCTTTACGATAACAGAATTATCGATCGCAAACATGGTAAGCGCCGGGCAAAACACTAATTTAGTAGCTGATCGAATAATTTATTGCTTATTGAAGCCTTATGTGATCACTCTATAAGCAATCAGATCAAATGTTCTCGAGGCAAAGCCGAGGCTTATGAATAAGGCTTTACGGTATACTAGGTTTTATCTTCGTCAGTTGGCTTGAAAAACCAGTTCCTCGTCGTATACGGGTACCAGTGATTTCGACTATGACTATATATCAATTATCCATTGTGACGACAATATCGGATGCTGGTTATTTGCATCAAAAGAGCATATACCATTAGTGGCATTGTTTGGAGAAATAATTTAATTTTGGTCAAATTATATTTTGCGTATAGTGTGTGAACCATATTCTACTGCATTTTCTTGCGTTGAATTTGAAATATAGTTGAGATGAAATCCAATGTAATTTAGATGCGGCAAATGCTATCATAGAGGATATGTAAATTTTAATTAAGCCAACAGCTTAATTAAGCCAAAAGCCAACAGAAGCTTAAAGCCAATAAGAACGACTCAATTCTTCAAGTAGAAAAACGTTTCCTAACAGGATTGCACAGCGACAGAATTAAAATTCCCTAGAAGTGGCACTATTGGTGCATTTTTAACTGTCCGCTTTGAAGTGCAATTATTGCCATCATTATTAACAGTCCCGATGAATTCAAAATTTCATTGCTATATTATGATCGTCGATGGCACTTTTTGTTGAATCAATAATACTTCTAAAGATTCATCAAAAGGCGAATTTATCAAGTTTTCCAGTTTCTTTTGCGTCCTATAGATATGTCTTAACTTCGTTAGGGAATTCGGAAATGGAATTTATTCGAGTGTCATATTCTTATTTTTTTCAGGCTCCTCTTTTTTTGGTTGTTTTTGCTTAACAATATGCCTCTTTTCTTTTATCGTTCATAGAGCTATGAACCAGTTCGACTGAACTGCTAAAAAAGTGATGAAGACAATGCCCATATTGTGCTTGACGATCGTTTTCGTGGATGTATATTGACGATATATATTCGAGTCTGGAAATTTGAAAAAATTAATTTGCGTATTTTCATTTTAGGGACAATCTATTTTATTTATTTATTTTTTTGCTTCTCCCTATGATGCTAAATACTGTTAAAGCATTTTCTGTGGTGGAAATTTGCGCTGCCCACTTTTTTTTAGAATTACGAATCTGTAGTTCGAAGTAAACGGTGAGGAATATGAAATTCTCTGGATTCGTCCACTGGAAAATTCATTGAAGATCGCCAACGTTGCGAACAGACGCTCCTATTTAGTGGCAACAGTCTATAAAATTGGTTTTTCTAATGTCGTCTATTCATTCTCGAAGAGACTTTATTAATAATTGATTTCTTTAATGCGACAATTGAGTTGTATGGAAATTCTTTGTGAACAATATGAATTCTGAGAGGAATTATGGAAGAAATTGTAAGGAGAGAAAGGAAATATTGCAATCGGATAGAAAAAAATTGCTTCCTCCTCCCTCCTCCTCCTCACAAAGCTTTTACTCATATCAATAGGAAATTCATTCATGTCCTTTTCAACCATTCATTACAGGCGATACAATTTTGTTTTCTGAAAATTAATTTAATTTTTCAATTCTGTTGATTTCTTCTAGAAACTAATAAAATCTAAATTTTTATGAATAATTAAGTACTGAATAAGTTAACGTTCATAAGAGATAGTTGTCTATTTATATATCTCATTTCACTGCTTTTATATTTATCCTCATAAACATTCTTAATGTAACTAACATAATTGTAGGATTGGCTCATCGATATTCAGAAAAAGATCGAATTTCTACTGGTTTCATTTCAACGACAAATATTTGCTTTAATAGCCGTTAAGGCAAACACTCTGACTCATAGACTAGTGGTTGTGTGATTCGGCAACTGGCAAGTTGAAGTGCTCTCGTTTCTTTCTTTTTTTTTCGTACCTTCTGGATCGATCCACCATCAACGCTTGAATTGCGATTGGTTGCTTTTAACGATTTCACTCTATCATATGTTTATTTGAAACGATTTTTAATTTTACTCATAGAAAAGTGCTAGGACGTTTATAATGCTAATTATACGCGACTAGAATAGCGTTAATGCTCGAATAAACAGTCATATTTGTTGTCAGATGCAAATTTAATATTTATGGTACCTATTTTATGATTTAACTTGAGAATTTAAACGTTTATTCTCATTGAATCATTTCCATTCGCATTATATCACTGAGTGAATAGAATAAATATCTTAGTTATGAGTTAAATGTATTTGAGCACATCCGTTGAGCGGTATGTGACAACTGATCAATCCTTGTCCAATCCATTGAGGTAAACGTTTTCCATTGAAAGTTGGAAATAACAGCTCCTACTCTCTCTCTCTTGTCCACAATGGTAAAGATTGACTGATGAGTAGATTCAGCATATTTTATATGTTGCTTTATTGGGAGTTTTTATAGAGTGATTATATATGATTTTAGAAAAACAACTGAAAATTCAATAGTTATGCTGTACAATCATTCTTATTCATTTTCAGAAATCTATTTCACTTTGTGAAAAGGAACAAAAAATCTACATAAAGTGACAAATTACCTCTCGAAAAATTCCACCAACAAACACGTCAGTATCCTATAATTTATAGGGAAGAAATAGATCGTCGACGAATGAAACTATTTGTTTCTATTGTGTTCTCCATGAATCTACAATATGCAACAATGGAATATTATTGTGGTCCAAAGAGTAATATATTTCTGCGAATGCTTTCGAAATGGTCCACAATATTTTGCCAACAAGATGAAAGTAATTTTTGATGTTACACTCAAGAATATCTCCGGAAAAATTTCCACGAAACATTATTGAATAGGTGACAATTTCTGATCATAATATACCTGTTTACATTTATAAACTTCTGCAATCTTGAAATTTGCTTCAGAACATTTATAAGATCTATTGCATATGGTCATTTTAGAGTAAAGTAGGTTTTTAATTAAGAGGCTCATTTGTCGTTCACCTTTCTCAGTGGTCATCAAACAATTTGAGGATCATTCCAACGGTTTAGCACCAAAACGACTGTAATCTATTGTCTTCATAACATTAGTGGTACCAACCTGTAAACCCTTTTAACGTTACAATGAGATGGATAAAATCTGGAAGGTAATGTGATGAATATTTAGTTAATAAATGCTGCTATTATCATGATGTTTGTTATGATAATTGTGCAGTGACGCAACACTCGTGTGATGCAAATTTCTGCGACTGCCTTCGACGAATAACACCCTCGAATTTCTACTGCCGGTTAGTCCACTTCTATAGCTTCATAACTTCATCTCCAAATATCACTGTTACAAGAATTTAGGGATTACATACTGCTGAAATATACATAGCTCAAAGAATCAGCTGGCAATAGGAATGGAACTTTTCGTCGACAAACTCCTCTCCGACAATCTTTCTATCTGAACGATCGCTTTTATTGCTGCATAAAATGGTGTAAAAGTCGTGGTTGAATTTTCTTTGAACTCATAAAAGAGAAAGAGAAGAAAAAACGCTTTCTTCGAATTAAAAATAATTTCTTCTACCTTCTTTATGGAATTTTTAGCAAACATTTTCGCATTTTATAAAGTCCTTTGTTTTTCATCTATTAACTGCACTCTTACAAAATCCTTCATCTAATTTCGGATATGATATCCGAAATTTCAGGGAGCAAACCTCACTCTATCCTTGGATATCCTTGATTTCCAGTAATCTCAAAATAGCCATTCAATAGCCGACTAAGATTTCTTATTCCAAAGGCAATGAATTAAGCGTGCATAATTAATATTGGGTAATTCTAAGCAGTTGAGAATATATTATTTTAATCAGAGATGAAATATAAAACGAACCCAGTTGTGCAAATTGTTGAAAAATATAGAATAATTTTGATCATTGCAAAATTTGAATGAGAATTTTTTGCTAAACTGTCAGACATATGTCCTTTTTTGCAGGAATATTATACAAGCAGGACATTGTAATTTTGCACAATTCTTCGGTTCACCATATAAATGCCCTAGTTATATGGGTCGACCGCAAACGGATTTCCTGCCTCATGCACCATACCGTGATCATTCAATTCGGCCACGTATTCAACCAAGGTCATGAACGAAAATGTATTTCCTATGCAGATTGGCAATTTTGTTCACTGAACGAATTATTTAGTTAAATCTACCACTTGCTTAAGGTTATAAGATACATTTTAGGAAACTATCATTTGAAATGTTACCCATTTGGATGGGTAATACATAGAACACTGCCTGCTTGCAGATGTTAACATCTCTCGCATTATTTCGAAATATTTATTCAGCTGAAAAGTCAAAGAAAAATAGGAAGATTGAAATTTAGCAGCATCAAAGCTCCCTGCCACAAATCATCATGATGGAGATCAGCCAACTTCACCAATGAGTTCATCTGTCAGTTGATTTGCATATTTTGATATTATGCATTCATTCGATTATAAGCTGGTCACTTTCGACGTCGCTGTTGAAAATGTGCAATGGCAAGTCTAGTTATTTTGCTTTTTCAACGTTGTGGTAGCATAAGCTCTGAAATGCTTTAAGAAGAGTGGAATTTTATTACACTATGAAATTCAATGGAAATTTTCTATTTGATATATTTCTTGTGAGTTTTTATTCGCAATATCTGATACATGATGCGCTCCGATGTTTGTTCAATACATATTTTGCAGCGGTTAAAGAACACCGCTAAGTACACAATGAAGTCAGGAGACCTCCATGCTTGCTATTGTTTAGACGAGGCCTTTTCATAAATGAAAGTATCTTGTTTTTATCTCACAGAAATCAGTTGATCGTGAATAAAACTGCTCAGACATAATTGTGATGATGAGTTAACTTGAGTCAGAGTATGTCAATCTTAGTTCTACAAGGTCCATTGAACCATCAGGAAGTAATTTTATGATGCCAACATAGATCACCTGTTGAGGTAGTTTCACTTATTCAACCTGTACTCCCGAATAAAGACTGAGAAACAGGTACAGACATTCGAATCGCTGCGCTACTTACTACCACCCGCACATAGTCGGACGTATATCCGTCTGGCTATTGCCCTGATCACTAGCATATTAACGCATCTAACCACCATTGTATATAATTTAGCTAGCCGCATTATATCGAAACAATCGTATGCGAAGTGATCAATGAACGATTCGCAAAGCTAAAATCACTTACACTCAATCGATAAATATGATACGCAACTGGAATATTCAGCATCATGTAAGAGAGAACTATCTTTTGGAAAACTCTTGAGTTCTGCGGTCTTATTTCTTGAGGTTAATCAAGTGTGGAGGTAATGAGGCTGAGGAGGTATTTTCAACTAAAGCTTCTTATTATAACTAATTTAGCCGTTGTTGTTCTTGCTTACAGCTCACTGATTTCATTCATTTCCCTGTTCTTGGCGCACTTTCGGCGTATAAATAAGGATTTGTTTATGCGATTAATCTCGTAACTTTCAACCAGAATCCAAGCAAATAAACAAATATCAAATGATTCCCTCATGCTCATTATCATATATATATAGGGAGAGAGAGAGGAAGAGAGAGAGAGCGAAGGGGGAAATGAGTGACATGAGCGCCTCGGTATTACTACTCGGCCTCCTCAGAACACACTTGCCGTGTCAATAAAACAAGGATGATTTCTTTGTTGAAGAATTGCCGTCGCATGTTTGTGCATCTCTCAATGAAACTTTCGTCGAGCTCATCGGCAATTTACACGATTCTTGTGTTGCATGCATTATTAAGTGTTCGACGAGGGTGGTCACTATGTGGACAAGTGACAATCGCGTGTCTATTGTTGGCCGTATCGCACGTAATGGTTGTCTCTTTATATCGGCCACAAATCTGCGACCACATCATTCCATTTCCATTGGTTCCGTCATACCATATATTTTGCCGACCACTGTATCTTTCCACTTTCACTAGTGCTATAAATTTCTTCATTAGGGGAAGCTGGAAAACCCATCTGTAAATGTGCATTGTGGCGCAACATTCTATGCACAATTTGTGTCGAAGAGAATTTATATAGTTGTGGGAAACTTTAAAATCTTTTATTACGCCCGCACCATTCAAACAGCTCATTTTGCCCGAATGATCGCATCTCTTTTAAATTCTTGCAAATATCGGTATTTACTGATACTCTTACATTACACACGCTGGTATACACGTTGTGAAATATTTCTCTCCCTCATTCTACGATCTCAAACGAATTAATCATCCCGAGAGTTTTCTCTTATAATACGCGATTCATGTCTTCTATTTTACTATGTAGCGCTACGTAGACAAGGTTGAAAAATGGTAATGTACGCCAGGAAAGTTGATAAGCTATGAGCTTTTTATAGCGCTAAAAAGCTGATGACCATAGTTTTGACAAAAACAATTCATGCACTATCTCTGGATAGGATCAAAAGACTACTCCAATCGTCGATTAAATATACATTACAGTCAACACCTCAGCAGCTATCGAGAGAAAAAGAGGCAAACTTGTTGGTAAACCCGATAAAAAAAGTCACGTTCTATAAAAATCTAAATACTGCTGCGAGTTTTTGATTAATGATAAAATTTGTGGAGCTTAATTGGCTGAGAACTGAATCCTTAGTTATCTGGAGTTATTCCATGATCTTACGTACAAAGTAGGACGTCAGTTGTGCTATTAACTGTAGCGTTACTCGTCAGAAATCGTCATAGTGAGGTACGAAATATTAACGATCATATTACGCAGAGTAGAGGCAATGTTTGATTGTTGAATGAGCGATTTGTTTGTGGTAACTAAAGAAGTACTTTAAATAATTGAACTTACCCACCATGGTAAACACATTTTTCCCCATGGTCGTTAGAATAAATGAAATTAATTTCTATCATCATATCTCCAGTTTCATATTTGCCTAAATTTGGTAAAAATTTCTTGTGGAGAATCGCAGGTGATAAGACTTACTGGAAATGAGATTTCTTGTAAAAACTTTCACTAAACACCTATACGCATAAGTTGAAGGTTGTGACGGGAGAAAGTTTTAAAAAAGGTTACGTTCATCATCGATTGCGTATTAAGATTCACCATCAAAACATAACTGGGGTGTTTTAAAAAGAGCGAAATTGCTAAGCATTCGAAGTGTTCAGCTTTCTCTTAAATATTGCTGTTTTAAGTGCCAAAGTTCCATTTCTGCTTTATATTTTCCCAAGTTCTTTTAGCGGTTTACCATTTTCGTCGAACATTTTTGAAGCATTGCAAAAAATTCCTTTGTGGTGTGATTTACAGTTATGAAAAGAAACGCATCTGTGCTGCTTACAAATGTATCGCGTTCATGGGGCAACCGACGACTGTGGGGATATAGATCTGAGGCAGAGCGATCGCTCAGCATCGGAGAAGACTGGGGATTCGATCGCTCGTATCCCCACCACCGCTCTCTCGTTTTGCTGACTGAATAATAGTAGAAGTAGATGTCGTTGCCTAATGTGTGCTAAGTTGTACATCAACATGCATGATTTTGGTATAGTAAAAGGTGTGAGGTAAAATACGCAACGACGTCGATAACATTTGCAACAGTTAGCTGTTCTGAGCATCTGTAACTCTAAATTTCTACTGCGTGCTATAATAATGTTGCAATTACGTGCATATATGTTTGCTGTGTTTTTCTGGCCGATAGTTTCACTGCACCATTGAGGCGACAATTTGAAGAGTTCCACGCTACTATCATCTATACTAGAAATTCCTCCCCATATAGATTTTTAACTTTACTCATCATCTTCGAAAAAAAATTACATATTTCTAAATTTCGTAAAAATTGAGAGGAATTTTACCATTAGTCAGAGACTACAATTGGCATGATTGCGACCGGAAAATATACCTTTTTCGCATAAAATTTCTTTTCGTTCGAGAGTGAAAACGAGTTTTACATTTTTCATGATTTATTCGCATTTTATGATGCATGATAATTGAACAAGTGGAATACAAAAAGTGGGAAATATGCCACTCACTCGGGCACGCTTATTCACTTGTTTGCTTAATGCCATATGAGGAGGTGGTGGAGATTCGTCGAAAATTGATTGCAAATAATCTAATTTGACAATGCCGATGCGTGACGAAAACATCTCATGACGATTTCATTCGATGCCAATTTTGCAATAATAGCCCCATGTTTGCATATTTCCTCGAGCTAGTCATTGCAAGATCGAGTTCAGCTGTTTTGTAAATTATATACCCCCCCCCCCCCCCCCCCCGGGCTGGAAGAATCAATTTCTATGATAATGGTGTTTTCGATGAAATTCGTTTGAAGTTTTGTTGAAAAAAGAAACTAATTGCTTTAAATTCCTTTAAAAGTAAACTTTAAAAGTAAACTAAAAGTAAACTACTAATTCCTTTAAAAAGAACTAAACTGTATTTCAATCTATGGTTTGATTTCGCTTCAAGAGTAGAGCCTTTGACAGAATTTTTAGCCCGTTTATTTAAATTATAGTTAATGTTAATATCTATAAGTGGAAAATGGAAAACTTCAAAGATTCATTTAGCGTGCCATTGATGAGCGAGCGTATTGTCGGTTATATTTGTGGAAGTACTTTACTTAATCCCTAGAACAAACATACCCACATAAAGTATCAAGTGCAACGTTGGATGGATCGAATTGCTCAATAAACATTATGCCATTTTTATTGTAAAATTTAGTGACTCTTCTTAGAGTTATTGTATGAAACAAAAAGGTATATTGTTCGCATATTTTATGATATGCGCGATCTGTGAGATATTTCTTTCGGCAGCAAATTTCCGTATTCTTATGGCTACTGAGGCAATAGGTTGCATACACATAAGAAAGTATTTCCATTTTGCATTTGTAATATATGCAATATTTTGCATTCATCATGATAAGAGATAAAATAATTGCAATGATTTTGAAGTGTGCTGGAATCTAGATACATAAAATCGATACATCAGCCATTCATTCTTCTTCTGAGGTTATCAAATAGAGCTACAAAAATGCTCTACTTATATTTATTTTAATGCGTCTTCCTTAAGGTTTTCTACTGCTAACACAATAATATCGCATCATTTTTCGTATAACAATGGGCGATTTAATTATTTTATTGCATCTTTATTTTATTTTTTTGTTTCGCTAATTTTTACCATCATTTCATTTCTATGATTGATGATCGGGGAAACTTTAGAGCATTAGAATTTTTTTTTTTTGAAAATTCACCAACCACCACTTAACAACTTCATTTGAGAGTCTATTTGCGCTCATATGGATGGATGGATGACTTTGGATGGTCGGGCGATTGGCTTAATAATCAATCGCGAAAAGCACATAATTAGCATATAATAATGGGTCGTACGTTGTGTCACCGAATGTGCATCATGGGCCGATCGCGAATTTGTGCGTTTGCTGTATAATCTTCTCCCATATGAAAGCTATTATATCACCTTCGCTTGAGTAGAATTACCCTTAATGAAATGATTTGCTCCCTTAAATAGAAATGAAAAAATATAGGGGGAAAACGAGAAATTTCAGTATTCTCACAAATTTGCACCCTCTAACGATAACTTATAAGCTTGCAAGTAAACACTGCACTTTTTTGGGATGAACGGTTCGTTGATGAACGCTTCAATGACTCGTTGAAGCTCGAGGTAGGCGCTTGATATTTGGCTCAAATTTGTCCAGTTTTGATGAATTAACGATTTGATGAATTAGCATCTAACTTCTGTGTTATTTTATTTCAACAGAAGGCGCGTTGATTGCCACTCCAAGCTAACAGTTTCTTTAGCGCTTCCGCAAATGTTAATAATACAATCGAAGATTTTAATGTCTTTCTTTTTTCATCTCTTTAGGTGAAAAACTCACTGAAAAATTCGTAAAATTATGAGAAAAATGGTAATGAAAGATATAATTTGAAGTTGCTAAATCTCTTTAATCTTTTCATAAAGCATATTTTTTCATCGTATGATTTCCTTAGTACGGTTTCAACAGAGTGAAATTTTGATGGAATGTACATGAAATATAGTTCGGCATATAGTCTAGAGTAGAAATGTTTATCGGCACAGAGTGTTCGGGTTGTCATGCAGCATGCATAGGTTGGCAGCTTGCGTATGAATGTAGCCATGAATGGGGAGGAGGGTTCGCATCTGGCGCCGCCAAATGTGCATTACGTTTGCTAGTGGTGCTTACAGCGTATATGCCAACAACCTCATCCTCGTTGTCGATCCAGCAACGTCTATTCATTAACAATTCCTCGTTAGTGGAAGGTCCGATATCAGGCCAGCGACCACTGTTCCATTACCAAGCCAACCCAATCCCCCTCTAAGTAACCATTCGTTTGTGCAGCAATTTTATTGCTTTCATCGTATTTCTTGAGCACACTATAACGTTTTTATCCTTTCATGCGTTCCACCATTATTTTCTTATTTCTGTCTCAACGCATAACTCAACCGATTTTCGAAAAGTTAATACTTTTCAGTTGAAGGTTAAACTTTTTCAGCTGTCAGATCTTCCAAACAAAAACTGTCTAGTAGGTATTTTCAAAATTTATTTCAAATGTTTGATGTCATTAACAGAGCAAAATCATTTTAATTTCTTATGAAACATCAGCTAGCGGTCTTATTTAAACTATTCTTGACGAAGTTCATAAATCCCTTGAGTTAGAGCACAGTTTAGACTTGAATAATTAATATCTCCTCTTCAATATAAAAATTAGTGATAATGATGTGGAGAAGAAGAACAAGAAATTCAGTTAATTAATAAATTAGTTAAGAAATTAAATTAGTTAATTAATAAATTAGTTAAAAAATTAAATTAAATTACTGGTGAAACTTCTTCATCTTCGAATAATTTAACGTCATTAAGAGTTCTTTCTTTTTTGCACCAAAAAGAAATTTCCCTGATATGCCACATTCCATTGCATATTACATTTTTAAATATTAATGTAATTATAAGATCTTAAGTAACGAAATGAGAACTTCAAACGGAAATGAATTTCAGTCTCATTTATGAATTTCAATAAATCATTTGTAATCACATAAAATGAACTATAATTTTTGCGTAAATTATTGATTGAAAGGTTAATTGGTGTGTTTTTGAGAATATTTCAAAAATAAGCTGAAAAATTCGCAATATTTCACCGATTTCACAATTATTGTTCAGAATATACTCATCATTGATGAATCCGGAAAACGTTCCTGTGACGAGCTTATATTGAAGACAATAAAAGGCTTTAGATAGCTAAGTCCACTTATAAATACGCAGCATACATCTATCGTTATACAGATGTCCACTTGAACTGTAGCTAAGATCGATGATGATTGTCTTGCCTAATAAATTCGCTTATTAATAGTCCACTTGAGAGGGTTGTGATTGTTTATTCAATTCCATTTTATATTCCACAATTAGGAAATTCTTGAAAATTTTAAGAATTCCTCTAGCTTATTCAATCTTCTTCGGGGATCGTCGCATCATCGAAAATAGCTTTTCGCTTCAAAATTTCGAAATTTTATGCTTCAATAGCGAGATGATTAGAGCACCGAATTCGTGAAACTAATCTCAAAACATCAAAGTGCACTAGGATCGATGTTAAGACCCTACCTGAATATGCCTTATCATTTATAAGAGCCCTAATGTTGCGCCGAGTACTTCAGCAAATCACATCGTTGGCAATATGAACGGCAAGTGCATATGCCGTAAGCGTTTATTTGTGTGTTTGAATCGCTTTCATGTATGGATAGTCACTATCGGCTTCACACATTCATATTTCTTTCTGTTGCTTTAAACTATTATTTACAAATTTTCTTATATATTTCATATTGCCGCTCTTATTTATTAACCGTTTCGCGCTCAGATAAGATAGGTAAACTACAAATATCTATAATGACAATATTCCGCTTTTCATTTGCATATTTCCTAACAATCTAAAAGATTTTACAAGCTGCATTTGCATATGATTTCTCAGCAATTCTCCACTGTCATCGATCGAAATTCAACTATGTTAGCACTGCACTGTTGAAAAAGTTCCCGTAATTCCCGTAAATTCCCGTAAAAAATTCCCATATGTAAGTCTGTTTTCGCTGAAAATTTTCTGGGTAACTTTTATGCACAATAAATTAATAAATATCGATAGAGAGAGGGAGAAAAAGAAAACAAAATATGATTGAAATATGGAATATGGAATATTTGTGCAAATTGTGCAAAAAATAGATTCACAATCTTAACAATGATGAAATATTCGCTATAGAGGGAATTTCACCACATTAAAAAATTATAGTGAAAAAATTCTTCTAAAGAAAGTTTATTAT
Source organism: Parascaris univalens (assembly GCA_037576465.1). NCBI lineage: Eukaryota > Metazoa > Nematoda > Chromadorea > Rhabditida > Ascarididae > Parascaris > Parascaris univalens. The sequence continues at coordinate 34,094,895 of CM075173.1, forward strand.
TAATTTATGAAAATTAATTTATTTACCCATATTTTACCTAAACGTATTTTTTTGGGAACTAAATTGATTATCATTCCCTAAACGTTTGCGGACTCATTCATGTCCCTAAAACGAGGAGATTTTTCACTCACTCATCACAGTAACTTCTAATTTAATCGACTAACTGATCAATCATCCAAGAACTTTTGAAAAAAAAAATGAAAAAAGCGGAAAAGAGAAACCGGAAAAGCTGGAAAATCTCTTACTACATTCGTCTATCTCTCTTCTTGTCTCATTCTCTCTCTAAGTGATTCACTTTTTGCTTAAATATGCTCATTGCATCAAATGCGACATCGAGTTAGTGTTTACGCCACAGCCCACCGTAAGTACGTTTGCAATTTTATGCCTTCAAAGCTGCGAATCGTGGAACCAGCCTCACTTAACACATCGCCGTTGGTATTTGGGTGGTGAGGATACTACGACGTAACTTATAAAATTCTTTTACAGTATTCTCATTTTGTTCTTGTGGCGTCTACTCGAAGAGGTTTAATTTTATAAAGAGATATGCGAAAAAAATGGCATAAACTTTCTAGCTCTAATTAGTGAATGCGATAATTAATTACATTTCAACATTAATTCCAATTTCATTCATTATTTTAATTCGTTGGATAGAAAAGTAATCGTTGAAATAAGAGAGCAATTAGGATTTCTTAATAAAATTAAAATAATGAATAATATCATAGTGAAGGAATTTCAACGTCGAAGAGAATATAATTCGAGCGAATTGCACATTTTTGAAACTTATTTTAAATTTAAGCTTCTCTTAACGTGATTGATTATTTTAGCTTCTTAAAGATTCTCTCAACGTTATTACTTTAGCTTCTTAAAAACTGCGACAATTCACTCCAATAAAGCGATATGCCATCATTATTTGTTGTATGCGTGTGATCAGATCATGGATCACAATGCTGGATAATTCGATGAGCTATAGCACTAACAAGTAGATCCTGTGTTAGTCGTAATCTAATTTTAGCGCCACTGTGTTCCAACATTCGAATGCAATAGAAGAGTGAAATCTAATAATGCCTCACTATACCTAACAAATTGTATTCATTTACGTAAAGTTAGCGTTTCGTTTATTTAGCCGTTAGCCCGTTGGATTTGTATTACATATTTATATACGTACGATTTCTTTTCATTATTTGCCTCGATAAAAACGAAAACACAAATCGACATTGAAATCAATGAAAAATTGAAATATATTCTCAAATTTAAGCGTTTACAAGTGACAGTTACAATATCTTGCCGCTTTATATGAAAATATTTGTTGTTTGTCGCCATTTGTCTGTGTTTGTTTATCTGATCTCATAAGCAGTTGGATTTCATCTAATCGCTTGTCTACTTCGTTTTCGTTCAGACAGGTTTGCTTGAAACGGAGAATATTTGAGCTATTGAAATCAGTCTATGTTCGAGGCATTTTTCATCTTCTATGTATTTGTTCATTCCTTAAGAAGGTCACTTTTATACCCTCCCACATACGTTCGCTATTTACTATAGAGTCGATTTATTTCTTCAAAATGCTATTAACTATCGAATCTACAAAAAAATAATATTGTATCCACGTAAGCGAATTCAAAAATCCTTGATTATGATATATAATAGAATTAAAATTTCCTTGAAATTTTATGGACATATCCGCTCGTTTATTCGATTTTACTGGAAAATTATCCACAAAAAAAGCAAAAAAATAAATTAAAAAAAGTAAAATTCAAAGAAAACTCCAAAATTCTTTTTAGGAGCTAAAGTTTTATTCTATTATTTCGATCAAATATTCCAAATCTTTGAGTAAATAAAATTTCATCGTTAATTATTACTATTTAAACAAAGAAATAGCAAATCTATTTGTTATCTTCAACGAATAAAATAGAGAAATTTCTTAGTGAATTATTCATATTTTCTTCTCTCTTTTTATCGACTTTATTTGCACGGAAATCTTTCCTATCGTTCTTTACATAGACCCATTCGTCTATCACATTTAGTGCATCGAACAACGCCTTATGTAAAGATTTAATTGTATGTTGGAATCAGATTTCAACAAAGAATATCGAATTACTCATTGAGAGAGAGATATTTAATCATCTTATCTATTTATACCGCTCTCGTAATTTCCTCACCCACTTTATCCCATTTCTAGGCGATTCATCCATCGTTTGTTTCAACGTAGGCACTCGGACATACACGCAGGTAAACTCAACTGCGCATTAAATCGCTGTAAGAAATAAGCCATCTTATGAATTTTAAATAAATATAGCTGTTCATTTTCATTAAATTCAACTTCCGCTGCATTTTTGGCAAAAAAAATGAACAAAGCAAAAGCTTTTGAAGGCTAAAACATAGCGATATGAAAAGGGAGCGTCTCGTCGGTATGAAGATTTTTTTGCTCATTTATGTTCATGCCATGTTTTTGTATGCGATAAATGTACGCTCGCTATCTTTCGCCATCGTCAGTCAATAAGGTGCAATTTCGAGACGATTATGTGTTTTTAGATAGACCTCCATATAAGCCGGCTGCCGCTTACTTTAGATTAGCTGATGCAAAATTATGTAGCCATCCTCCATCGATTAACTGAAGGCGAAGTTTTGTATGCAGAACTGTCTGTATCCTTAATTTTACCCAATTTATGTAATTATTAGTTGCATAGGAAAGATACTCCGTTACATTGGACTGTAGAAGAGGACTTTGAATGATTTTTCTTCTTCAATCTCTCCCATAGTCAAGTAATTATATTTCGTCTATTTTTTAATCAGAAGGTCATTACCGATGGTTTTTATGTTGAATTTAAGATGATCAACTCACAAATTCATTTTTTAACAACAACGGAGAGAACTCTATACGTCAATTTTTGCGAGTCAAACCTTTCAGGTATTATTTTTCTGATCACAGTGATCTTCCTTGAAATTGCAGATATTTGAACTGTGAATTGTAAATAACTCTTTCAGGTAAACTGCACCTGAAATTATAGATATTTAAATTGTGGATTGCAAATAAGTCTTTCAGGTAAACTGCACCTAACTATCTATTAATTTAATTATTCGAATTTGTTCATATTTAGTTATGAAAACCTCTGAGATAATCTTCTATCATATTGTTCAATGTGTTATGCTTCATTTGAAGGAAATTATTATGAATCTCAAACCAACAAAAAACTCTAAACTTTTGCTGATGCAAATGATTATATCTCATGGCAACTCCCATCCCCTCTTTCCGATCACGTCAGTAGTAATCTCGATATTATTTTTAAACGATGAAGCATGGACTCGTGTTCCTAATTCTAGCTAAATGAGATAAGTGAAAGATTTTGAATACTAAGAACCAGATTGCTTCATTGTTTATGGCTATTGCTCTATTAAAAAAACCAACAAGGCTATTGTACTGCTTCAATTCATTTAGAAGTAGCGAAGTTATTTAGCTAACGGTTAAAACACATATTTTTTTGATGCATGAAGCGCAAATGAACATCAATTCATATTAATACATGTTTTAAAGCTTAGCATTGCTTGTACCAAATGCATTTGAACATCACTGCCATCTTCACACTCTTCCTCCCTCCTCACCCCACCTTCCTACATCCTTTTTCCATTTCATTGTCTCCTCTCTTTGTTGGCGTGCAAATTTATACCCTTTTCAAGTAAAACCCCTTCAAAACTTAAGGTAATCATGCGAGCTTGGAGGTTTAATTAGTAACCAAAGCAATATTTTATTGTTTATACTTTATCGAAATCGTTTATTCATAACCAATATTCTCCATAATTGGCTTTGTATAAGCAAAGCAAATCCATGACCACATGATATTATTGCCTTCATTGAGATAGGTTGCTCATTAAATAATCATGCGAATGCGATTCTGGCAACAAGAATGGCGGCATTTTTCTTGTAGTGATAGCGAAATTAATGTGTATGATAGATTTTTCTCTAACAAATTATTTTATGTGACAGTTTGTAAGACGTACATTGAAAAAAACCCTATAAATGAATCAGTGGATAAATAGATCATTAAAATGGATCAATAAATCAATTGATCATTAAATAAATAAATAAGTAATAATATAAAACAAGAGTATTTCTATATCCAAACCAGTTGTTCACTTTCCAACTGATGAATGGAACGTTTTCGCTCGCTTGGCGAGAAATATGAGAATTAGATTACCCGCTGCAGTTCATCTATTATTATTTTTTGAAATTTCACTGACGAAGTTTTATTTATTTTTTCATATTGTACCACCTTATTGAAGGTCATAAGAAACGAAAGTGCCTATCGCTATCTGAGATCGTTCGATAAAATCTCTATAAATTCATGTTCGTATTCTCTTTTGTTCATCCTCTATACCACCCCCGTTCTTTCATTTGAGTAATTTTAGGTCTATAGAGATTTAAGCCACTAAAATAATTATTCTGTTAAATTTAGGTTTGTAAAATATTCTCAAACGTAGACACTATTGTAGCGTTGTTGAGTTGCATTGAATATCTCTTGCATTGCATTGAAATCATCCTATGATCCTAGTTTTCTTTAATATATTTAGCGTGCATATTATACGATGTTTACGTAACAATGAGCCGAAATTGTTCAGTGTAATGTTTGAGATCATTGATTTCATCGATTCGTTTGAGAATTATTTAGTTTATTCGTTGCGTCGTGGAAATAAATCTAATTTCGCTAAGGCGTCCTGCATCGGGCCTTTTATTTTCTCTCGATAGCTTTAGAATATTTCTTGGGGTGCTGCAACTTTATAGCCTAGGAAATTTTTATATTTTCATTTTCAGTTTCATATTACAGTTTGTTCAGATCATTTTTGAAGCAAATTCACCGTGCTAAATTCAAATCATTGAAATCATTAACTTACAAGTAGAATGGCCTTATGAGAGACGTTTTGCTTATAAAACATCTCATGTGATGATTATCTATAGTGATTCCGTTGAGTACTAATTGATCTTCTAGAATTTACGTTTTTTTTCTCGCTCTCTACGGAGACTTACTCGCTAAGCGAATAAAAGTACGATGATAAAATATTTTATATCCACTTGTTTATCCGATCGCCAATTATAACCTCAATAAGCCATAATCGTAATGGCACTGGAGATTTTTCAGAGCTGCAGTGCTAATTTGTCGTCTTTATATTTGCAGAATACAAATTTTTCACTTCCAATCGCTCTACACTTATGAATGCTCATTTTATATTTTCTCTTTTTACATTTTTCCACGTGCCTATGTTCATCCAGAAAATGTGAAATAACTGCATCTGAGATGTAAAAAAGAATTCGCTCATAATATCAAATTGTTTTGCGTCACTCGTTTTCTATTTTTATTTTATTCTATAAAGTGAATCAATTTTGTTTGCAGTTTTCAATCATTTCGTAGCGATTCGCTCAAAACGAAGCACTTGGTAATCTGTCTTCCCATCTCGCTGTCTCCGGCTACAAATTGCTGAATTTATCCGAGGCTTCTTAGTGAAGCAAATTTATCCGTCTATGCGAAAACGTTACATCTAGTGAGATCACGCTGGAGCAGAGAGCATTAGAATTGTGCTACTGGAGTCGTCGACGCTATACGGAGAGAATCTAGTGGAGTTGGTCATCTCGAAATAACAAGTATGCGCATTTGAACATTTTTTATATGAACTTTTCATTAAAAGATTACATAAATCGGATATTCGTTATGTATATATACAAATTACAATTGACATGATTTATGCAAACTGCCTTCAACTTTTTGCATGTGTCGAATAGGCGATACCTGCCAAGATGGCTCTGCAGTCGCAGCTCTCATTTGCTGCTCTCATTAAATAATTTTTTATCAGTCAGTTTTGTTGCACTTACGAATTATCCGCTCAAAATTATATTAGATGCAAGTGTTAGTCGAGATTATTTTTATTTTTGCAATCATAATCTTCCATTATTTGTTGGTATGGATGATAGATCGTCTGATTTGCGCCATAGTGGAACAACGGCCGAGGCACGACTGTTTACAAAATATATTCACTTACTTCTGTTAGTTAACGATTGCACAGTTTTGGTTTATGGCTATTGAACAGTCGTCAAATTGAATCCTTACGAGTATATTCCACTGGAAATTAGATATTCTATTCTACGTTGCTGTGAACTATTCATGAGTTGCGATCTCCCTAAGGCTATCGACGAGTATCTTTGGCAATCGATGGACGAGCACTATTCGATGTTAGTGGAAGATACTTGTAGCCTAAGCGTAGTTTCACGCAATATGATAAAATGAACCCGCATGCATATCTTCATTGCAGTATGATGGGAATGCCAGTAGGTTCCTCCTAATTAATTCGCTTTGCGAAATTTTAACGCAATATTGATGTGAATGCAAACGGACTCTCTCTCCCCTTCTAATGTTCTTTCGCTGTTCCCAATGATAGGTGTGTTGGAGTATAGGATCTTGACGAGTCTTCGCTCCTCGTTGCTGCTGTTTTGCGATCATTCTGCATATCTTCCCATTTACATTCAATAGATTGAAATAAGTAGGGAAAGTTTTATACACTTCGAAATATAGACAGGGTAAAAGTCATCAGGTTTATTCGTTCGCTAGGTTCACTATTTGAATGTCTCGAGCTAGAAGATGATGGAAGAAGCTTCCTACAATGCTTCCATTGTGTGTCGTTTGGGAAGTCGGCGAATTGGTTTTGCTCATTTATTGTGTTGCCACATGCGATAAGATATCTCTCTTAACTTAAGCCCGACTGTTTTTAGTGTAAAGACGCTTATCGATTTAGTGATTTACTAAATTAATATTGCATAATTTTATCGATGAATTAATGCATTAAAATTTTCTCAATTGCAAAGCATCACGATTCCTTTATAGCGCCTAAAATAAACATAGTTGAAACTTCATAAACAATGAAATTAAGAAAGAAATTTGCAAAAGAAAATGAAATATTCGTTCTTTTTCGTATTTCTTTTCATTAGTTCAGTCGTCGAGTTTTGTTGATTTCTTTAGAGGGCACTTATTATTATTACTATTATTACTATTATTATTATTATTATTATTATTATTATTATTATTATTATTATTATTGTTATTATTATTATTATTATTATTAGTTTATTGAAGAAATATTTCATTAAAGAATTCTTTCAAATATTTTATTGAATTTCAGTCATTTTGCAATTATTTTAAATGACTGAAATCGTATAAGTTTCAATTATTTGGAATTTTAGGATTTCATTGCGCATATTTCCATTAGAATTTCTTTTTTTTCCATTGAAACTACATATATCGCTCCCATTCTCTTTTAATATCACAGTTCATTGGTGCATGAACAAATGATCTTTAGTCTCCTCTATGTGTGTTGGAATTGCAGTAGATGATCGAGTATACATTTGTTTTTACTTTGCACGAGTAAGCAATACGCTCGGAGATTACAAAGAGGCAAATGAAGCTATCTTATGAATGAGCGGAAGTGCTGCTCATTGGCTTCATCGCTATACGAAGCAATCAGCTATTGCTCAACTAATGTTTTCGTCCTCTATAGATTGCTATCCCCGTATCTGTTTCTATAAAAAAGTTCAGTGCTCATATAAATCGGCTCTAAGTATTTAATGATGTTAGTTATCATCTTTTATCCGCCGTATTGTTCAACATAACTCTGTTTCTCCGGCATTTATTTTTCATTGGGGGAAAATCATGCAGTGCTTATTATTTTCCAATATGTATAGTTTAGTAATTTATATAAAATCTACAGTTTAGGAAAAATTTGCTCGTTATTATGTGAAGTTCGAAATTTCACAAAGCTGTACCATCATTTCCCGTACTATTTAGTGGGATTTTTACAAATAAATGATGTAGAAGAATATTGCCCAAATTTATCTGACATTTTCATTTTCTCGATAGTCTTTGGACGTCGTCATCTTCATTTACCGTCATGTCCAATATCTGTCAAACTGAAGAAACGAGAATTCTTCTCGCGACAGCAGTTGAGCAGGATTTGCCAAATATAAATAAAAACAACACCTTTACCGTTTCGTTTGAATATGTCAGCGGCCTAAATAATGCATTCTTCAGTGTTTCATCCCAACATATGTATATTATCCATTTCATATGTGTCAAATATTCATATTCATTGAATAACATTGAAATCGATTACTTCAAAAACTCCGCTGATGGGATTTATCGCATTTGATTCATTCAACAATAAAACGCATCTTAAAGTGAAAACAAAGAAATTAACGTTCTACCAAATGGTTACATTAAGCGTCTTGATGGTGTTTGAAGTGCATTCCAATTTTTCCGCCTCTTAGAGGCATTTCGTTCCACTTAGCGGACGTTCAATTCCACTTTCGTCATTGTTGTGTGTTTGAATTTTTCCGCAAGGATTTAAATGTTTCCATATGTTAAATATTGTTGCTCAATATGGGCGATTTAGGGGAGTAAATTCTCTGAGAAAGGCTAGGAAAGAATAATATGGGAATGATAAAGAAAGATATGGAAAAGATTTTTATTAATTTCCTGCCAATAAATGCATATAATGACATTAAACTTTTAGAACGATAATCTCGTTGCAGCCTGCGGGAATTTTTTTTCACAACTGCTATAATCAAAGAGGTGACACTTTTTGACCAATAAACTGCGTTCTCTGTTTTTGTCGATCCACCATAGTGATCTACAGAATTATGAGGAATGAGCTGAGAAGCGAGTCGAATACAATTAAGATAGGAGATATTAGTAAGGAAATACTCAATGTACTAAATCGATGAGTCATTTTGTCTATAATAATTTTCCAATTTTCATAACAAAATGAAAGAATATGACGATCAGAACTGTCTTTTTTTGCGGCAAAGATTTGAGTCATTTTTAATGAAATGGAGTTTAGTGTCAGCGTTATGTGTTCTCCAGATAAAAACGCTATTCCGCGCATAATTCTTTGTAAAATGGGTTATTGTCAACATTGTTGCTCTAATTATGTCCATTCGAATTCTCCATATTGACTATCATAAACGTCTGGCAGCAAGTCGAGGTCATTTTAAACCTGCTCTATCATGAACTTCTCTTCGCCTTCCATCAAACACTGGCACGAATAAAATCAGTCAATGCTATGACAAGATTCTAGAGAGTCGGTTGAAATATTAATTTATTGCAGAATTTTTAGGTTATAAATGGAAGTTTATTTTGATTTTCAACAAAGTATAGTTGAGGAAATAGAAATCGATTCAGTATGTGAGTGCATCTAATGAACCTCCTAATCATAGATAAAAACTACTGAGGCGTTGAAATTTAATCTTCTCATGCTACTGCTTAAGCGTATAAGAGACTCATCATAAGAGATACCGATTATACTTGTGATACTCTCGGCTTATATCTCCTCGTTTCCGTCGAATTTTTCCGGGGGTTTCTAGTCGTGGATAGGCCAATTTTTGCTTATGGAAACGTTTGTTGCTGCCAGTTTATTTTAATATGTAGTGAATGCTTCCAATCCTTGAGTAACGATTAGCGCTTTTTCATAGTGATTTTTACGAACGAAGATTCTGCTTTATTCAAAATGCAGTGAGAAGAAATCAAATTTCCCACTTAAATTCATAGTAAATTAATATTTTGGTTCTTTTTCTCATAGAGCTGACTTTCTTAATGGAATTCTCATGAGAGAATTGACGTATAAAATGTGCATGAATTTTATACGTCAATTCTCGCTATTCTTGAGAGAATTATCGCTATTCTTGAAGTTTTATAACTGCCATAGTTAATCAATTATGAGAGGGCATCATCGAATCAGCAGTATGATGTAGGTGTCCTTTTTTGGGTGGGGGGAGAGGGAGATTAAGGCGTTGTGCCTATAATAAATGTCTGCTAAATTTATTGTCTTGAGGTGTAAAAGTCATTGCTTCTTATCTGATTGCCTGTCCGTTATCTAATATGAAGTGTATTTATTATTTTGTGAATTTCATCTCTTCAATGAACCAAATTAGATTTTGGCACAATTTCTATTCTATGGTATTTCTGAGAAAAGGCTGAATTGCAGCCTTTTTGTTAGCGTTTTTGGTGTTCGCATATTCGAGCTATTCGAGCAACAAACATTGGGATAATGGATTTTTAAGAATTTTTGCCTCAGCTGAATAGATAAAAGACCCTTCCTAGCTAATAAAAGGCCGATCACGGCGATTCTCAAAGGTTTATGGAAATTTTTGAAGGCACTGATATCCAACCTATGCAACTGTGAATCGTCGTAATGCTGAATGATAGCAGTTGAGCTATCTTCACTATAGCAAGTATATAGTGCCGTAAAACGTAGTAATAATTCAAGGCAGTATTTCCCTGCCATCTTTACATAAATTTTTTTTTTGGGGGTGCGTTAGGAATTAGCCAACTGTTGCGTACGCTTTTACGCCTCGCCTAAATCGTTTTTCTTAAGCGAAAGAGTTTGATGTGGGAAAAGATTGCAACGCTTACTAGTAGCATCCGATTTCAACTTCACCCGTCAATTTTGCTTTATATATTCGGCACCTATTCTTCGACTATCTAATTAACTTACTTTTTAGCTTTAAAGTAGTCTCTTTTATTGTTACTGCTTAGCATTCTAAAGGTGGTGTAATATGAGTAATCATTTCATGAGCCGCTCATTTTAAGCTTCATTTATTTCATTCATTTTCTAGCATAACAATACGTAGAAAAAGAAACTCTCGATTTTTAAAGTAATTCAAGTTAATATTTTCTCGATTTTCAAAGAAAGATTTTCGAATATTTCGATAAAATGAACGTTTTTATCCGAAATATGGTTGAATAACTCAAGAAGCCATTTGATTGCACTCCTTCGTATGTGCTCTGTCTAAGAGAGTAAATGCAAAAGCATAGCATAGCTGTGCCTATCTCATCGTGATCCCTTCCGCATTAATCACCTTTATAAAGCTGATTGTACTTAAGGTCATCCATCACTGCTTTTCTGCTTCTACTACGGAATGACATAGAGAAGCTATTGGAAGATAGCGTCCCACTGGAGCACACTGAGCTGTCGATTAATTAATGCTGCTTTATCGTTTAGAAGGAATCGTGTGGCTTCCTTTTTTCTACAATTCGGCTGTTTAATGGGGCATTTCCCCGCAGTCTTTGACATATATAGAATCTATTTTTCGATTGATTCAACGCAAAGAAAAAAATTTCCAACAACATTTCATACCGCTGGATTTGAGTTCGGAAAGCCGATATACGAGAAGATCAAAGTGCCTTCCGATCACGTTCAAATAATTGGGATTAGGAGAAAGGTCATATAAAGATGTAATAATTTTTATGCTTATTACTGCTGACATCCAAGTAACCCGATATAGAGGAATAACTCGGGAAGCTTGCCTCATCTGTGCAAAGTAATTCAAAATTTATAGGGTCGAGATCATTTATAAACTGTACAGCACAAATTCTTCCCTCAATGGACAGTCCCTTTCTTTATTTAGCTAATGCTTGCAGTTTGCTAAATGTCGCTGCTCTCGCCTACATCGAATGCCAGTAAAATCGTTTGCATTGAAGAGCGATACTATCTTATCAATAGATATTTTTCTGCTCTATGACGATTGTTGATCGGATCTTCGACGTTATTATAGACCTGAAATAAATGATTGCACTCATGTGAGGCGCCGTTGTTTTTTGCTAAAGGAATTTTTTTTTCTTCTGACGTTAAAGCATAAGCGTAATTTCTGTCCTTCAAAAACAGCCTCTCAAATTTATAAGGAGCATCAGCTGCTCTTGGAGCAAGTGGCATATATATATATATACAGTATATACTTATACGGAGTAATACATGAACTTGTTCATGAAATGCCTATTGTTCAAGTTATGTGATTTCTATAAATGCCCGTATTCGTCAATCTCTATGCCCCGTATTGCCTTTGCGGCAGTATCGACTGCTAATGCAAAATGATTCCCTTCGAGAAGTGTGCTATTTATTTTCGTTTTCTCTATAGGTTATGACTTTCCATTCATCATCACCACTTCTCATTCCGGTATTTCATAAAGTTTCCTCCATAAATATCTCAGTAGTTATTCAATTCACTCGATTTCCGAAACAGCTTCTTGCTCAAAAATCTGAAATATTGGAACCTCATCACAAATATTCCGTTACATCAATTAAGAGCGTTCGAATTTATTCTTTAAATTTATTCATTCAAAGGATCTTTTCTACCGTTTTTTTTTCGAATTTTTGTTCCTATTCTCTTGTTTCTCATTGTTTTGATATGTTTAATTCATTCAACATTGTAAGCTCTCATTTACCCAATATAGATAATTCTTGAAATAATCTCATCTACCCAATTTGGTATATGTGAAGTGTCCTTAATTGCATCGCAATCCCGATCGCTTTCAGTCGGTCATAAATTTGTGTCATTTCAATATTTTGGCTCGATTTGGTGTAATTTTGTAATTTTTATAGTCTTATTTTACACAGATATATCGAATTTTCTGAGATATATCATATTCTCTCAATTTTTTTATTCCATAAAAAATTAACGTTCATTAAATATTCGTTCTTTGGAATAGTAGAATTTCTCTAGTTTTTTTGCTTTACTTTACTTTACTTTTTAACTTTTTACCTTTTACTTCAAATTTTTTCATTCAATAAAAAGGAAGAAATTACCGATGAATATAATTTTCGAATTCGTGTAAAAATTAATCGGCTTATTTCCTCGAAATGTATACAATATGCGAAAAGGAACACCAAAAATTCACGTCAAAATTGTCGTTGCTTTCAATTAGATGACCACCAATAACGATAATTTTTCCATAATTAAAAGAAATTGTTATTATTTGTTATTATTTGTTACTATTTGTTATTATTTGTTACTATTTGTCATTGTTTGTTACTATTTGTTGCTATTTACTATTTGTTACTATTTATTACTATTATTGTTACTATTTGTTACTATTATTTGTTATTATTCGTTATTTAAAAAACTAAATTATTAAATTTATGCTTATATTTCTAACATCTTTAAAATATTTCACGTTATTTTTCTTATAAATTTTTTCTTTTGAAGTTAAGATATTTTCAAAAGCTCAATAAATTTCTCTTAAATAAATATTTCCATGAAATGCAATATTACAAGAGAATTTTTCTTTAGTGACTTATTGAGTGTTACTTTTCAAATATTTGCAATAATTCTTCATATTTTTCTTTACTTTGGAAGTGCGATTATTGACAAACATTTCCGCACTTTTTCGTTCCGAAATTTGTGAATCGTATTATATCGAAATTCATGCAAAAGATGTTATATATATATGTCTATGTTCTCGCAATGAGGACTAGTGTGGTCGCCTCTGTTTGTGTCCTATCCATAAACGACGAAACACGGTTGAGTCTTTCTTTCGATCATTTTCACAGTGAAATTTTCTTAGCAAATACCGGAGAATGAAGTTGCGATATTTGGCACTTATATTCACATCCATATGTTGTGCTATTAAGTTAATTATCGAATTTATTTATTTCTAGTTGTAGTATCAATGAACGTATGTATGTATAATCGAAGATTGTGCTAGGATATGGATGAACTTTTTCACATAATAGAATCATATTTTAGGATGAGTCGATGGAATTTCACATTTGTATTTTTAGGCAATTCTTTCGAAGATTTTTATATGCTTAGCACGATTTTTTTCATGGACTGATCATTTAAATTTCTACAAATGTTTAATGCACAATTATTTATACTTTATTTGGATTATCGTATAGTGAGTGATTTATTTAGGAGGTAAGAGAAATGCATATTATACCAATTCTATTGTCTTACTTTATTACGACCATACTTCCTTTGCCCGGAAGAAACGAAAATTGCCGCGTTGCTGTCGTTTTTTCACTCTACATTGACGGCTGCAATCGTGTTTGGTTGTGACAGCGTCCCATCTGTACATATGTGTATGTATAGTTTATGTATTTCTATGTACATGAATGCATGTCTCCATTAGTTCTTGATGTGTACTTCAGCATTTTTACTAAGCCTCATAATTAACTTCAATTTTTATTCGTATCAAATAAGTTCATGCACATCACTTCTACGTTCCCTACGAGTGCTGGCTCTTTATGATCCCGATGAATTTTCTCTGACGTAGAATTTTTTTGTTTTGTGGATTATACCGATAGTCGATCAGCACTTACGGCGCTGATTTGCAAGCATGCGATCACCTAAATAATAAAAATTATCGTATTTTATCATATATAACCTGCAATTATTTGCCTCTTTCAGTACAATCCGCCTTGTATAAGTTTCTGTACAAGATTGTCAGAAACGCACGGTTAGGTGCAAAACCGAGGATCATGAATTGCTGCAGTTCTCCGGAAATGTGTGCAGATAATTTCATAAATGGTTTAAATGCTTTAGATTGCTTTAAATTCGAGTATTTATGCAAAAAATTGGAGTATTTTTTTGCAAATAGTTCTGGCTGAGCTGGTTAGCAATGCTTCCAGTTACTTGCTTTGATCGTGATACGACACCGATTAGAGAGACTTCTTATCAAACACATCATGCCACTGTACTTTGCATCGATTGTACGTTGAATAACAAACATTTTTAAGTGCTATTCGTTATGCGTTGCTGCCAGTTCCTTTGAAATGCCATCTTTTTCGATGCAAAACATTACAGTTGTGAAGAAATTATTTATCACTTTCAATTTTTTCCACGTATAGTGTAACTTATATTTTCAAAGTTTTGCATTTTATATGGCTTCATGGAGAATATCTTTATTAAGTTGTTTTTGAGTTCCAAAGTCTAAAGGTTTTCTAACGATCCTGGAAATTTGCAAAAGTGCTGCTTATTTCACGATTATCCATATTTAGGAGTGACGAAGTAATTGCACATTTATCAGATCGCGAAAGAATATCGCAAAAATAAATTCTTCAGTTTCTTTATTCCAATATTTATTGAATTTATTGATAATAGAATAAAATTTTACTAGTAACTTAAAGAATTTGCCTTTGACTTATTTTCCTTTCGGCGTTTACAATATTCATTGGCAATATCCAATGGGTTTTTTTTTTCGGAAATCGCTAACGATTCTTTGTTTATAGCTTCAAACGGACCTCGAAATTCCACTATCGATTAGCCTTTTCTGAAGATTATATAGGCATCTGAAGTTTCTATGTTTGTACTGAGGAATATTAGAGAAAAATCCAGTAATGAAGTCCAGAAAAGATTTTCACTGGATGTGTTTTTATCCTCAACTTACTGGATTTTCTTTCTCGTTTCACGTTAGAACAAGGAAGTCCTTTGTAGTCTCTCGTTAGAACAAATCCTAGCATCCAAAATATATCCAGGAAAACAGAAATTGGTTGAAATATTAATGCTAGTCATTATTAGCTAATGAGCATAAATAGATTCATTCCTTGCTATGGACCAAGACAAGAAGTAAAATGGGATAAATTAGTTATCTTACCCGAAATTAATTTCTGTTTATTTATTTGTCGTTTGAAATTTTCAAAAGAGAATTTTCATTGAAATAATCCTATCCTGGAAAAAAAATGCCACTTGAAAGAGTTATTTTGAGCCTTATTCATTCGATCGCATTTGCCGCTCCCTATAGAAAAAACAACGACTGAGTGTTACTGCATTCACATCGCAAAATCAAGTGCACCGAGATCGTTTACAAAGGCGAATGAATCAAATGAATCTCAAGGATCTCGAAATCAAACGAACCTCAAGGATCTCGAAATCAAGCGAACCTCAAGGATCTCGAAATCCGCGAGGCTTTTTTCTCTTTGTTTTAATTTCAGAGATTTTTACAACCAGTGGCATTGAGCAAATTCACTAACACCTCCATCTCTCTTCTCATTTATTTCTTGCTCTTAATGTGCTCGTTTCTTTTTTTGTTTTTCTGTTAGGCTTCAAATAGCACAGACAAGATTTTGCCCCTTGGTCATACGATCATTCGATCGTAAAACGACTGGGTTTGCTGAAAGGGTTATTCATGCGAATCGCATAGCCGATAAGCATTTCTGATTTTCATATTACTGTTCGCATTTTCGACATCAGCATAGATAAAGTTTTTCGAAAATTTCTATTAGTATCGAAAATCGAGAATAGAGTGAGTGTAAATTGCGAGAGTACACTCGATAAATGTTACGCTAAGAAAAGTTGCGGGCATTCGTTTTATTCAAAGGTGTGCCCACTTGAGGTGCGCCCTCATTCTTATATTCGTCGTCAATACTACACGCGTATGCATACACACACATATATATGCACACATATACATACACAACACACACACACTCACACTTCAACGCACTTTTTCGCATCGACAAATTCCGAGCAGTTATCTGAAACCCGTTACGTGCTCCTTCACTTCCACTTAAACACCTCAACAATTTGTTGACTTTATATTGCAGAAAGGAGCAATTAGAGTTCCGTTAACCGGTCGAATTTTGATGGCCGCCGCTAATATCACATAAGGTATTCTAGAATCTAATGCTAAAATTAAGCACTATTTTATTATCCATGGATATGTTGCTTTAATTTGTAATTTTTTTTTTAATTCACACTTTTCTATATTTATATTTCTTCAATATTGCTTTATTTTAGACTATTTTAATAAGTGAAATTTCTTTAGTTAAATATATGAATGGGGTCTTATTTGTGAATGCTAATATATAGAAAAACTATTCATTTTATGAATATAATCCTTATCGAATGAACGAGTTTATTTATACATATACGTTAGTGATAGTTCGCCCAATCACTAATTATATTTGCTTATTTGGCGTTTTTTTGAGAATTTCAAAAATCTTCTGCCTATAATAGCTGCTATTCGTTAAGTTTACGTTGAATTTTTCCACTGTACTTCCATCTTAATTTGATCCCAAATATCCTTTCCATTATGTAAGTTAAAGATCGCAACTAAACCTTTAGTAGTAAAGTCAGTCGGTGAAAATTAACCGCATATTCGGCTTCGTTACCTTATTTCGATTACTTGTTAATCATCACTATGTTAGAGGCGACATTTTCATATTGTGCTTTTTGATCCGATCGCCATTATTTCCGCTTCGCATTCATCTTTAACCTTCACCTTTCAACTCTCCATATGCATAGAGAACTGATAATTATGCAAGTTTATGTGGGAAGGAATTCCTCTCCTAGCAAATATCCCCTCTGATAGAGCAGTTATTTTCCTTTCATCTATTTTCCAATACTGTTTTCTCAATTCAGATATATTCAACAATGCTATTTATTCATATTTTTTGAAGCATCATAAATAACTTATTTTTGCAAATGTGGAGAATCTCTTACCATTACAGAAATGAACAGATCATTTTGAATAGTATGATGGCCGGAAAAAAAGAAAAGAGAACTTTTGAAGGGCGTCAATTTGATGCATCGTTATTTCGAAACTGACAAATTCTATTCATAATGACACATTCTGCTCTTACATCAAAGCTCTTGCCATAATTTTTCCACGTTCGAATCGAATGCATGAATCGATTCAGCTGTCACTAAAGTCATATACGGTTAACATCTATCGATCAGCAAGTTTGATAGTTGCATTTCACAGTCACCGATGCAATAATGCTGAGCGGTGCGTTACACGTTGTGGACAACTTCATTAAAAATCTACATAGCAAAACACTCTTCATGTGCTGATAGTTTATGTTCGTTTTTTTTTCTTTACTGTTGTTATTGTTCGATTAAGGAAATATGTGAAATGCGCTTGCAAGTGGTAATAATCGAATATCAAGCTTTCGAATGGTTAGGTCCTGAAATTTTCACTGGTCATTAATTATAGAGATTTTCCTGTAAAGTAGAGAATTTTTTAGAATATCAATAAGGAGTTCGGCGGTGATGTCTCCTCTATACGATGTACCGATCTCGTAGCTAACTTCATTCCGTAAGCAATATAAGTGGAAAAGATTCGATAACGGCATATTCCCCTCCTTTTATTTACCACTTTTATCAGTACCACGAAAGTGCCGTGTGAATATCGAATCCTGCCTTGTGTAATACTTCAGAAAAACCTTGCAAATAAAGCCTGTAGTCTATTAATGTAAATATTATCGTCAATGAAGGGAAGTTAGCCATAATTTTTTATTACTTGCCAGCATAGGTGCATTAATAATTTCGTCCTCAAAGGACAGCAGTGATATATTGAGAAATCATTCTCACCTATGATTTCATCTGAACATATTTAAATATCTGTCAAAATGGACACATATTTTCTTATTCACAAGTAATTCTTACAGTTAATTTTATTCATAAGTAATTCTAACAGTTAATCAATTTTATTTTCTTTTTCTTTTTGATGCAGTTATCTCAATTTTCTCCGCTCTGTCATTTTTCGCAAAAGAACTTCGGTACTTTCATGCGAACTTTGTTGTCTTCGGCTTATTTTTCTTGTTTTCTCATCGTTTCTTTCGCTGCTATCTCAAAGTAATTTACATTACGCTGTTATATTATTATTCACTTTTATTATCCTCTTTCATGGTTAATGAATATTTGATTTTATTGATCATTCCATTAAAGTCGTTCATGTGGGACAGCATAAGAAGATTTTCAAACTTGAATTTTCTATTTTCATCCTGAATTTTGAATTTTCGATATCCTGAAAAATTTCCAAAGCTTGAATCTCATAATCGTACTTCTTCACACCAGGAATCAGATTTCGTTTTTTTTCTTCGTATATCAATATTTTTGAATCATTTCAAAAATTAATATAATTTGAAGTATTTAAATCGTTTCCAAATTTGACTATTAAACTCGTCTCAACCAACCTTAAGTGACAAAATTCCTGAAAATAGAATTTCCACGTTAACAGTTAAAATTTGCTATCGGCTATTCAAAGATGATTGTGGTTTTGCAGGGCGGAGAGTAGAATGTTTCTCGTCATCACTTTTCCGCTGTTTCTTTTTTTTATTTTAATGCCTTTGCTTGGTGCTGAAATTCCTTTTTTATAGAATTCATATGACTCACATTACCCTCTTTTTCCACTTCTTTCAATAATGGGATTTTTCCAGTCTGCGAGATTGGAGAACTTTAGGTGAAATCGAAAAATTATCGGTAAAGAAACCCACCGTCATTACTTTTTGTTTTAACGAGTAACGAAAGTGAATGATTAAGTAGTAATATATGAGCTAAATCACAATGGTTTTTACGATATTAGCATCTTTTTAAACATATATATTATATATAAAGAAACTCATAAATATAGATCGACAGGTGCAGTTGCCTATTTATGTTCTTTCCTGTGATTCACCTTATACGTTGCTCTTTTTCAGTCTCCTATTTTCATCGATATGCCCGGCAGCGCCCTAAACAATGGACGTTTTTGTTTTGCAAAAATTAAGACGTCTTATCAGTTAAGGGCTTTTTCCCTTCAGAAGTGTTCAATTGTGTTGTCTGTTTTTCTATATATTATATTTTTTATTTCAATATGGCATCAGTTTTTCGCCCTTCATTGTTGGGCTTTTGTTTATAGTCGTCTCACTTAATTCCAATTAATATGAGTGTTTCTTTTTCTATTGTTTTTTCTATTGCTTTTTGATGCTCTATGTGCATTTCGCACCGCTTTGACCGTTGCAGTAATACTTCAAATGTTTTACAAATCAAACCAACTTGTAAAGATGTGTTCACTTATGTGGAACAACGATACGAGTAGATTTTCCCTCTCCACCTGATGTGTAGTCCTCTGAATCTTACCTTCCTATCATCTGGAATTTCAATGTATAAATACGCTATCTTGATATTATTAAGGTTTCAATAATGCTAAGGAAGTTTGTTAAAAAGACCCAAATTTGGGAGAATTAAATTGCTTTAATATATATATATATATATATATATATATATATATATATATATATATATATATATATGTAGGAATACATTTACGCTGATGAAAACATGAAGAGTTATCACTGCGCGCAATATGTTATATTTCATATCCTCATCCGTTTATTCAGCTATCACTAACGTTCAAGCATTTCATTTAATTTCAAACTGTTAGTTTATTGGCGTTTCCCCTTCCCTCGCTCTCTTATGCTTCCTCCTTTGAATTGTTGAATTTCTCATCGAATACAATTTTCATTTCAGCACTTAACGTTTGAGATAGCATTTATTCAACGCTTAATATATCTGACATATGAGTAGATATTAACAGAAAACAAACTCTCATATATGAGTACCATCTATTTCATTAGTTCAGTAATGCAGCTAAAAGAAGTGTTATGAATGCGAACTTCCTCATTAATGAAATCGTTTATAGGGTGGTGCATAAACGGGTGAGGAACGAGGAACGAGAAAGAGTGTGCTGAATATATTTTAAGTGGATTTTCATCTGGATGGATATAATAGATCGAAGGCAACCGACACAGCGACGTGGTCCCTTTCTTCTTGGTATGTATGTTTGCCTCAGTCATTTCCATAGCTAATCGTATCCATTATCAACAATAATTTCTGATAAATGCGGTTTAAAATAAATGAATTAGATGAATTTCTTCAAATTTCAATTGAGAGAGTTCTTCCTCAGAAACGCCAATCCTCGATTTCAATTCACTGTGTATATCTTTGAAAAGCTCATTATTAACCTAGTTATAGTGCGATATATCCTGCCTAATGGAACCTAATTTTGAAATGATTCACTTATATATTGATATGATTCACTTTTAATTGCTAAGCGAATCAGCGATTCAGAAAATCCGTTTGTTTTTTTTTTTTAAACGGGAGAACGGATGCCCTACCGAGGAAACTGAGAGTAAACCCTCTCTGGGCACATCCATCTTTCGTTGAGTTTGAAATCGGTCGCTCATAAAGCTATATTATTTAATTTTTTGCGTAGGATTAGAATTTTTCATCGCTTGTTCTTAGCTTCCAATGAAGTCACGACTTTCGAATGAGTCGTTGACAGCCGAATATTCGATGAAATATCGTCAAATTTGATCTTATAAGTGAAATAATTTCTGGAGACTTCTGAGCGAAGAATTCGATCATCTAATTTCTGGAAGGGGAAGGTGAATCCACTCTTTGATAGCAGTATCATTTCTGAAACTTTCTTGCAACATTCGATGTAGAATAATAAATTTCAAAGAAGCTTGGAAAAAATTGAAGTTCCCTCTCTCGATTTATTGAAGTTTCTCTCAGTTTTCCACGATGCATTCATTCATTGATCTATGAAGTTTTTGCGTTATCAATGAGCTAGCTGCCATAGGTCAGTGCGTATCTTTGATTCTCAACTTCTTCAAAGTGCTCTTAATTGTTCTATTTGGGATAGAACTCGAAATGCCTTTAACATTAAGAAAAATATTAATGTAATATTTTAATTTAGTTCTAAAATGCCTTTCTAAAATGTAGATAATAGCGATTTGTAATCGAGAGGGTTTTTCTTTAGAATAACGCGATAATACGATTGATAGAGGTTGCATTTACGAGAGTAATTCGTACTGTGTCGTTTGCATCGCTTCTTAAGTGCACGATAAATTTTAAGGAGTTATCTAAGACGTTGGAACTATGAAATTAATTTCATAGCCCGAAAAATTTTTTTGGAAAAACCAGTGAATTTCACGAATTTGTTCGGTCTGATTTCTTCTATAATATTTCGTTTCTAGATCGCTGAATTATATACTCTTTAATTGAAATTTTACAAGATTTTCGTATCATTGCATTTGTATAAATAGCACATATCCTTCCAATATGTAATTTATTGAATTAACGACAGCTGAAGTAAGATTTTCCGCCCATTCGATGAGAGCGCAACATTTGCGGTGGTGCAGTATTGTCCAACAGTTGTATTGTTTTATGAGTGACCCTTTTCGGCATTTATATGAGCTGTTCAGTGCATCTTCGATACGCGCTTATTGCATCGCTCTTTGCCCCTCAGTTTGAATATGCTCTTTTGTATATACATTTATATATGATTTTACTGCTTACATAGTGATCTAGAACATATCATTATTTTACTGCTTATGTAGAAACGCATACTTGTTGAACGAAATGCTCTAGTTTAGAGAGGAAATAGAATGGAGTAAACCCTCTCTAGGCACATCTGAGACTTTATTGCCTCGTTCAGTCGTCGAGAGGGAATGTCGTTCTCGTGTGAATGGAGCTCATTTTGGATTTTTGAGTTTGTTTTGCTTGTGTTGCTTTTATATGATCTCAGTGAGGGTGAAGAATTCGTTCTTAACGATTGGTGGCATACCTCTTTAGTTGATGCGTTTATTCCTTCTTCTAGGGGATAGTTCAGCTACCTCTTTTATTTCCTTCAAAAAATTTACTGACACAGGATGACGATAGGTGTCAGCGATATACGATTTTGGAGTAAATTAAACCTGCTTTTGCCTTTTTTAGTGCGGAAGTATAAAACGCTTGCAGTAGTAAATGTGTTCTGTTTTGTGTCGTTCTTCTTATTGAAAGCGTTATCTACGCATTACTTAGTCTTTCTGCGTCTTGTTCCCTCCGGAATCCTTCAGAATTTCGTTAAGCTGAAAAGAAACGGACCATCAAATATTTTCATCGCACTTTTATAATCTGCAGGAATTTCGATACACTCCTTGTTACCTAGCCAGTACAACAACGTGTTGTGGCTATGTATAGCACGCATCTGGTGAAGATATGGTTCCAAATCTGCGAATCAATTCAGTATCAATTCTAGGTCAGGTGAGTGGTGAAGATGTGGTTCGAGGAGCGCAGCTGGTCTAACCTCAAAATGTCATCACTCATTGTAGAAGAGTGGAGGGATTTGTGGTCGCTAAAGATCGACGTTATTGTTGCATCGCTTGCTTATGTTTTTGCCACAACGAATTTCCTCAACTTACCAAGACTTATACTCGAGAATGGTGGCCGTAAGTTTTCATCTACTGCTATCAAAAAAAGAAAATGGAATTTCTTTGTTACAGCTTCAAGAATTTCTGAGTGTTAACACACGAGAACAATAATTCCAACTTAGAAATGTTAAACCTTCCATCGTTGGAGCTGAAACTAATGGTTTTATGTTCTGCCCTCTATATGAAAAATTTCATCTCCAGCGGGTTTATGTATATTGTTATCAGTCTCTAAGATTAAAGTAGCCTTTCTAAAATTCAGACGTTTTATTGTGCTTTTATAAGTAATTTGCTTTGCTTATGAACGAATGGTTATAATTTTGTTCTTTGAATGCTATTCCATAACTTTTGTGGGAAATTTTGTAAAGTTAGAATTTTGATGCTTATTTTCCACTTATATTTCAAATTTTCAGTTGCATTTATTGCTGCCTATGGAATTTCAATGTTAGTTTGTGTTTTGCCAATTATAATTATGGAGCTATCAGTTGGGCAATTAACTGGACGTGCCCCTATTCAAGCTTTCCATAATATTTGCCCTATATTCAAAGGTTTAATCCTTGTTTATATTCTTGAATATGGATCTAATATATTTCTTCAGAAAATATTCACACGCGATTTTGTTTGCAATTTATGCCATTGAAGTTCGAAGAACTTGAGCTTCTATTCTTGAAGTAAATCAAGTAAACTTGAAGTAACTTGAAAATCTTGCAGTGAACTTAGTAAATCAAGTTTTCCAGCGAATGTTATCCTGAAAAAATAGAATGTTTTCTTGAGAATCGTTTAAATATCGTTAGTATTTTTGGATTTTAAAATACGTAATATTTCCTTATAATAAAGATAAGCTGTCGTTGATTGCAACTACATCTGAAATTTGTGATTTGATGTAAGGCGATGAGAAATGGAACGAGTTGAAGTAGAAGCAATCAGGTAGTTATTGGTCGGAAACGAAAATGATTGCTCTAAATCCCCTATATTCAGTGCAAGTCACGTCCAGTGTTCTACCAATAAACAGTGCTCTTTTAATCTGCTGGCTTGTGCTTCAATAGCTTCTCAATGAACCTATTGTTCATTGAGAAGCTAATATATGATGTAAGATGAATATATATTGCGCACATGTGTCTTCTGCCTTCAGGTCTGCTCAATTCTGATTTTTTGCTAACAACAGTTTTTTAGATGGGTGACGGACAGTCTTTTTAGAATTTCCCTTGTTTCAGGAGTCGGCTTAGCTCAGATCATATTTTCACTGTTCGTTATGGCTCACATGGCCCGTTATTTGGGCTGGCTTATGCTTTATCTGTTCCATCTCTTCTGGGCTATTTTGGCTGGTCGACCAGGTTCGTCTCTCATACTACACTATTGATCTTTAAATTCTATTTCGTAAAATATGAAGAGGCAGACGACAAATGACCAGTAAGGTTTCGGCAGCATGCTGTGGAAGTTTTCTTGGGTGGAATTTTAAAGGATTACATCTGTCCTAGCCATGCTTTTGTTTTCTTTAGTATTTTCAAGGCACCTGTTGTGAATACCGACATATTTTAAAAAATATATATTTCCCCTTTTCGGTCCCTTTCTTATGCATTTATTCCTTGGCAAATCGAATGATGCCGTTGATAGGCGCTTTTGTGCGTCGACTATTTAGGGATCATGAGGTAATGAATTCTTCGAATAGTGGGGGTACTTTTCAAATCTGTCGTCGAAATTGTTTCATTTTTGACTATTCGTGGAAGCACTTACTTTGCATTTACTCAAATTTCCGAATTGTGAAGTTAGCGTATATTGCCAAATGTCACCTATGGAAGAAAGGATTAGTGATATATTAGTGAGCTGTGATTGATGACGTAATCCTATAAAGCATTCGCTCTCTTTGTAAGCTTATTTGCATCATATCGCCTTGTATACAGCTATGAATTGTTTAGTGGAAATTTTCGTTTATATTTACGAAAATGATATTTAATTATCTTTCTAATCTCATTTTTTTCCGATCCTTTGATTTAATTGAATTAATTATTCACTTATTTATAATAAGCAACTGTATATCTTTTCAAATATCATTTCTTTATATATGATGAAGGAAAAAGTTTGAACTATGAAAGGCTTTTCTAATTGAATATTATCTTTCATTTAATAGCTAGCTAATCGAA
The DNA here is from genome assembly GCA_037576465.1 of Parascaris univalens. Lineage (NCBI taxonomy): Eukaryota > Metazoa > Nematoda > Chromadorea > Rhabditida > Ascarididae > Parascaris > Parascaris univalens. Next base: position 34,119,794 of record CM075173.1, read on the forward strand.
TATTTATTTCATTTGATTAGTGTTATTAATTTCAGATAGAAGAAATTAGTTGGTTTCCGTTTTAATCCTCTATGTATTCTTAGTTAATTCGATATTGTACTGTAGGCATTTTTTCTCGAGCAATTTCTGGAAAATCCTATAATTTCGATCGAATTTCAGGATTACCGTGGTTGAATTGTAAGAATTTTCCGGAATTGCAAACGATTCCATGCCGAGAGGCTGGTTCCTTCGCTAATTTTACACATGACGCCGTCACCAAATTGAGCACTATAAATTCGCAATCATCGCTTGTTCAGTTTATCACGTTAGTTTTTGAAATATCAAAATTTTCCATGACGTGTCCGAGAAAAATTTCCCTCAAAAATTAATCGAAGAGTGATATGTCCTTTTCCAGGAACAGAGGCCCTTTCTGGATAGACCAAGTCATCAGCAAATCATTTCTAGGTTTTTTTATTCACCTTTTTTCCGGAAATAATCCAAAATTGTTTCGAAATAAAGCCGAAAAATCGATGGATTTCTTTTATATCTCTTGAGCAAGAACCGCTAACTTATAGAAATCACTAGCAATATTTTCATTTTTATTGTTGGAGGAAAACTCGTTCATTTTTTGTTATTTTTCAATTGAATAGTGCAATAATATGTGAAAGTTCTACAGCCCCATTAAAACGCCGTATTAATTCCTAGAGGCGGTGGATTTGCTTTAATGAAATTCATAGCTTCAGGGCATTGGAAAGGCCCTCAGATAGTATTGCGGAAGTTGGGCATCTCCAAATATACATATTGTCGGCGATGGCTGCTGTGTGGATTCTTGTCTTCCTAGCAATTTGCTTCGGTGTTCGATGGCTTGGAAAGGTTTCTATCACGTTACTCTTTCATACCATTGTAAATAACTAAATATCTTCGGTTTTCATTCGTTTCGTCATACTGATTTTATTTGAAATTTTCATTTAACGCTACATTTATTAACGTCTTTGTAAACTGTAATAAGCAAAGTTTGAGAACTTGAGGGGATTTTGATTTTCATTTCCGCAAACAGATTTCTTTGCGATCTAGAGCGGTTTTAAAGTCTGCGACGCATCATTTTTACTTACTTACTTTTCGGGTACTTTTTTCAGTTAGTTCAGCTCTATTAGGTAGAAAACATCGATATTATTGTTGCAATGAAATTCATCGTGTATTTCGTTGATTAAATTGATATTATACTAAATGAACCATAGTGGAACCTTCACGAGTTTCCATAAATATTCACACATCAACTGACCGCTTCTGCAAATAATTGTTGATCCATTCTGTCAACGACTTATCCGCAATAATCCTTTTTTTGGCAAGTCTGCGTTCTTTGTTGTCATATCGGAAGTGGATTCGGTTGCCGTTTCTTTTAGAGCTACAGCTATTAGAGCACGGAATGCATCCTTGAACGACCATCATATTCCCTTATTGAATAAGTTGGCTCTGTTTTGCTCCGGTATCGAATATTAACTGAGGATATCGATCTTTTTTCCGGATTTATTCATTAAATACATTAAACTTATTAATACCGCTTTTTATTTTTATTTTATCATAATTCTCATTGCTGTTAATTAAACTAAATAAAGACGAGGTTATCCTTTTAAAAGAGAATAAAGTTGCAAATCATAGTATTTTTCATCTATTTTTATTATGATTTTAGATTATTTTTACAATTTAAGGTTACTCATTTTACATTTATCTCGCCGCTTGTTATGCTTTCACTCATTTTGGTGAGGGCGTTAACATTGAATGGGCTTATTGCAATTTTGAAGAAGTTCTACTATGCGACCGATTGGCAAAGGATGGCAGATTATATGGTTTGTTTATATTCGATTATTAAATATTGAACTTAGGAAAAATTGCAACATTTTTAAGGATCAACTCAATCAGTGATACATTTGACTGACTGATTGCCACATCAGGGGAATTCCGTTCTGCTGACATTCTCGCTCGTCTTAAAAACAGCTTGCCATTCACTAATTATAAAGACTTTATTAAGCATTTTAAATATTGATAATAATTAGCCATATTTGTTTTCAATTTCTCCAAGCCGGTGAATTTCTTAGATGATAGCAGCACAATGAAAGTTGCATTCATTCAAAAGTGCTATATATATTAGGCAGCAGATTAAATTATTTGCTAAATTATGCTTTAGAAATGAAAATGTATCGAGCTTTTTGCTTATGCTTTCAGATATGGAAGACAGCAGCCGAACAAGCAATTCTCGCTAGTGGTATCGGATTTGGTGCATTCATCACAATTGGCTCCTATAATAAACGATCGAATAATCTTGTTGGGTAAATTCTTAAATTTTGAAAATGTCGTTTTCCGATTATATATAATTTTATAATGCGTTGATAGTCACTGAGGTTACTGATGTATGAGTATACTTTCATTTAGATTTTTCGCGCATATTTTTTTGTGTATCTTAACTTCCCACCATTATTTGAGGTCTGCCCATAGAGCCGCGTCCAAATATATCTTTCACACCTTTGTTTATTCGGTTATATTTCTTAAAATTTACCATTAATTCTGCAGTCGCCGTATTTTTATTGGTCGTCTTGTGTCTGTTTGAATGATTTATTGGTGCTCCTGATCGAGTTTAGGGAAGAAGGGGTTTAGTCTATGGGAGGTGGCGAGGGAGACAGAAGCTGGGAGTTAGAATATGGATATGGAGACGATCGTTCTCCATATTATGATTGAAACTCTTCGATATGAAACTCTTTGCTGTAGTATTGGCCGGAACAGCAATAAATCTTCAGGTCACATTCCATTCTGTGCACATTTCGTAGCGCATTGATATTATCCTTTCATATGTGAGAGTGACCAATAAATCACTATTATAAGCGTTGACTTAATTAATTATTTTTTAATTAGTATCCTTTAATTATCTTTTAAATATGTTTCTTTTAAAGCTGTTCAGCTTTTTCCTGTTTTAGTGATACGTTTATTATTTTATTCGGTCATGCGATATTAACATTGATGCAAGTGTTAACGATCATTGGATTTATTGGACATATCAGTTCACGCACTGGACTTCAACCGATTCAACTTCTCGATAAAGGTGTGAATTTAATACAACGTAACCTTAATTTAGTGGCCAAGATGTAGGTGAATTATTGCTTTATTCTATATAGTTTTTTTTACGCTGAAGGAACATTTTCAGGAGAAGCACAAATGTGGCATATCCTTGCTTATATGTCCTACATACCGGATACTCGAATTTGGACTGGCATCATTCTCTTTATGTGTATATTCGTTCTACTCAATATTTTCGTAAGTCGTTTCAAAAAAATTTTTTTCCTTACACTATTCGATGCATTTTTCATTCATTTATTCGATTTTAGCACCTACTTGCTCGTAGAGGAACTCATTTTAGCAACTAAGCATACGTAATGGATAGTTTGATTATGAGTTTTACATAGGAGGATGCAAATATTATGGATGTGAAATCCATAAGATATGAAGAGCTGAGCAATAAGAGCGTTAAGTAATGAGTACTCATTTCAGGAATACACTATGAGAATTTTAGATGAAAGGCATAGTGGTCAGTCATGTATACAAAACTAAATCAATAGTTAATAAAGATTACCGCGAATTCATTAATATATATATTTCCTTAATGAGTATATTTTATTATGCATAGCTTCACGTTATAAATACAACGTTGTAGTGCTTTATTGAGATTTTCATACACTGTAAATGAAATTCATCATATTTACCGTTTTAGTATTTGCTATCGTTGAATGTACTCGCTGCAATGGAAGATGCATTTGGTGAGAAATGGTCGAGATGTTTTCCACGATTTTGCCTCGCATTCTTTGTCTGCCTTCTTGGCTATACCATTGGCCTTTATTTCGCTACACAGGTTTGTTTTGGACCAATTTTTGCTCAATGATATCATTTTTGCCCTTATCTTTGGTTTCAAAGTCTTGCTCGGTCGGCTTGACGACGTTAAATATGGCCAATTTCATATAGTCAAAAAATGCAACTGATGGGTCTCTCATAGATATTAAATTCTACGTCATATCATCTATGATTTCACGATCTAACAGTATACTTTTTATCTGCGTTCAACTCTTTGAGCTGTATGATTTAATTGTTTCTTAAATTACTTTAACTCCACTTTAATTGGACCACCGTTGAGATCGTTGTTGTGATTATCATTGATTTCTTATACACTTCAACTCCGTTTCGTCTTCAATAGACTTTAAAATCGACACTATTTTGAGTATTACTTTATTCATTGAAATTCTATAAAGCATTCGTTGTTATGGTCCTTTATAGCTTTATTATACTATATTTTAGGGAGGTGTTTATGCTTATGAGCTCGCTGGTGGATATATGAAATATGTAACGTTATGGGCGATTCTATTTTTCGAACTTATCGCTGTCGGATGGTTTTATTGTAGGTTTTTATGAATATTTCTAATTTTATTATATATCTTCAGTCGATGATGGGTCTCCACTATGCTATTATCCAGATATCCATATAGGCAAAGCAGATAGCTTATATCAGTGATAGAACTGTTGATCGACTCAACATTCGATGCCTAGAGTAGTTTAAATATGAGGTTTCGATTTCCTGCATTGAGATCAGCTAATGATTCGATTCCTCTATAATATAATCGAATTATCGAACATTTTCGCTACATTTTATTCCACTTTGCATAGGGAAAGCTATAGTTCTTATAATGAACTTAAGAAAACTAAAAGCTTTCTGCTTGGATTGTTATCCATGAAACTTTTTATCAAATAGAATTTAGTAAATGAATTCACAAAGAGTTTATGAAGCCATTTGGTGATTATTCATTGTTTTAGGTGCACATAGACTTGGTAAAGATCTACATACAATGCTCTCGAAAGTATTTTGTTGGTGTTTTGGTCACTTTTTACTTTTCTTCACTTATCTTCTACCTATTGTTCCGGCTGTAAGTATTTCATTTCATTTCATTTCATTTTAGCATCGTATGCTTAATTTTCTTCATTATCTTTTATGACAGATAAATTTAGGTTTTATAGTTGAATATAATATTTCTAGGCTTAATTTTCTCCTCTATTATTCGATCAGATACGATTCGGCTATAGTAGGCTATCTGAAAGGCTTACTTCCTTAATCCTTCAGTTATACTTGAACTATGTTTTCTGCTTTAAGCAAGTCTTATTATTTGATTAAGTTAGTTATTAATTTATTGGTATAATTGTTTGATGAATTTTAAGACCATTAAGAAGACTTTACCAGTGCCTTACGTAGAGCGATCAAAACATGTTGCATTGAAGTCATGATTCATTAAGAGGTCGAAATCAAGGAGGTATAGTGCTTTGAAATCTTCAACGATTTCAATATTTTCCATTATGTGGACATAAGTTTTGCAGGCAATCGCTACATTCAACTTGATGTCGTATAGTTATTCAGCGTATTCACCGGGTGTACATGAGTGGAGATATTCGGAGTTAGTTGGATGGATGATTGCACTCATCCCACTTATCCCTATTCCACTATTTATGCAATACACCATGTGCAGGACGTGTATCAAAGGTCCAGGTGTTACAAAATGGCAGGTAAGTAATCGTCTCTTCATTTTCTTTCATTGTTCTTAACTGATCGCTTCTTCGAGAGGTACAATTTTATTTAACCTTATAGTATTTCTAACGGAAATAGGTACACACTTTTCAATGCTGAAAAATTACTTCAATATCGATATTCTGAGTAATTTTCACACTAATAATGGTTGCGGCAATTCCATTAGAAAAACTATGCCTTCAACGTCAAGAATAGAAAAAGCAAAAGAAATATTTCAATGAGAAAAGTTGGATGAGTTCAATTTCTGGATAATTTCCACCACCTATCGATATTTGCAATATGACGTTTTATTTGCATTCTTATTTGTATATGTGATGTAATCTCATCAAATTTTTGCCTTTAAAATCTAAACGGTATAATATATGCTGCCGTAATTAAATATATGTGCTAAATTTGTGGACCTAAACTATTAGAGAGGACTTACTAATCCAGAAAAGCTTAGGTAATATCAATTACTGGACCGATAAGTTGACCGAATTTAAGCTATAGTGAGTTTTTCAATTTTTATTTCCAATATAGCGTATAGATATGGGTTTCAGAAGTTCAAAAATACCTTAGCATCACCATTGCGTTATGAAGTGGTCAAATCATCGCCGACGAATATTCCTCGATATGCGAGCACAGCGCCTGGTTATGTGTTACTACCGCAGGCTCCACTCGCTGAGCCGGAAACATATAATGATGTATGATTGAAATGTTAAATTAATGGGGAAATAAGTCGATTTCCGATGATCTTGGAAAGAACTGATCGAACTTGATCGACATGATCGGACTTGATGTTGACGTTACTGCGATTAGTTCATAGAACATTATTAGGTACATATAATTGCGTGATTCTGGATTTAAGAAGTTCGCAGTTCCTGGATTTATCACCAGAATTGAGTTATCGATAATTAACTAAAACATTTGAAAACAATATCGATGAAAAAGAATGCATTTATATTTCTATTTATATTATATCCGTATATTTATCTCTTTTTTTTCAAAGAAGTTAATTTAATATCCAGGAAGTGTTGGATAATTGAATTCGTTGATAATTTTCAGAGTCGAAATTAAATCCACCCGTGCGGGAAACGTCGAATGAATTTCTCCGAAACTGCCAAAGTGTATGTGATTCGTTTATTTCCTCTCTTGTCAGCAGAATAAACGCTTCAAAATCCTCATCGAATGATAAGATTTGCTCTTTGTATTCCTCTCTTTCTTTTTTTCATCTAAACGACTGTTTTCTTTGATAATCTTCTTTTTGAATGTGATATATATAATTTTTTTATTGTTCATCATGGAGTTGATGCTTTAAAATCCAGAAAATGCTGGGATAATTTCGTAGAGTAAATATATCCTATAGACGAATATTTGTAAGAGAACAGCGTAGAGTGCAAGATTATCCCACTATCTTTATAGATTGTCCGAATATTTTAAGAGAAACATTTGCTTAGTTTTCATTGTACAATTCGAATTTATTCCATAATTCGCATATTAATTTTCGTTATTCGGACATTTTTCGATGAAGTCATAATTCGGACATTTATGCCCTCTTCGGTCACAATTCGGACATTTATGCTCTCTTAAGTCATAATTCAGACATTTATGCCCTCTTAGGTCACAATTCGGACATTTATGCCCTCTTCGGTCATAATTCGGACATTTATGCTCTCTTAAGTCATAATTCGGCATTTATGCTCTCTTAAGTCATAGTTTAGCATCACTCCTATAAAACTGTGTCGTTGTTTAGTTCTCATCCTTGAAATATTTCTATTTCTCACATTAGTAGTAAACGTGAAATGATTGCAAATCGTTTCTTGCAGTCTTATATATCTTGAAAGAGTTCCGTATATCGGATTTTCATTTACTTCTTCTATCCACGTCGTTGACACCACTTTTTTGTTCTGAAATCTTTGCTTTTCCATCCAAATATGCTGGAGACGTGTTATATGAATTATTTGCGGAAAACTAAATGGCTTTATGAGTGATTAAATAATGATAACAGTGATTCGAAGCACAGCAAATCATATCACTGTTGGCGACAAAAAAGTCGAAAGTTGACGTGTGAATGGAGATTCGACTGATCCACGAAGATCCCTGACAACTGGACGGACCATCAGATGAGTCAAATATTAAGGCAAATAAGCGTTCTTTTAAAAGACCTCAGATGAAAATGGATCACAGTTTGGAGCGAACTAAAATTTGCCGCTCAACAATCCATCAAAAATTTCCTGGATCGACAATCGTTTATGTGGAATACATCCATGGAATTCGATCGAATGCAATGAAAATCTGGTCGGATTTTGAGCTCCATCTATTGCTTTCGCATAAACCTCATAACCTCAAGGAAAAAGAAGTTTGATAAGATTCTCCCACTCATCTAGATTGCAATAATAAAGAAAAATCCAGTGAATGTCCTAGAATAAATCCAGTGAATCCAGTAATAAATACAGTGGATATCCTAGAATAAATCCAGTGGATCCAATAATAAATCCAGTGGACGTCCTAAAATAAATCCAATGAATCCAGTAATAAATCCAGTGGACGTCCTAGAATAAATCCAGTGGATCCAATAATAAATCCAGTGGACGTCCTAGAATAAATCCAATGAATCCAGTAATAAATCCAGTGAATTTACCGGAGAACAGAATTGCATTGACGTTGAAAATTGCATTGTAAACCCTCATCTTCATTTTATTTCCTATTATATCTATCCGGAAAAATACATTTTCCTAATCGTTCTTGTGATGATTTCATTGTCGTTTTTCGAAAAATTTTTTGACTCATATATAAGAATTTATCGTTGCCGTTTTCTTCGTTATTATAAGTAATTTTGTATGATTGAGTTCGAATTTCGACAAATTGTATGAGCGAATCGTTAATATTTTTACACGAACCATTGCAATTTCATTTTCCAATCATCTAAGCGTCCAATCATCGGTTCATTATTCCGGTGATACCGTAATATTCCGGATAATTAAAGATTCGCCTATCGATAGCGAATAATTAGTCGTTAATAATTTCTTTCTACTCTCCACTATAATGAGAAATTTCCGTTTGTTTCTCTTTCAAAATAAGAATTTTTCATTTTTTTTTCTTTATATTTTTATGTTAGGTTTTTTTTCTTTCTATTCTCGAAGTTTTTTTTTTCCTTAAATATTCGATCATCGTCGATATTAACAACGATTATAAGCGAATTATCATTATTATCGTTCATATTTTTATAATCAATAAACAAAGAACTTCTCTTCTTTTTATTGTTTAATTGTTTGTCTATTTTACATTGAATAGTCCTTAGAAGATCTTCATTCATTATTCTATTAACGAACGATTTCCCAGAAAAATATCCCACAATATCGAATTTCCATCGAACGATTTCCCATCAAAATATCCCACAATATCGAACTCCCATCGAACAACTTCCGAGAAAATCTCAATCCCATAAAAATGAACATACGAGGCGGCGTATCGGTTTGAAACAATGCTCAATTAAGCAGGTGTGATCAAGCGAAAATCATCAACGAATCGATTAAACGGGAAAATATGACGATCGATAAGAACAAATCAAAACTGATCAGATCGACGATTCAAACGACCCTCCATGAACGATCAATACAATTAAATATATCTCATTCGATGTTGAAAGTTCTTTCTTTGCTGAATTTTAGGAAAGCTTACGTGGCAATACAGTCAGAATACTGCTTTTTCCTTCAAAATATGAAACGATACTCGGACAAATTTCTGAGTGATTGTATAGAAATTATGTTTGCCTCCGTTTAGTTTCGCTTCGATTCTATCACCTTCGTAACTTCTCCAATATTAACTAAGAATTCTCAACGTCTCAAGTTTCCTTTTTTTCTAGCGGAAACGATATCACCAATTAAATAATAATCACTTCGGCGTATGGAGAAGACCGCAAATTCAGCAATATGGCAAATCGATAACATCTAGTACCATCCAGGAAAAAATTCTTATTAAAAAAGGCAATCCAGAATCGATCTGGATCGAATTACTCGCGATAGCTTATCCATCAGTGGAGAATTCAACGATGACATTAAAGATGCCAATATTTCGAAACGTCGTTAATATCTCAAAACTTCTCTATATAATAAAGAAATTTATTCAAACAGATCAACTCAATGGTACCATAATCTGAAAATTCTGGATTAATCCTTCAAATATAATTAAGCAAAGAAAGAAGAAACAATAATTACAAAACTATTAATCATAATCTTAAAAATACCTTTAATAATAAGATGATTTACTCTAAAAAAAAAAAAAAATGCTGAGAGTATTCCGATCTCTTTACGAGATCTTCTATTAACAAAGCAGCCATACACACCTCCTCTAACGTCATACTCTATAATATTCTATAAAACTAAGAGTTTAAGTATGAAATTATTCTTTCTCGGCGAAATATAATTCAAATTATTCAAAAAAGAATCAAAACAAATGAAAAATGAACCTCTTTCTCGTCTTCCTTTTTTCCATCACCCACTTCTTCCATGACTTTTGATGAAATCCTTGAAGTTTCCAGAAACTTTTCAGGAATTTCTGGAAATTTCAACAATTTCATTAAAAATCTACTTGCATATCTATTTTTCTCTCTCATAGATTTAAAAAATATCCACATATATATTTGTTCTTCTAACTTAGTAAATCCTTACAAAAATATCCCACTAAGACAAGAAAGTTAAAAGTCCAAAATATTCAAGAGCACACATCATCACGATCCCAGTTATTCGGACACCATTATAACCGAAATTTTTACAATATCTGCGAACGTATAGCACCATTTCCTAATAAAATATTCCCCTCATAACTAAAAACCTATTTTTTCACCTTGACCGTTTATCTTTTTAGTCGACCGATCGAAATATCGTGCACTTCCTCTTCTAACCCACTAGATCAAACACGATATCCCACTGAAAACAAAATGAAAATAAACTTCTCCCCTCTATTTCCTATATAAATTCCAAGAAATGACTTCTCTAAACGGCTCAGATTAATACTGCAAGTACCATCCACTGAAGAGTGCTATCATCTCTCTCCCTTATCAATCAATCATCCATCCCTCCTTCTTTTTATCTGCAATCTAACCGCTAATTATCAGATCTCTTGCTCTAGCAATGCCATCAATATACTCAGTTTTAGAATCCTTCATAAAGGTGCATTTGCCTCGTTCAATTACACATACTATTGTCCTTATTGCTCTTCCTTTTCAATCATTTCCCACCACCGTCTCCCTTAAAAGTAACCTTCCTCGTCTTCTTTCGTTCACGAATCCGTATCTGCTGTCGACTAGCGGACACACTATCGCTATCTCTTTGAACGACGACTTGCTCGTGCTTCGATAATTTCTTCTTAATGACGCCGATATTCTTTCTCTTCGGTGGATGCCGCAGAAATCCTTTCCGTTCTCTTCTGTCGAAAAAATAAATATCAGTATATTCCATATTGATAGAAGCAAATATCCTATCCCATTTCCACAAACAATTCCTTTAAAGCCATCGAATGTCGCCACAAAAAACTTCACTATTCGTTATGTAATATTTTTTACCCGCTGCATTTTCGTGTTTTACTCGAATCTGATGTCGATACGTCCAAAAAAGTTATTTCCGACCCGAAAAAATTCATTGAGAACTACACTTCGACGACAAGAATCGCAATGTGAGCATGACCTGAATCTAAGAAACTGGAACCAAAATATACTCGAGCCAGCTAAAACAAAGATCTGCATCACTGGCCACCCTTCCCTTTCACCTCTCTCACTTTCACGCCGGTGAATTTTGCCTCATCGATGTCCTATTAGTGTCCAGTTTCACTTCATATTCATAAATAAACCCTCTCCTAATCAATCGAACGCAGACAGCCATACATTTCCGAATGACCGGCTTTATTAAGCATCATAAAGCTGAAAATGGAAAAAAAAAAAACGATGAATCGGGTCAGAAATCAAAAGATATAGCTACTCCGACAAAAGATACAGCATTGCAGAGATCAACGACGGATTCAATGCGAAAATCCAAATTTTCCATTGGTACTTTATCGAAAATTTAGTTCTATAAAGATGTTTCTAGGTTTTCATCCGTTTCATAGGTTAAAATTCCGCTGAAGGGCTTCTAAATTGGCTAAGAAGATTATTTACCTAGTTAGTTTCCGCAACTTCAATGTATATTCGGGTACCGCAAATCCTGCTTGACTGATTACAGTAGCGATTGGTCTGATCATATCCATATCCCTCTCTGTAAAGTAGGTTACTGCACGTCCACGACGACCCGCACGACCGGTTCGACCTAATAAAAAAACGTGAGGATCCAATGAATAGTCCATACGAACATATAACGAATCGCTCAATGAACATAAAATTCGCTTCCCGATAACGAATCGTTCCTGATAACAAATCGTCAAGGAGAAAGAGTTTGACTAAAGAGCGCTAAGTAGTTGGCCAGTATCCACCGCATATCTGGCCGATACAGCAAACTTATCTGGACTACGAGAATATCAAAAAATGTAGAAAACAAACTCACCAATCCTGTGAATATAACTGACAATAGAAGTCGGTAAGTCGAAGTTAATAACCATATTCACTCCTCTAAAATCAAGTCCTCTACCGAGTAGTTCGGTACAAATCAGTACCCATATCGAACCATCACGGAATTTCGCTATCGCACTATCACGCTGTAAAAATCGCAATTAATATATTCGTTAGCTGGAATCATCAGAAATAAAAATTTTTCAAGCCTTACACAAATGTCACCCCCCCTCACTTTGCCCTTTCTGCTTTTTCTTTCTCACCTGCCCTCGAACGACCAATTTTCCCCTCTTCCTCATCAACCTATACCATCTTCTTTATCTCCTAATCCTCCTTCGAATTTACCCTTTCGGAAACACTGTCGAGGTGATCACAAGATAACAGACTTTTCACTAATGAACCCAGTTGCTTACCATTTAATTTACTGAATTTTTCGCTCTATACGAAGGGCTCCCTGATGCGTCCAATATGGACCATTTCTAGTCAACTGAAAACGCTCGGAGTCCTTTATTTCAAAATGAAAAACTATGCAGAATTTCTACAAATTAAACATTCGATGATGTGCTATAAAATTTCTATAAAAACATCATAAGAATATACAAGTGAAAACTTCCTCGAATATAAGTCCGATCAATTTTCTCCGAATATATCATCCCTCCCATCCGTACGAATTAATGATTTCGATCATATCTCCAATCTACTCCCCTCCGCCCTTCGAATATATGAAAGGGACCCCACTTCTTGAAGTTTATCTGATCGCCACTCTCGAAAACTTATTTGATATTATGTGTCGCTTCAATGGACTAAGAATAGCGAAAAGGTAATTTCTCAGGTTGCTTCAACGTAATCCTACCTCTTTTTCACTTCTCTCGCTCGAAATCAATGCAACCGGAATGGGAGGTTCGAACGAACTCATCTCTGAGAACAACTGTCGGGCACGATCTTTGCTCTGAAATATTAACAGCAATGAAGGTAGTGGTGTCAGACAGCAGTTCGGCGGATAACAACGGCCACAACTGCTTAGGTGAACGTCACGACGTCTTTTCATTTTTTTCAAAAAAGGCACTTTGACTCGTCGCAAAGTCGATTTCACCCCCATCCTCCTTCCCCTCCTCTCAGACAATTCTGCTTATTCCAGTATGACCGCTTCGTCCGGTGTCTCACATTCTGAATGCTTTTGCCTTTGCAGATTTCTAGCTCCAGAAATCTCCTATCTTCTCCGCTAACTTCTAAAAACTCGAATGACATAAAATGGTTTTCACTTTGTATGGAAGGGGGAAGCGTTATGGAAGTAGGGAGGGAGTGCGGAAGGAAAGGCGAAGCACATCTAGGAAGCCACCACGGCGGTTCAAACGGCCAGGCAACACAAGTTCCTGAGGACCTTCTCAGAATTGACGAAAGCAAGGAGGAACGAACTTTCAGGAAAATGGAATGGTGCATCGAGAACTCTCGTAACGTAAATGAGGGTGACGGCGAAGTGAGGGGTGAGGGCAAAAATGAATTTTCCGGTCCTGTGGACCGGAAAATCCGTTTCCCACCAGCAATCATCAACTTCACCTTCATCAAACAATAACCGGAATACGAGGAGAGAGTTCAATCCACTTCGCAAAACCACATCTGAAGCGACTAAGCGAGCAGAATAAACCCAACAGGTACCACATACCTGAACAAATATGAGTGCTGGAGGCTCGAAACCTTGTTGAAAAAGCGATCGAATTGCAACCACTTTACCATGTTCTGAGCCAGCAAATACTAGCTCCTGTTCGACGGAATCCACCGTCGAATTCCTCAAAATTATCCTTTCATTAAAGAGCAAAGGATATAACGTTGCTTTGTGAAAGAGAGCAGGTTGGACAACTGAAATATTCGGTGCCGTGAAATGTCCAATAAATCTTCGTCATTCCAAGAATAATGAGAAAAATATGGTGAACTGTACCTAATTATTCAATAATTAATAATCAGTAAAGAGAGATGCCATAACATTGGACAACGAACGTGTAATTAAAAATTCCGATTATGCTTTTATATTCTAAACGATCCGGCGATTCAGGCAGATCTTCCATGAATAGACTCCTCCCTCCTTCTATGAACGACCTGGTGGAGATCAAAAATCTGATCGGTGTAACGATGGTCCGACAAATTTCCCGATCCTCTATCAGTAGTTCCCCGACTGAAACTAAGGGAAAGACCGAGAGACAGACAACTGCGAACATATACATATGCACCTACAAAAACGACCTTATTTTAAAGCTATGCAGATGCTCACTAGTGAAAAAAAGATGCAGATTGAACGGCAAGAAAATCTTTCCCTTCGAAGACAAATCACTTTAAAAAATAGGCCGATAATTTTCCAAATTGACTATCCATCCCAATCTTCAAATTTTATGAGTGCATCCTCGTTGACAATGGCATCGAACTAGTTCGTTCAGAAAGGGACATATCGTTGAGGTGTATGAACACAACCACCACGAAACGATGGCTATCATGCAGCTATTTCCCCATGAAGATACCAATCATAGCAGAGCTATTTCCCCAAGAAGATACCAATCATAGCAGAGCTATTTCCCCAAGAAGATACCAATCATAGCAGAGCTATTTCCCCAAGAAGATACCAATCATAGCAGAGCTATTTCCCCAAGAAGATACCAATCATAGCAGAGCTATTTCCCCAAGAAGATACCAATCATAGCAGAGCTATTTCCCCAAGAAGATACCAATCATAGCAGAGCTATTTCCCCAAGAAGATGCCAATCATAGCAGAGCTATTTCCCCAAGAAGATACCAATCATAGCAGAGCTATTTCCCCAAGAAGATACCAATCATAGCAGAGCTATTTCCCCAAGAAGATACCAATCATAGCAGAGCTATTTCCCCAAGAAGATACCAATCATAGCAGAGCTATTTCCCCAAGAAGATGCCAATCATAGCAGAGCTATTTCCCCAAGAAGATGCCAATCATAGCAGAGCTATTTCCCCAAGAAGATACCAATCATAGCAGAGCTATTTCCCCAAGAAGATACCAATCATAGCAGAGCTATTTCCCCAAGAAGATACCAATCATAGCAGAGCTATTTCCCCAAGAAGATACCAATCATAGCAGAGCTATTTCCCCAAGAAGATACCAATCATAGCAGAGCTATTTCCCCAAGAAGATACCAATCATAGCAGAGCTATTTCCCCAAGAAGATACCAATCATAGCAGAGCTATTTCCCCAAGAAGATACCAATCATAGCAGAGCTATTTCCCCAAGAAGATACCAATCATAGCAGAGCTATTTCCCCAAGAAGATGCCAATCATAGCAGAGCTATTTCCCCAAGAAGATACCAATCATAGCAGAGCTATTTCCCCAAGAAGATACCAATCATAGCAGAGCTATTTCCCCAAGAAGATGCCAATCATAGCAGAGCTATTTCCCCAAGAAGATACCAATCATAGCAGAGCTATTTCCCCAAGAAGATACCAATCATAGCAGAGCTATTTCCCCAAGAAGATACCAATCATAGCAGAGCTATTTCCCCAAGAAGATACCAATCATAGCAGAGCTATTTCCCCAAGAAGATACCAATCATAGCAGAGCTATTTCCCCAAGAAGATACCAATCATAGCAGAGCTATTTCCCCAAGAAGATACCAATCATAGCAGAGCTATTTCCCCAAGAAGATACCAATCATAGCAGAGCTATTTCCCCAAGAAGATACCAATCATAGCAGAGCTATTTCCCCAAGAAGATACCAATCATAGCAGAGCTATTTCCCCAAGAAGATACCAATCATAGCAGAGCTATTTCCCCAAGAAGATACCAATCATAGCAGAGCTATTTCCCCAAGAAGATACCAATCATAGCAGAGCTATTTCCCCAAGAAGATACCAATCATAGCAGAGCTATTTCCCCAAGAAGATACCAATCATAGCAGAGCTATTTCCCCAAGAAGATACCAATCATAGCAGAGCTATTTCCCCAAGAAGATACCAATCATAGCAGAGCTATTTCCCCAAGAAGATACCAATCATAGCAGAGCTATTTCCCCAAGAAGATACCAATCATAGCAGAGCTATTTCCCCAAGAAGATACCAATCATAGCAGAGCTATTTCCCCAAGAAGATACCAATCATAGCAGAGCTATTTCCCCAAGAAGATACCAATCATAGCAGAGCTATTTCCCCAAGAAGATACCAATCATAGCAGAGCTATTTCCCCAAGAAGATACCAATCATAGCAGAGCTATTTCCCCAAGAAGATACCAATCATAGCAGAGCTATTTCCCCAAGAAGATACCAATCATAGCAGAGCTATTTCCCCAAGAAGATACCAATCATAGCAGAGCTATTTCCCCAAGAAGATACCAATCATAGCAGAGCTATTTCCCCAAGAAGATACCAATCATAGCAGAGCTATTTCCCCAAGAAGATACCAATCATAGCAGAGCTATTTCCCCAAGAAGATACCAATCATAGCAGAGCTATTTCCCCAAGAAGATACCAATCATAGCAGAGCTATTTCCCCAAGAAGATACCAATCATAGCAGAGCTATTTCCCCAAGAAGATACCAATCATAGCAGAGCTATTTCCCCAAGAAGATACCAATCATAGCAGAGCTATTTCCCCAAGAAGATACCAATCATAGCAGAGCTATTTCCCCAAGAAGATACCAATCATAGCAGAGCTATTTCCCCAAGAAGATACCAATCATAGCAGAGCTATTTCCCCAAGAAGATACCAATCATAGCAGAGCTATTTCCCCAAGAAGATACCAATCATAGCAGAGCTATTTCCCCAAGAAGATACCAATCATAGCAGAGCTATTTCCCCAAGAAGATACCAATCATAGCAGAGCTATTTCCCCAAGAAGATACCAATCATAGCAGAGCTATTTCCCCAAGAAGATACCAATCATAGCAGAGCTATTTCCCCAAGAAGATACCAATCATAGCAGAGCTATTTCCCCAAGAAGATACCAATCATAGCAGAGCTATTTCCCCAAGAAGATACCAATCATAGCAGAGCTATTTCCCCAAGAAGATACCAATCATAGCAGAGCTATTTCCCCAAGAAGATACCAATCATAGCAGAGCTATTTCCCCAAGAAGATACCAATCATAGCAGAGCTATTTCCCCAAGAAGATACCAATCATAGCAGAGCTATTTCCCCAAGAAGATACCAATCATAGCAGAGCTATTTCCCAATCATAGCAGAGAAGATACCAATCATAGCAGAGCTATTTCCCCAAGAAGATACCAATCATAGCAGAGCTATTTCCCCAAGAAGATACCAATCATAGCAGAGCTATTTCCCCAAGAAGATACCAATCATAGCAGAGCTATTTCCCCAAGAAGATACCAATCATAGCAGAGCTATTTCCCCAAGAAGATACCAATCATAGCAGAGCTATTTCCCCAAGAAGATACCAATCATAGCAGAGCTATTTCCCCAAGAAGATACCAATCATAGCAGAGCTATTTCCCCAAGAAGATACCAATCATAGCAGAGCTATTTCCCCAAGAAGATACCAATCATAGCAGAGCTATTTCCCCAAGAAGATACCAATCATAGCAGAGCTATTTCCCCAAGAAGATACCAATCATAGCAGAGCTATTTCCCCAAGAAGATACCAATCATAGCAGAGCTATTTCCCCAAGAAGATACCAATCATAGCAGAGCTATTTCCCCAAGAAGATACCAATCATAGCAGAGCTATTTCCCCAAGAAGATACCAATCATAGCAGAGCTATTTCCCCAAGAAGATACCAATCATAGCAGAGCTATTTCCCCAAGAAGATACCAATCATAGCAGAGCTATTTCCCCAAGAAGATACCAATCATAGCAGAGCTATTTCCCCAAGAAGATACCAATCATAGCAGAGCTATTTCCCCAAGAAGATACCAATCATAGCAGAGCTATTTCCCCAAGAAGATACCAATCATAGCAGAGCTATTTCCCCAAGAAGATACCAATCATAGCAGAGCTATTTCCCCAAGAAGATACCAATCATAGCAGAGCTATTTCCCCAAGAAGATACCAATCATAGCAGAGCTATTTCCCCAAGAAGATACCAATCATAGCAGAGCTATTTCCCCAAGAAGATACCAATCATAGCAGAGCTATTTCCCCAAGAAGATACCAATCATAGCAGAGCTATTTCCCCAAGAAGATACCAATCATAGCAGAGCTATTTCCCCAAGAAGATACCAATCATAGCAGAGCTATTTCCCCAAGAAGATACCAATCATAGCAGAGCTATTTCCCCAAGAAGATACCAATCATAGCAGAGCTATTTCCCCAAGAAGATACCAATCATAGCAGAGCTATTTCCCCAAGAAGATACCAATCATAGCAGAGCTATTTCCCCAAGAAGATACCAATCATAGCAGAGCTATTTCCCCAAGAAGATACCAATCATAGCAGAGCTATTTCCCCAAGAAGATACCAATCATAGCAGAGCTATTTCCCCAAGAAGATACCAATCATAGCAGAGCTATTTCCCCAAGAAGATACCAATCATAGCAGAGCTATTTCCCCAAGAAGATACCAATCATAGCAGAGCTATTTCCCCAAGAAGATACCAATCATAGCAGAGCTATTTCCCCAAGAAGATACCAATCATAGCAGAGCTATTTCCCCAAGAAGATACCAATCATAGCAGAGCTATTTCCCCAAGAAGATACCAATCATAGCAGAGCTATTTCCCCAAGAAGATACCAATCATAGCAGAGCTATTTCCCCAAGAAGATACCAATCATAGCAGAGCTATTTCCCCAAGAAGATACCAATCATAGCAGAGCTATTTCCCCAAGAAGATACCAATCATAGCAGAGCTATTTCCCCAAGAAGATACCAATCATAGCAGAGCTATTTCCCCAAGAAGATACCAATCATAGCAGAGCTATTTCCCCAAGAAGATACCAATCATAGCAGAGCTATTTCCCCAAGAAGATACCAATCATAGCAGAGCTATTTCCCCAAGAAGATACCAATCATAGCAGAGCTATTTCCCCAAGAAGATACCAATCATAGCAGAGCTATTTCCCCAAGAAGATACCAATCATAGCAGAGCTATTTCCCCAAGAAGATACCAATCATAGCAGAGCTATTTCCCCAAGAAGATACCAATCATAGCAGAGCTATTTCCCCAAGAAGATACCAATCATAGCAGAGCTATTTCCCCAAGAAGATACCAATCATAGCAGAGCTATTTCCCCAAGAAGATACCAATCATAGCAGAGCTATTTCCCCAAGAAGATACCAATCATAGCAGAGCTATTTCCCCAAGAAGATACCAATCATAGCAGAGCTATTTCCCCAAGAAGATACCAATCATAGCAGAGCTATTTCCCCAAGAAGATACCAATCATAGCAGAGCTATTTCCCCAAGAAGATACCAATCATAGCAGAGCTATTTCCCCAAGAAGATACCAATCATAGCAGAGCTATTTCCCCAAGAAGATACCAATCATAGCAGAGCTATTTCCCCAAGAAGATACCAATCATAGCAGAGCTATTTCCCCAAGAAGATACCAATCATAGCAGAGCTATTTCCCCAAGAAGATACCAATCATAGCAGAGCTATTTCCCCAAGAAGATACCAATCATAGCAGAGCTATTTCCCCAAGAAGATACCAATCATAGCAGAGCTATTTCCCCAAGAAGATACCAATCATAGCAGAGCTATTTCCCCAAGAAGATACCAATCATAGCAGAGCTATTTCCCCAAGAAGATACCAATCATAGCAGAGCTATTTCCCCAAGAAGATACCAATCATAGCAGAGCTATTTCCCCAAGAAGATACCAATCATAGCAGAGCTATTTCCCCAAGAAGATACCAATCATAGCAGAGCTATTTCCCAAGAAGATACCAATCATAGCAGAGCTATTTCCCCAAGAAGATACCAATCATAGCAGAGCTATTTCCCCAAGAAGATACCAATCATAGCAGAGCTATTTCCCCAAGAAGATACCAATCATAGCAGAGCTATTTCCCCAAGAAGATACCAATCATAGCAGAGCTATTTCCCCAAGAAGATACCAATCATAGCAGAGCTATTTCCCCAAGAAGATACCAATCATAGCAGAGCTATTTCCCCAAGAAGATACCAATCATAGCAGAGCTATTTCCCCAAGAAGATACCAATCATAGCAGAGCTATTTCCCCAAGAAGATACCAATCATAGCAGAGCTATTTCCCCAAGAAGATACCAATCATAGCAGAGCTATTTCCCCAAGAAGATACCAATCATAGCAGAGCTATTTCCCCAAGAAGATACCAATCATAGCAGAGCTATTTCCCCAAGAAGATACCAATCATAGCAGAGCTATTTCCCCAAGAAGATACCAATCATAGCAGAGCTATTTCCCCAAGAAGATACCAATCATAGCAGAGCTATTTCCCCAAGAAGATACCAATCATAGCAGAGCTATTTCCCCAAGAAGATACCAATCATAGCAGAGCTATTTCCCCAAGAAGATACCAATCATAGCAGAGCTATTTCCCCAAGAAGATACCAATCATAGCAGAGCTATTTCCCCAAGAAGATACCAATCATAGCAGAGCTATTTCCCCAAGAAGATACCAATCATAGCAGAGCTATTTCCCCAAGAAGATACCAATCATAGCAGAGCTATTTCCCCAAGAAGATACCAATCATAGCAGAGCTATTTCCCCAAGAAGATACCAATCATAGCAGAGCTATTTCCCCAAGAAGATACCAATCATAGCAGAGCTATTTCCCCAAGAAGATACCAATCATAGCAGAGCTATTTCCCCAAGAAGATACCAATCATAGCAGAGCTATTTCCCCAAGAAGATACCAATCATAGCAGAGCTATTTCCCCAAGAAGATACCAATCATAGCAGAGCTATTTCCCCAAGAAGATACCAATCATAGCAGAGCTATTTCCCCAAGAAGATACCAATCATAGCAGAGCTATTTCCCCAAGAAGATACCAATCATAGCAGAGCTATTTCCCCAAGAAGATACCAATCATAGCAGAGCTATTTCCCCAAGAAGATACCAATCATAGCAGAGCTATTTCCCCAAGAAGATACCAATCATAGCAGAGCTATTTCCCCAAGAAGATACCAATCATAGCAGAGCTATTTCCCCAAGAAGATACCAATCATAGCAGAGCTATTTCCCCAAGAAGATACCAATCATAGCAGAGCTATTTCCCCAAGAAGATACCAATCATAGCAGAGCTATTTCCCCAAGAAGATACCAATCATAGCAGAGCTATTTCCCCAAGAAGATACCAATCATAGCAGAGCTATTTCCCCAAGAAGATACCAATCATAGCAGAGCTATTTCCCCAAGAAGATACCAATCATAGCAGAGCTATTTCCCCAAGAAGATACCAATCATAGCAGAGCTATTTCCCCAAGAAGATACCAATCATAGCAGAGCTATTTCCCCAAGAAGATACCAATCATAGCAGAGCTATTTCCCCAAGAAGATACCAATCATAGCAGAGCTATTTCCCCAAGAAGATACCAATCATAGCAGAGCTATTTCCCCAAGAAGATACCAATCATAGCAGAGCTATTTCCCCAAGAAGATACCAATCATAGCAGAGCTATTTCCCCAAGAAGATACCAATCATAGCAGAGCTATTTCCCCAAGAAGATGCCAATCATAGCAGAGCTATTTCCCCAAGAAGATACCAATCATAGCAGAGCTATTTCCCCAAGAAGATACCAATCATAGCAGAGCTATTTCCCCAAGAAGATACCAATCATAGCAGAGCTATTTCCCCAAGAAGATACCAATCATAGCAGAGCTATTTCCCCAAGAAGATACCAATCATAGCAGAGCTATTTCCCCAAGAAGATACCAATCATAGCAGAGCTATTTCCCCAAGAAGATACCAATCATAGCAGAGCTATTTCCCCAAGAAGACCAATCATAGCAGAGCTATTTCCCCAAGAAGATACCAATCATAGCAGAGCTATTTCCCCAAGAAGATACCAATCATAGCAGAGCTATTTCCCCAAGAAGATACCAATCATAGCAGAGCTACCAAGAAGATACCAATCATAGCAGAGCTATTTCCCCAAGAAGATCCAATCATAGCAGAGCTATTTCCCCAAGAAGATGCCAATCATAGCAGAGCTATTTCCCCAAGAAGAAATCATAGCAGATACCCGCAGGATCAGAAAATATAACATCACCTCACCCAACAGGGAGGAATATGAGAATCACCTCACCCGACAAGGAATCAATGCAAAATTCACCACCACCACATATGAAAATCAGAAGAACATGCATTTCCACCCGATACACAGATCAATCAGATAGAATCATCAGAATAAAACACCCACGAGGAAAGAAGAAAATAGAATCGACTCACCCGATAGAAAGCAGATGAAAATAGAATCACCTCACCCGACTACCGAAATCAGATGAAAATAGAATCATCTCACCCAACTAGGAATCCGATGAAAATAAGGATATGATAGAAAAAACAACAATGATGCTTAGGTAAAGCGAAATAGAGACGGGCAATGAAGACATATACAAAGATCTTTTTATCTCTCTATAGGAGATTAGATCAAAATAAAGAAGAATCATCTATGGCTTACAAGTGACGAATAAAAGTTACCTGAGCCCGGAAGCATCTCGAATCTCCTTCCGTCGTCTCAAACAGCCGATCACTTTCATCGACAATCAGCCAACGCAGCCACTTGAACGTGGAATTGGAAGGATTATTTTCGATGAAGAACTCCATTCTCTTCGGTGTTGATACAATTATCTCCGCTATAAAAGAGCACTTAACAGCAGAAATAATTGACGGAAACGATCGACAGAGATAGTAAATGAGAATTCATGGGGTACTACCTTTGCCCTCTTTTTGAGTAAGGAGAGGTTCGAGAACCTTCTACTGGCCGGAGTGCTGACTCTTCAAAGTTTCGGTCCAAATCAAAGCTACTACGGAATCATAGGTCGATTTATCAACAAAGGATTCAGTAAATCGAGCAAAAGGACGAACCATCCGAGGATCACATTTTTGGGAAGAATCGAGACAGGGCTTCCTACACAGACTGGCAGACGTCTGTGTACGCATCGTCACCACCAGGCTCCTTCTCTTTCCTTCAAAGCCGTTTTAACCCCCGGAGAGAAAGATGGAGTAGGAGTTGGAGGGGAGAGAAGCTAGATATATTCAAATGTTTGTAGATGCACTTCTTCTGCCACAGACAGCAGCAAAGTAATACTTCTCATTCAAAAAAACTTCAAACTATAAGCATCTTCTCCGTAGAATATAACCGATCGTCATAAACACTATCAACAAATTTCCTTCATAACGCATCCTGAATTAGAGAAGAAGTGATACACGAGGATTATCTGCATTTCACCCCTCTCCCCTCCTCCCAAATCTTTACCTTAGATGCAGAAAGAACTTGAGGCTTTTTTCGATGATGCAAGTCCGCATTCAGGAGGCTTCTTTTCAAAATTAGCAGCTTAAGAGCTGAAGTGATCCTATCCATTCGTTGAGCGAAACAGAATAATCCCCGATTATTCAAGTATAAACTGTCATCAATGAATATAAAGAATCAAATCGAGAATATAAACGAAAGAAATGTCGGAATAACTCGTCGACAACGGGATGATTCCCAGAAACATTCAAACTTCAAAAAAAAATTCCCACTTACCATCATTCGACAATTCTTCTCCTTGCATTAGACCACATGATATTGGCAAATTTTGTCCAAATTTCAAAAATTGCATATATGTCTAAACAAAATCGACCATTATATCTTTATATTTTTATCTATAACTTTAAAAAATCGAATAAATTATTAAGTAAATGAATAAATATTGGGGAAAAAAATGTTCAATTAAGAAAATTACGAGGAATTTCCCCTCCTCGGATTATCGCCACCAAGATCGAAACACTAATTCTTCTTCCATTGCATGGTCATTCAATTAAACTTACACTGGAGAGCTCAAATATGCCTTTTCTATTTCAGCGTGACCACTATCGGGAACTTTATTTCATTGCTTCTCGAACTAAAATTCAAGTTGTACCTGAGGTAAACACCTGAGGTAAATGTGCCTCAAGTGAGAACATAGCTCGCCTCTAAAATAAGAGAGGCTATAATTTTCTCTAAAATAAGGAATTTCTCCGGCGAAGAAATACGGAAAACGACGGATTCAACGATTCGCTCATATAAATTTCCGCAGATGAAGAGAAACAAGACTGCTAACCTGCTTTGAGAGTTCTTTTGTTGGTTCTAATATAAGTGCGAGAAGTCTCTTTCCGTGTTGATATTTCGGCAATCTCTTCAATCGTATAATATCCAAAATAATTGGAATCGTAAACGCCAACGTCTTTCCCGATCCTTAATCATAACTCATATCAGAGTATCAAAATTCACATATAACGGATTCTTAAGAAGAAGAAGATGATAGAGTTCGAACTATAAAAGGCATACCGGTTGGTGCACTAGCAAGAAGATCTCTCCTTTCACACATTATTGTCATCGCTTGCATTTGAATTGCACTTGGCTCATTGATCTCAAATTCCCGTAGATTCTTCAATAATTCTTCCGGAATTCCCTTCAAATCGAGAAAATTCACGCACGGATCCGGAATATTCTCACCCCATGTATAGATACGATTGAGTCGACGTAAACGATTCATCTGCAATATATGATGATATATTGACGATCAACGCCGAATAATCTTTCTCATATTATAGTGACGTTTAACTTTTTGTATTATTGAATCGACTCCTCTAAGTACCCATTTCGACTCCTCTAAGTACCCATTTCGACTCCTCCAACTATCCATTCCCCTTTCCGTCATCCCGGAAAATTTTTTGAGATCATCGAAATAGTTGGGCAAATATGACCAACATGAAGAAGAGAAAAGCAGCATAGAATATTCAACAAGAAAATGGATTCCCTTAATCTTAACGATCTTTTTTCTACGCTCCTCCTTATGGTACCTAATTTCAGGTACTAGAACAACCTTAAGTACCACTAGAAATATGAATTTATTCAAATAATTCCAAATATTTATGTAAACATTTAATATTCTCAATGATAATAATAAATTAAAATTAAAATATTAATATATCCGATAAAATAATGCGGAATTTTGTTTAAAAAAATAATAATAATAGATGAGATTCTCACTTTTTCTAAGTGAAGGAAACGTTTGCGCTCTTCGAATTTTTTCTTCTTCTTTCGTTCGTTTAACGATAAGCTCGATCCGCTTAATAATTCAGGTTCTGCAAAAAATCTGAATATAAGAGCCTTATGAATGGGATAACGAGATGATCGATCGGGCCTAGATCATGTCCATCATTTTCGAGCTTTCATTAGCTCTTATATTTAAGAAATACTTAGTCGGTTGAGTTCGACGAATATGATAGAATGCTGAAAATGAGCAATGAGATCAACGAGGCGGATAACGATCCTCACTTAGCCGCTTCTCCTCTCGATTCGAAGATATGATAGATTCTGTGGGCAATTATTTTCTTTAATTCTCCAAACTTGTGATAATTTTCCCCTCATCTTAAAATTATCTATAAGCATAACGAAGAAAAATTTTCTTAATCAATATATTAACCTTTTACGATGTCGCTTTCGAAGTCGTCATTTTGATGATTCTCTTCGATGATGACATTTGCGCCGGCAATATCCTCATCGGGAAGCGAACGAATCCGCAACTTCTTACGCTCATTTTCTATAAAAATTAACCTAATCGATAAGCTATCTTAGACGAACTCTTAGTTTGCCATCTTTCTCCAATCTTTTCCTTCCTCTCCCATCTAAATTGAGGCAGTGTGAAGGCGAAAGCTTAGGCTCGTCGTCTTCCAATCGGATACTGAGGAGGGCCGATTCATTAGTTGTTCCATGGGACTTACTCCACTATCCGCGTCCCGATGAGACCATTGATCGGAATGATTCGGTGGGAAAAAACCAAAGAGTTTGCTTGGAGCCGTCTTAAAGCCGTCTTGGAGCCGATCGCGCACTACATGCAAAACTAAACGATGCATCGACGACGTTATGCTCTAGAAATGCATCAGCTCAGTATATTAGATAAATTTAAGCGTCTATAATTTCCGTTTAACCCATCGAAAGATCTCATTTATACTTTAATTGGCAATAAGCGATACCTATGTGGCAAAAAAACGGCTAAACAAAATAAGCATTCATATAAACACAAAATTACACAATATATTAGTGGAAAAAATAAAATAAATAATAAAATAAAATAAAATAAAATAAAATAAAATAAAATAAAACAAAAAAAAATAAATGAAATAAAATAAAAAACTTCACAGAATGCGACCATAGAATTCCTAACGCATTTATAAGAATTACGGATCAATCTAAATCCATGCACTTTTCCTAAAAAAAAAATCACCGAAACGATCGGTTATCCGGATGCCGATCCGAATAACCGCATCAGATAATTCTATTGCATTCAGATTTCATCATTTCAATTTATTCATTGCGTAATTTTCTTTGCATCGTGGATATATTCCGGAAGAGAAATTCTCGATGATGAGGAATTCTCGATGATGAGATGAGAAATTCTGGATGATGAGAAATTCTGGATGATGAGAAATTCTGGATGATGAGAAATTCTGGATCATGAGAAATTCTGGATGATGAGAAATTCTGGATGATGAGAGAGAGAAAAAAAAGAGGAAACAAATATTGCTCACCTTCATTTTTATCGTTTCTCTTGAAATATTTCGTTCTTTTTACACCAAAAATGAGCTTTTTGAAGACGTCCTCATGTAAATCCTCCTTATTCAACATAATCGACGTTGGAAACTCAACGAAAAACCTTTAGCGTTGTAGTTCGAAATATTGAGATGGCCTCTTGCTGCAATAATAATTTCATAGAATCACATATGGATGCAATCCCTAATTTGGGATTCGACGGATCCGACTTTATCCTGAAACCCTAAACTTCCCTAAAGATAATCCTTAATATCGACCTCCATTGTAAAATGAAGTTTTTAAAATTCGTCAAATTGAATGAGGATATTTGAAGTGATCGGTCGACTTGTGAGGAATGAATTTTCAGGATCGAAATGGAGCGATCGGATAGTGGATGTCAGGATTCGGCGAATATAGCTGATACGACGGATAAATTTAGTGCTTTCTTTCACGTGAAATTCTCCTCATTCTATCGACTATAGAAATACTCTTAAGGTAGTGTCGAATTCAACGGCTTGCGTGATCTATGCGGTTCAAATTGGCAGACTCCCGGAGTCATTTGGTCCAGCAGAACTCGAGCTCAGCCTAAGACGAGTGGGATCCGATGAATCCTCAAGGATGAATCCTTAAACATCCGACCTAAATAAGTCAAATATGTCGCAATGATACTGGACACGTTGGTCGGAAATAGCGAACGAGCAGCGTTCATCCCACGAGAGAGTACGCAGCACTATCGTAACCTATCCTCTTCTATACAACGGGATTTCCAGCCGTACAAATACGTATCACAGAAATCCTCAAGATTATAAAATTTTCTGGATAAATTCATATGAGGATGCTAAGATATGGTGACTATGGAAATTCTCAACTCAATTGATGAACACGAGAAATGAAAGTGAAAAAGTGGAAAATCCTCAAAATCCTGGATATGAATATATCCAGGAATTCTTAGGAGTTGCATTAATTAATAATTAACAATATAAAAAAAGGCCTATATTTATATTAGCGTTTTTTTTTTGGTATCTATAGAGGGAAAACTATCAAGATGAAGCGCTCTGGCTTTGAGCTCTTTGGAAAATCTATTTATCAATCGCTTTTATTGTATTTCCCACAAGTTGTCTGGATAAACGTTTCTTCATTTACTTCATGGAGAACGTTCGATTATGAAAATATCCTTGAACGTTAATGTTTCAGGATTATTTCAATGATCACCGAATAAAAGAGCCCTCTATGAGATTTAGTTGGATTCGCTTGCAGCAATCATTCTAAGTCCGCATCAGATTCAATTAATTTCTAATTTCCCGAGACGGGAAATTCTCATCGATATCGTTCAGTTCGGATATCTTTTCCGCCCATATCCGGGAAATGTTGCATTTGTTGATATTTTTCACCACTATTCATTTTTCCAATCTATTTCATTTATTTTCATCGATAATCGTTTATAAAACAATAATTAATTAATTGCTCATCAAAGTTAGATTTTCGCTTATTTTATGTCGTAAAAAAATTAATATAATAAATAAAAATATATATATGTAATATAATAAAAATGATATTATTATATAAAAATATATATAATATAAAAAAAATATATATAATATAATAAAAATAATAAGTATAATAAAAATAAATGAACAAATAAATATATAAGCGATTATTTCGACTATAAAAAATGGTCAAATTTATTTCGAGAATATAAAATCTCAGTTGTTTTAATTCTTCCATATGTCGATGTGTTGTGTTGATTTCTCGATGATCAATATTTCGATACGATCGAATCATCCATCATTTATATCATAGTACCTTTTTGATCGAAAGTACGCAACATATTCTCGAGGCAAGCTTCTCCTCCTCTGTTGGACTCGAAAGCTATCATCAAAGCAGATCTTGCTCATTTATGGCAACCTATCATTTAAGTCCTTTTAGGTCAAAGGCCTAAATAGGTGAAAATTCTCCGGCCATCTATATTCGTGATTATCGATATATCTCTATTGATCATAATAAATGTAGCAATATATGAATAAATTAGTTTTACTTAAAATTTAATATATGATGTCGTTAGTGCGTTCGTTGTGCGTCATTCTTCCGTCTTCCATCTTCGTTTCTCGAGTTTTGTTGGGTAATTTTCTCATTTTTAAGATATTCATAGATTCGATGATCTAAACTGTTTAAGGCTGGCTGTTCTTATGTTGTTGTCCATGCTCTGTTCACTTTGTGATCACATTATCTTGTTCCGAATTCGAAACGTCCGGAACGACGAATTCGGAACGTCCGGAACGACAAATTCGGAACGTCCGGAACGACGAATAACGATTTGCAAAACCGCTTGAATTTGGTGACTGTTTTATAGCTTGTTGAGAATAGAATTCCCACAGTGAAAGCCTTTTAATTGCGTTGATAATTTATGCAATTTTGTGGATTGCTAGGTGCTTATAATATTAAAAGAATTTTCGATTACCTATACGTATAATATATAATCCAAATTGTTTTCTTAGTGATGTGGATTTTTTCATATTGTTCGATAAATCCGAAATTCACACCAACGAATCACCAATCATACTCTACCATTTTATATTGCTATCTATCATAACGTTTATCATTGATCATATTTCTCCATCTAATGGCGAATCTTCGATCACCATTATGAGAATTATACTAAAGAAAATTTTATTCTTTATTTGTTTAGAATTATGCGAAATTTATTTAAATATTGAATTATTGCCATTTTATTAAAATATACAATGATATCGCATTGATTCTTCACGATGATAGTCACGTCTTACTAAATTGATCTCTTATTTAGATAGTTAGCACTAGTAGATGTCACGAATGGATGAATCTATTTTACACAAGAAGATAGCCATATAATAATTTCGATTAATTAATGATATAATTAATTAATGCTATAATTAATGATATAATTAATCATATTTTTTCCATTTCTTAAAATATGAGACAATGAATTTCAATAGCTGATTTTAACTAATTAAAAATATTAATCAATTAATAATGAATTTTTAACTAATTAAAAATTAATTTTAAGTTTTATGCATTAATGAAGCAATAATTTCTTGCTAAGACTATAGATATTTCTAAGGATGATGCTTGTATATTGTTCGCTTTCAAGTGGAATTATGAACTATCATCCAATCTGTTAAGTTTGATTACTATCATTTATGCTGCCAAAACCATGGCCCATCATCTGATACCTTCTAGGATGTCTTTTACGATTACTGAGAATATATCTTTAAGGTTTTGTTTATTTTTTGAATTCTATACGTAGTTTCAAATTTCTGCTTAGTTAAAAATATTCTATGAGATTGGTTGAGGAATATTTCGTAGGCTTCAACAATTCATTGGATATGTCGTTCATGATAAGGTGATAAGAAATCGCTGTAATCTTTTACATGGTAGAACTATAAGCTTTCTTTGAGGTCTATTCCTGCCCAGATCAGCTTATAGTCTAAGTTTCTCGGCGATTTACCGATCGTCTTTAGAACTTTTTGAGGGACTGGCTTCGTTGATGCCATAGTTACCATTAATATGTATCAATTGTTGCATTAGAGAATGCCACTTCGTACCATCCACTTAATAATCTCACATCTTAATTCAGCTTATTCAGCTTGATAACTGTTTTTTGGAAGTTACCTCATGATGGATTTTCTCATGACAAGTTACATTAAAATGTCAGCAGTCCGTATGGGAAATTTCTCGTGCTTTCGAGTGAATAGACTTTATATCGTTTTAGTGTTTAAGGATTTTCTATCATCCTAAGTAGATTCCGGTCTTTCACATATCCAGGCGCTCGAGAATATAAATGAATTTCTCAATTGCAAGCATAACTTTTCATCTATATCCACAGTTATGCTCATACGAAAAGGATGGAATAATTTGTGGTATCATTTTTCATCAAATTCATTTTTCTTCATTAATGAATTTGTCCAAAATATGAGTACCATAAAATTTTGCAATATTCCATCAAATTCATTTTTCTTCATTAATGAACTTGTCCAAAATATGAGTACCATAAAATTTTGCAATATTCCATCAAATTCATTTTTCTTCATTAATGAACTTGTCCAAAATATGAGTACCATAAAATTTTGCAATATTCCATCAAATTCATTTTTCTTCATTAATGAACTTGTCCAAAATATGTGTACCATAAAATTTTGCAATATTCCATCAAATTCATTTTTCTTCATTAATGAACTTGTCTAAAATATGAGTACCATAAAATTTCGCAATATTCCATCAAATTCATTTTTCTTCATTAATGAACTTGTCCAAAATATGAGTACCACAAAATTTGCAATATTCCATCAAATTCATTTTTCTTCATTAATGAACTTGTCCAAAATATGAGTACCACAAAATCTGCAATATTCCATCAAATTCATTTTTCTTCATTAATGAACTTGTCCAAAATATGAGTACCACAAAATTTTGCAATATTCCATCAAATTCATTTTTCTTCATTAATGAACTTGTCCAAAATATGAGTACCATAAAATTTCGCAATATTCCATCAAATTCATTTTTCTTCATTAATGAACTTGTCCAAAATATGAGTACCACAAAATTTGCAATATTCCATCAAATTCATTTTTCTTCATTAATGAACTTGTCCAAAATATGAGTACCACAAAATCTGCAATATTCCATCAAATTCATTTTTCTTCATTAATGAACTTGTCCAAAATATGAGTACCACAAAATTTGCAATATTCCATCAAATTCATTTTTCTTCATTAATGAACTTGTCCAAAATATGAGTACCACAAAATCTGCAATATTCCATCAAATTCATTTTTCTTCATTAATGAACTTGTCCAAAATATGAGTACCATAAAATTTCGCAATATTCCATCAAATTCATTTTTCTTCATTAATGAACTTGTCCAAAATATGAGTACCATAAAATTTTGCAATATTCCATCAAATTCATTTTTCTTCATTAATGAACTTGTCCAAAATATGAGTACCACAAAATTTGCAATATTCCATCAAATTCATTTTTCTTCATTAATGAACTTGTCCAAAATATGAGTACCACAAAATCTGCAATATTCCATCAAATTCATTTTTCTTCATTAATGAACTTGTCCAAAATATGAGTACCATAAAATTTCGCAATATTCCATCAAATTCATTTTTCTTCATTAATGAACTTGTCCAAAATATGAGTACCACAAAATTTTGCAATATTCCATCAAATTCATTTTTCTTCATTAATGAACTTGTCCAAAATATGAGTACCATAAAATTTGCAATATTCGTCAACTCAAAATTTAAATATACATATTCGTTAGTGTACTGTGATCGCGTGTCGTTCGATTCTCATGAGCTAATCACTGAAAGAAGGGAATCGTTATTTTCCATTAATCACTCGTATTTCTTTTACTTCAACATACATTTGGTGCTTCTGGACAAAAACTCGATCCCTGTTGGGGTGCTTATTTTGATATCTTTATATCCGTTTGTTTATCCGCTTATCTACTTGAAGATTAATATCCCCCTCCCTTTTTTTAATAAATCTAATATTTTATTTTGTAATATTCGATTTCAGGTGCGTGTTTCACAGCTGCCGATAGATTAATCACTACAGTTGCAATATTACCATCATTTATTCTCACCATATTTGTTCTTTATCTTTCGATCGCTCATATGGAGCGTAAAGATATCACAAATCTTTGCACATTACATATATTTATTCCATTACAATTATTGAATATTGTACAATGTGTTGAAATTACGTTGAGATATTTCGAATGCTATGGACGTCGTTTCAGTTTTGCATTGTAAGTGCCTCTAAGATTTTCGTCGTCTAAAATTCTAAAATGAATTTTTTTTTGTTATTCGAAAGAACCTAAGTGGAAATGAATTCACATAAATCTCTCCTAAAATTACCCTAAAGTACCATAAATATCTAAAATTAACCGATATATACCGCTAGTGATAGCGATGATATTTATTTTTATATGTATTTCTTGAAGAGCCGTTTTTCTTGTTAAACGTTATTTATGACTAAAATGAGGATCCAGGGAGTTTATTTATTCCAGAAATAATTTATTAAATTTTTTTAAAGCTTCTCTATCGATTAGAGTTTAAAAAATGCGAAAAGTTAGCGTAACTTCGGAACAAAGATATGTTTCCAAAATCAAACGCAACGTTTCGCGTTATTTGCAGGCGTTTGACTGACGCGGCATCGATGTTCTTTGGTACACTCAACTTACTTACCTTTAGAGTTCTATCAGTTGCATTATTATTCTCAACATATTGCTCTTGTAGATATCCGATTATCCAGAAACGCTTTTTTGGACTCAAGTAAGTGTACCCTATTTTGTGGCCAGTAAATTTCAATTGCTAAACTTTACTTTCATTGATATCAATTACGGAGGTTCATCTGAAGCAAATAATTAGTGGCTGATACAACATTGTATGATGCAAGTTTATTCGAACGCTCGTCAGAATATTCTTGCATCACCATCTTACTTTCGTCATTTCTGCCTTATTTCTTCTACATTCTCTACTTTTTCCTCCCACCAATCCCCCACCTCCCGTATCTATGAAAGTCATTTTCACAAAATCACAGGTACTTCCTGAATTTGCAAAAGTTAATGCTACCTATCATACTTACCATTTTTAAATGAGGGAATGGGGGAAGGTTTGCAACAAATTGACCGTTATAATTTTCCGGAATATAATCCAGAATATTTTAGCAACTGGTTGAAATTCCTGATGATTTTCGACGTGATGGCAGTTATATTTGCCGTTTTTACTGTAATCGAATCTGCTCTACTCACTACATCGTTTATCGTTGCAACACTTCATTTAATTCTATACATTACTATTATAGCGGTTACAATTGCGGTGAGTTATTTATTGCATAGTTTTTATTTTCTTTTGCTTCTTTATAGATTTATTTATTAATTTCCACCATTATATTTTCTCCTAACAAGTTACTTACATTATATCATTTTTATTTCCGTTAGTCCCAATTTGTGTTCATTCGAACTTTCTATTCTAAAGAAATTTACTTACCGAAAGGCAGAAAAGTACTTAACTCTTACTACATTACTAATATACGATTATGCAGTAAGTTTTACTCTATAGTCACGGATAAACGGGAACATATGTGCTTAAATTAAAAGTGCGCCTTAAACGCGTTAAACAAAATATCTCATATAATGGAAAGCCGGGAAATGAAGTTTATCCATATTTTAAATATCCATATTTCTCATCACTGTGGTCAACTAGTTATTTTATTCAACTGATAGAAGTAAGTAATTAATTTGCAATTTTAGGCTATTCGCGCTGTTGCTGTCTATTTTCATCGCAAGAGAAATATGGAAGGTAATAAATCGAATCAACTTAGATTACTTCTTTCAACGATGCTCTATGCACTTCCACCGAATATTCTAGGTCTACCAAGCCTTCGTAAGTATGTTTATTATAGACATATATCTCTCTTATTTTCACGATCATTGACAATGATAGAGCCGTTCAAAAATGTTTCTCAAAAAACACACAAAACTGCTAAAGATTCCCTGATCAATCGATATTATCGATCCGCAGATTAATCTGAATAAATTATTCTTGATCTTCGAATCAACTGCATATTTACTATGTTTGATCCAAAGTTGTGGCTAATTTTATTAGTCACTTAGTGATTTTAGGAGAAAATCAAAATATTGTTGATCGTTGTCGTAAAATATTTATGGTTATACCTTCACTTCATCAAATTATATCTCATGGATGTGCGATATGGAAATTTTCAAGCAACGAACCTTTGCAGGATTATATTTGATGGCTTTAGCTCCCGTGGAAATAAATCTTTAGGAGGGAATATTAAAATTTATTGCAAATATTTTGAATTTCTTTCTTTTTCAGCGATCTCAATAAGTTTCGTATTCATCTGTACAAATCCGTCTGATCAAATTGCGTTTGCGGTTTATAGAAAGGCGAATTTAGCACAAGTTAGTTATAATATTCCACTTATTCATAGAAATTTCAACCCACTCCGTCATCACTAACTGATAGGATAACATTTTGGTGCGTTGAAATGTTACAAGCAAAAATCCGCAGTTGTGCGGGAAAGTTGAAAATTAACTGCAATACCGCGAGCTTTTATTCTAGTGAACCGCTTGCATATTGGAGCTAAACTCTTTCATCTAATGAAATCGGCCCTTTATATATTATAGTCAATCGAATTTATGAATTTAAACGGGAAATTTGATCAATTCAATAAGAATTTGCTAAGTCACCAAAAATTCTCGATGGTAATGTTGTATATTCAGCTTGGCATAGCGATAGTCGAATATTTCCGATCGTTTCAGTTCGCCGATAGTAAAATATGAAATTATAGATCTATACTTCAAAATGATTTAGGTAAAAAAATCTATTTAGCCAATAACGATGAACTATTTGCTTATATATTAATATTAAAGAAGCTATGCCATGCTTTCTATGCACATATTTGAGTCTTTGAAATTTTTTCGTTAAGTTTTCTGCAAATTCTCTTCATAAGTGTTTTCTGCAAATTCTGCTTTTAATGAATAATTTCGTGTATGTTTGGAGCCTATGCGGTAATAATTGCTTACTATTGAAATGCTCTGAAATCTGTGATGAATCCACATAATTGATGCTTAAGTTATTTAACGACTGATATAATCATTTAGAGCTGTTAAGTACTCATATCAAAAGAAGGGCAAAAAATTCCATAATAGCGAGCGTATTCCAGAATTCCAAATTCCATAATTCCAATGTCATCGATAAGAAGAAAGATAAAATTCTAATATTTCATGAGTGAGACTGATTGACTGACATCATTGACTGACATGATGAACGTTTCAGGATATTTTAGTTCAATTACGCCCGATTATTCTCGCATTATCAACGATTATTGCTCTACCATCGTATCGTAAAGCGTCATTGAAGATATTCGCATTGAAACAACGCATTGCCACTATAAAGCGAATAACTCTCACAACTGCTGATAGTAAAGTTTAATTCATAAGCCGACAAAATTCGCATATGCCTCAATATGTAAATGCAACTTGCGTTGAAGTCGAGCAACTTTCTATGATGTGATACAGGCTATGTGAAATATATGGAGCTTCATCTGGAACCGAATATGATGTCAGTACATGCTAT
Source organism: Parascaris univalens (assembly GCA_037576465.1). Taxonomy (NCBI): domain Eukaryota; kingdom Metazoa; phylum Nematoda; class Chromadorea; order Rhabditida; family Ascarididae; genus Parascaris; species Parascaris univalens. Next base: position 34,155,734 of record CM075173.1, read on the forward strand.
GAGTGTTCATTTAAAAAAATGGAAATATGAAGGGCAACTTCAAAAATGAATTTCATTCAACCGGTTTCTCAGTCTTTTCCACAACTAAAAAAAGAGTAATGCGATGTTGTTGGCGCTATTTTCCTCATAATCATAATGAATTCTAACTGAGTATACCCGAAATGTGCCTCTTTGTGAAGTTGGGTCTCATGTTTGCATGGATTCATGTTGCACACTCCTTGAATGAAGACGCTGTATACTGTTCCCTGAACTTTCCTAGGCAGTTCCTCGGCAATAAAGGCTCTCGTATACTCTTCCCTGGAAATATTGATCCAGAAGGAGCAGTTGTGTTTCGGTTATACTTGTGTGCTTACGTATTGCGGATGTTTGCATACTAAAAACTGTTGCTGTGTCCTTTGTTATGTGCTCGTCAACGTATTTCACAATATTTCGGCTCATTGGTCATTTGCTTAATTCGACACATAGTTCCTTTTGCGCTATGAAATTGACCTTGAGCAAGGGATGGCAGAAAACAGCTAGTGTGCATTGAAAACTGCATATTTAAACGCAACTAACACGGAAATATCTAAGAACTCATAGTTTATATCACAGTGTATTTTGAAAACATGCGAACTCCAAATATGGATTCAAAATTAAACCAACATCCATAAAATTTCATGATAGCTTCCACTGTTGCTATTAAATTCAGGCGCTGTTGAGGTTTGAGAAGTTTCCCGTAAGCATTACGTCTGAATAGTTTATCCATTTCATGATAAAATGTACTCCAAAGAGATTCTAAAATTAAAATTGAAAAATAGAGATGGAAAGGAAGTGCCCATCAACATCAATTTGATTCAGAAAATGGTTTTTCCTAAGGAAGTGGTAGAAATTTTATGTTGTTGAGCTTTTCATGAACTGATCTCATTAAATATACGTTTACTTCGTCAGATGAGTCTTTTTCCAATGCCAATTCTGGTGCAAAGGCCTTCTCTTAAGGAAGCTTTTACAGGATTTCCTCTACTTTTCCTTTTCTGTGCCATGCCTTTCGAAAAATCATCAACGTCTAATATCCGAACGTAGTTCTGGATTACTGAAAATAGAAAATCGCCGGATTCATTGTGCAAGCTGGATTGCATGCGTTATATGAAAGACTTTATAATAGAAGCAATCTCGATAAACGTCTCGCAACAATTAGTCTCCTATAATCAACTAATTACTATAATTTAATTGCGGTGTTTAAGATGTTCAACTAAACCACAGTCAGGATAGGCTTTTTTGTGGATTCTCTAAATCCCAAGATTTGCAGTGTATAGTAGCATATTGGCTAGCTAACACATCATAGCAAATCTCAGCAGTACATCATAAACGATGCATGCTTCTGCATCCTTCATTTCTGTGATATACGAGTCATCTTATTATGTTGGCGAGTAATCCTGTGCTATCAGAATGGGTTAATTAATTAACAAATCTCTTAGTTCAGAATACGTATTATAGTAGACCCACATGTAATGGAGTAGTAGACTTTATGCTATCTCTTATAGCGCTTACACTCTTCATATGGATCATATGGGGCACTTCGCTAAATTAATTCCTGCACAACGTTTACTGTGAAAATGATCAAATGCTAGGGCCAGCAACATAGTTAAGACTCTTGGCGAGTCTATCGTTGCGTTCAATATGGCTGCCCTAGCGACTCTTATAAATTACTCTTTCATAGGTCCTATTTTATCACGAATATTTGCTGTTATAGAAGAGCTACTGCTATTCTTAACGTTACGTTCATAATGGTTGCCTAGTGGACATTATAAGTGTTTCTTCATTCGCCCTCTATAGGTGCTTTTTAGCGCTCTATATTGCAGATATTATTGCTGGCATTATGATAAGTGTTTATGTGGCCGATTCTTTTTGAATCGGCTCCTATCAGTAGGCACCTAATATTGGTAATTCCCAAAGTAGTTAATTTTCTTTCCTCAAGTTCCCTAAGTAGTTCCCTAAATTCCTTAAGTAGTTAATTCTATTGTAACAGTGTTCGATTAAATTTGCTATGTTTTTGCTTCATATTTGTGAAACTTTTAAATTCGTTAAGAGCAAATTTATGGGCCCATTTAATGATCAAATCTCATAATCTAATCGAATATTTGAGAAACTCATAAAGATTCTTAAATGCTTGAAAGCTTATTGGCGGAAGTTAGATTTTTGCCTTTTTTTTGAGTATATTATGGCATTCGTGAATTATTTATTAAAGGCGCAAATCCTTCATAATCCACAGCTGTCGTCCACTCGTCTTAGCAGCAAATCGAATTGTAGTCCAAACAAAGCCAACCACTATGCTGCCACTCTTCGGCTCTTGAACATAATTGCCTCGCCGCCTCTTCCGTCCTCTTCCGCTCCATCTCAATCACAGTTTTCTCCTCATAGATGTTTATTTAATCTACAGCATTAAAGATGGCGTCGTAAATTTCGTTTTCCATACAAATAGTTGAAAAATGAAGCTAAATAGGTAATCATGAATTCGCATATCTATCCCAATATCACTCAACTGGGATAATTTTTACCAACAGCCTAATAGACGGCTAGACTTTGCAGATCTTAATTGAACAATTAATAGAACACTAGTATAGTGGCAAATTCAAATTCTCTATAGTGCCTGCATTATTTTAATCTTTTCATTAGTGCTGTTTCGAAAATATATGGACTGGTTTATCATTTTCTATGTGCATCAAATATCAATGGCTAAGGGTTATATATGGCGTATGGAAAATCTGCACTTTCACGTTAAAGCGTTGCTTTATTAGAGCGAATTTCAGTTATAGTTTTGCGGATTGCTCAATGAATATTCGAATTTCTATCAGCATCTTCCGATCACCTTAAGTAGCAACTACTAATGGTAACGTTAGAAGAAGTTATGAAGACTTATTTAAGAAACGTAAATCACGTGAAAAAAAGATATGTTTGTTAGCGATTTCCACGACGATCGATCGATCAAGATGTGGGTATGTCGGCATACATCGAAACGATCAACGTCACATAAAATGGGCATTAATACTTTGTTGAGACATTTCCGCTCTGTGTTACGATCGCCTTTATTGCAAAAGTCGTCTTTTCCATCGTCGATCAAAGCAATTCTTCGAGATTTCTCAAAGAGACTTACAAATTTTCTGAATAGATAATATTTCGTTTCATTGCAATTTGTTGCTATTTCCTGGATGCTCAACAACTTATTGCCATTCTCCATGAAGTATCAAAATATATATATATGTTGCTTATCATCATATTTGTTATTTTAATTGATGTTGCTACTGGTTGAATATGATCATTTTTTTGCCCTCCAACCTGCCACTTATCCCGAAAGCTCATATTGCGTCCAGATGTTGTACATCATAAGGGCTCGTTACATAGGAGGATCGCCGTCATTTCCATATGCTATGCCTATTTCCTCTGTACTAAAGGTCATTCTCATCTAGCGTTCTTCATTCGCCCACCTTTTCTAGTTTTAACACGCTAACGCATTAAGATCTTATTGTTTTATTGGTACAAAAGGTACAAATGCTAGGGCTATAAGAAATTATGCTGGGATAATATATTTATCCGGAAAGTTTCGATCATTCAGCAGTCAATCCTCTTATTGCTTCTCTGTTCTATTGACGAAATAAAGAGAGCATTGAATTTCGCTATGAATTTCGGCTAAAATGAGCCAATTTTCTAGCGGACGATTCCACGCACTAAAATCACACAATTGATGTGATTCTTTTCGAAGAGAGCATCTTCAGCAGTGAATTGAATTTTGGCAAATTCGATATACGCTCTAAAGCTCTCGTATGATCGATTCTTTTCTATCATTACATGGACGATAATCTTTTATTTTCTACTTATCATGAATAAATTGTTTACTTCTTTGCTTACTTCTTTACCTCACTTACATCGTTTACCTCTTTTATTAATTTAAATGGTTAATTTTTCATAGTACTTCGGAATTTACGTAACCTTTTGTTTCCTCTTTTTTAAAATATTCGAACGCTTTTTCTCACCTCCTGCATTCACTGGACTGGAAAATGCTTTGATAATTTCAAGGGAGGAGGCTGTGTGAAAAAATTACCACGTGCAATAGCGTAAGCTCGTATAATTTTATGCGTTAAAGCAGTATCGTCGCTAGTCTTCATCGAACGAACACCCGCCCTCATGTGGCTTCAACACCTGCGCTTTCTACAAACATTCCACAAGCCATTTCTCGGTTTACTTTGTTGAATTATAAAATTTGAAATTAAGCGAAAGAATGAACTAAACTCTTCTCGTATCTTCTTTTAGCCATATTTCGAAGAGTTAAACTAATTAGTTCTGAAGTTTAATAAATTGAATCAAACGTCAAACAAATGCACATCGTATCGTAGATATCAACTATTTTCGGCAATATTTCATTGCTTAGAGTATGAGATTATTTGAAATTTTCTGAAGTCTCATCTCTAAGCAATTCGTTTGTAGACCTAAGAAAGATTGAAACATTAGGAGAAGAGGTTCGATCTCAAATTGCATTACAGACGCAATGGACGAATCAATTAGCATGTCGATGGTTATTTTGTTCGATCGTTATTTTCTCCTTCAATGATCTGACTTTTGCATTTCTATTTTTCTTTCATTTTCACTTACGATTCGATATCATCCTCAGGTCTAATCCTTCATATTTTTCTTCTATTTTTGGATATACCTGCGAGAATGTGACTATAGAATTTTGGCTCGTAATTTTTATTACTGCTTTGCAATAACTCTTTTAGAAATTTAAAAAGCAAAGCATTTAACTGCATTACTCACATTCACTCATTGCCATTTTAAATTTTAGAGCTATATTATGTAGGTGACTTGTGGGGACGACAACCGAAACTTCCTCATTGCAGAACTACTAAAGAAAGAGAAAAGAAATTTGGTTACCAGAATGCCGCCTTCATAAAAGTTCAGGTAAAGCGTGCTGAACAAACATCCCATATGCATTAATAATCAATCATTGCTTTTGTACTCTCTAAGCAAATGGCTATGAGTAGACATAATACATGGTGAGGTAGGTGATCGTTTTTTTGTGCCCTTATGACTTGAATTCATTCCCGTTGTGCATATCCGTGAACGCACGACAAGTCGAGCATCCTGTCAACGTGAACTCTGTTGCAACTGCTGTACGAATTTATGCCTCATTGATTTGTTTCAACATTCAAATACATCTTTTCTGCCTCATTGTTACAAACTTCCTTGGGAGAAATCGAGGATTCCATTCGAAGCATGAAAACCACTTTCGTCTCTATGAAATTATGCAGTTTGGTGAGGGAAATTCGCTCTGAAAATGTTATGTTCTCATAATATCATTAGTGCTTAAGTCTATTGACTTTAATTAATGTGCACTTCGTTCTTTATTCCTTTGAATCGTTTCCTTCCCAATCTCTAGCATAGTTACTTTTCCTGCTTTCGTAGTCAGTTCTTCATTCGTTCGCCTTTCTTCAAATCCATTTTCATGATCGATCTATTTCGCCATATATTTGTCTCGTAATATTCTCCCTATTTTCAATGCTTTCGTTGTGAATTTTCTCCACTGAGCAATTAGAATTCCACGTACACAGTTGAGCATTTCTATCGAATAGCGCACATCTGGTGTTTTTACCCTTTTCCGCTCCATTTACATGTAAGAATTTCCATTTGAATATCAACGAATAATGGGTAAATTCATTGATAAGATAGCTTTAGAGTTCATTTATTCTTAATCGGAAATTTTTACTGCGCTCTTAGTTTCTCACTTTTATGTGACATCTCTTTGGGTACAGGTGTGATCATTGACGGACTAATCACCTCAGAAAATGTTGCAGTTGGCTGTGCAATTGCAATCTTGTAAAACTTGCAACGTTCAACTCATATGAGACCGAATAGATTCAGTATGAGCAAATTACTTGATACTGCAATATTCATGGCAACAAAAAAATAAAGTTATATTTGTCCAACGGCATATTTATCGAAAACATTAATGTGGCAAATTTGGTAAATTAACAGTAAAGTAAAATAGTAAATTTGCTAATATGGCAAACGATTCACAAATAAAGTTATGCGAAAAATGATCCTTCATAGGACCTCATTCGTTTTGTACTTTGCTGACCATTGGGAGGATTTTCAGTGACTTAGGCGTTCGCATAATCAAGATGAAGTGAAAAATCATCTAGCAATCACCAAGTTAAACAACAAAAATAAATTCTATAAAAATTTTCTGAACGTATTTCATAATTCGGTTATTTTTCACTAATAGGCGAAAGGCTGGCTATCTTTCAAATGGTCTTTTTTCTTTCGAAATAATAGGAAGTGGGTGGCATTATATTTATAGATCAGCGCTATGCTCGAGCAATCCAGTCATATGATGGGAATTTTTACCATTGTCTTTAATAAGCGTCCAGTCATTCTTTACTCGTCACGTTAGAGTTGGCTGGCGAATTCTTTTACGAACTCAGCATGTGGCTTTTCTTCACTAAGGAAGTTGGTCAGTACAACTGGTTGTATTAGCACAGGTTGTCTGTGTTTTGTCCATGCTTGTGGTTGAATAAGTTGGAAGTCAAAGGTCACAGGCTACTGCCAGTTTTCCAAAGTGATTCGAAATTTTTCGATGTGATTTTTTCAACAGCAAGTAACGAGTCGCAAATTTAAGAGCTCACGAAAAGTATGCGTAACTGCGAAAATATTGTGGAACCTAATTTCCCTTAACCATTCGATTTCTCTTTAAAGCTATAGGTGTTCAAGAGACTCCCTAACGGGGAAAAAGCGTTAATTGATAATTTCTATGCTAATTTTAGAATCTTTTCTCCTTTTTAAGGGTTCCTTTTTCAAGAAAACGAAGAAAAACTTTAGCGGAAAGTTGGCTAATTTTTAAACTCTATCAAATTGCCGCAAAACTGAGCAAAATGTCTGAAAAAAACCATTCATGATTTGTTTACTCAGTCGTTCTTTTTTTCGGTGTTTCGTTTTTGTTTATTTTCCTATTCATAGAGTGCCACATCATGAGTACTTGCCGATGAGGTGCGAGTTGCGCCACTTTTGATGTACTCTTCACTTCACATTCGGCTCCGCTCAGGATCTTTGTTCTGCTCGCGTTGCATCGAAATGACGCCACGCTAAATCCTGACCTAGAAAATTATCCAGGAAAATAAATTCCTGGATGGAGGAGCATTGTTTCTAAAAAAAGGTAAGCTCTTGGCTGAGGCACTAAGTTGCAGAATATCATTGATTCAGGCTGCGTTGCAAAACCAAGATCATGAACATGACTTCATATGCGCGTAGCGCAAGCTGGAAACTAAAAGACAAAAAATATGAACTTCGCTGAGGAGGAGAGAGGTTAAATATATGCGCCGAATTATAAGTCTGAGTTGCTAAATGCGCAACCCTCTCCAGCGAATGTCGACCTTATCACCTTCGTGTCATTTATATTCTCGAATGAGAGATGGAAGTCGGCTTACAAAATGAATTTTCAGAAATTAGCCGTCGTTAATTTTGTATGTTTACATTGAAATTTATCCTGAGTTGCGGCTTAAATTGCACCGGATATCAATATGAAAGCAGTTCTTTTAGCGCTGTCATGCTTGTTGTTTTAGCTCTCATTCACTAAGGTATATTTCTTGTCTGCCTATCTCGCATCACATATATATGACACTCAATCTCATAGTATCGGTTTACTCTATGTTTGCAATTTTGGAGTCTTTTTTTGTAAATTTTGTTGCGTAAGCGAGCATAATTGCATAATGTTTGTGAGTCTGTCCGTTATTATTGAATTTAAAGCCACGAAAAAGAGTAATTCTAAACTGACCTCATGGTGCTTCATGTCCGCCCACCAATTTCGAACGAAGACATCGTTATTTAAAGGTGGTGAAAATTCGGATGCAATTAGCGATCGGACCATGCAGATGCAATTTCCCGTAGAGGAATTTATGTGTGGTCGACTGGATTACAATGGAGATGTAAAATCGTTATTCTGCATATTCGTTTTTTTTGAGTTTTATTTAAGTTATCTTGTACGTCTCTCTTCCATCAAATATCATTGCCTATATTTCTGTCTTAATTGTCCTTTCACTTGTGCATATTAATTTGTATTCGTAGAGTAAGTACATTGCGGTAATGTCATTGGTTTGTCACATACCTATCCTACCTACCTGTCCCGCTTGTTTCAACTCGAACGCAAGTGGAACTAGGGCCATATGAGTTGTCAGTTATCTATGCAAACGTCGTATATCAACGTTTCATTATGAATAACTTAAGGGAATTATTAAACCCTTTCAAGCAATCGAATGATGTAGTCAGGGGATTTTAAACATAAACAACAATTTGTATTTGCATTGATTACTCTAAAGTTCGCTAAGATATTTCACGCTGTGTGGATAAGCGAGCGTTGCCTCAGTTTTCCTTATCATAAGCTCTCATCTCTCAATTCGGCGTTTTAAATAGTCGGATTGTCACTATAGAACAACGATATACATTAATCTATGCAGAATCAAGCTAACGATTTCCCTCGAGTAAACCGTTTTCATGCATCTCATTCTTTTAGTGCATAGAAATCTTTTCATCCTACTATGACCTCTTGATTTTAGTCGTCGACTTCACATTCCTCGACTTCTTATGTGATTATCGTTTTTATAGCGTTCGTTGAATCCTTCAATATTCAATTTTCTGGCTACAATTACTGGAAATATGGGAATTCAACTTTCATCTCACACATAGCACAAGAGTCGTCCTTCCAAACAATTCTATGAGACAGATCAGTTGTGTCAGACCGACGCTGCAACAATAAACGAAGCTAAACAATCGTAAAGATCGTTGAAATGCCCAAGCAATCAAGCAAATTCGTTACTCTAAAAATGTAATATATAATGTCGATGTGAAAAAATCTGATGAATAACATATTATACGATTGCTTTCTTTTAGCACATTCAACATGAACCCAAAAATTAGGAAAAAAAGTTTCAGGGCATTTAAGGGGTTCCGAAAAATGTACTCATTTTGTTTGAGTCGAATCTATGCTTCAGGCCGACGAAACTGCTAAACTAGCCGCATCGTAGAGAAAGAAGATTTCTAAAGGAAAATGGTGAACATGATTAGATTAATCAAAATATGAAAGTGCTGCTTTATGAGTTATATTCTTGACTGGTGACTTTTGAAGAAGGTCAATGAGGTGAGCGTTTGCAAAGAAGAAAGCATATCATACCATCACAAATGGTACAAATTTTTAAGGACATTCATTTGGCTAATATTTTCAATTATCATCGAGAAGTGAGTTTTTCGACCGATAAGAACAAACAATTTATAGGTTATACTTACTAAATTTCATTGCTTTGCAATGCAAAATTACGAAATGAGTCAAAATACAACGTAAACTATTTCTGTGCGTTCGGCTCAAAGGCGGATTGGAGTTTTGTTATTCTACAGAGGAAGCGTTAATGCTAGTAATTTTATAAAAAATAAATTATTGATAGTGATTTTTGCACTTATGTTTTCATTTATATTGGATGATTTAACAGTCGATAGATTCCCATATTATTATTGTACGTTGTCATTGTGTTCCCACTTTTCTATGCTATTTCCGAAATTTGCATTTATATTCACAAAGCGCATTATGTTCATGGGATACATGTGCACATGCATATGTTTCCACATATCTCGTAATTTTAATCTGTGAGCACCTGAAATTATAGAATGATGGGAAGGGGATAAGGGCGGTACTAGTATTCCTCATCGTAGTTACTTCTTTGCGCTAACTTTTAGCTCCGTGTCGAAATTGCATTGAAAGGCTCATTTTGCAATATTTTAATTATAATTTGTATTCAATTACGCTGGAATAAATGGGCGAGCATAGCAGAGGAATTGCCATGACATGTTGTAGGTATATATTCTGTGTTTTGGCTGGCCAATTTCATCCATTGCAATGAAATAATGAAGTGAACAAAAGTAGATTAACAGATTTGTCGTTTTGCTCGGAAGACTCCTGCAATTTTCGGGTAAAGTTTTACTATCCCACTATCCTAGTCTATTATCCCATTGATACAGAATAAAAACTAATAGATGAACAAAAATGCTTGCATTTTTTTCAGCACTTTGAATTGTTTAGAACCTTTTTTTGACCATGGTGACCATTTAACCTTTTTGACCATTTGACCTTTTTGACCACGATGACCATTTGATCTTTTTGACCATTTGACCTTTTGACCATACCTCATTTGATTGTCTTTTAATAAACGTTGTAGTAAGCAAATTTCCTAACCATAATTTGAATAATTCTCGACGCGAAATTACCACAGAATGCGATAAACAACGATATATCGTTTCGAATTGCTATGCGCTCAAATTTAGACATCATGCAGGGGTGTTTATAATTTAGTTCGTTGTTTACCTCTATGCGTCATCGACTCAATGAAGGGAGAAATGGAAGTTTTTTTGTGCTGAAATGAATGACGCATCTCTATGTTTGCTTTGTATTGCTATCAATGATTGGTTCACACGATATGGCACTGAAATTTCAATTGATTTTTTAAATATGGCAAAAAAATGAAGCGAAATTTTACTGATCGATTGCAACTAAGTTGGTTGTCCCATTTTTACGCTGGCATGCAAAAATTTTTGCTATTGGCAATCGTTTGTCACTATCGATCTTCACCTAGTGAAGAATTTATCGATAGTCGCTCGAATTTTTGATGACGATGATATGTTCGCTTGAAAATTTTCCTTTGAGGATTTATTGGCGACAAGATGAAAAGCAAATATTTTTATATTTGTAGTTGAAAGTTACATTTTCTTTTCAAGGAACCTAAAAACAAAATAATATCTCTATTTTCCCGTTTCTTTATTTCTGGATTTTCGGGTTTTTCCCGATTATAAATAAAGGCCCATTTCAGGAACTACTGAACGGCATATATGTAATTGTTGCTGAAAATGAAATCCAAACAGAGATTTAATGGGTAAATTATTATCGAAAAATTGATCATTACTTCAAATATTGACCAAAGCCTTTAGGTATTTTATGTAATGGAGCTTTAAGATTGTTATGCAAACCATTTTTCGCGACCACAAATGCTTCCATTAAGTGAATGCCCGAGATATCCTAAAATATAATCGACAACGTTCGAATAACCTAAAAACTGGGAACTTTTTTTTGGATAATCCCCGCGATAAGATACAAACTTTTTCCCTCTATGGGGTATCAAATGTTAGAGGAATACCAAATCGTAAATTCAACACAATTGTGACGACCTTCATCTCGAGTAAAGCCATTTACGCAGAGGACATCATAAAACGGCATTCACACTTTTCAATGTTTTATATCTTTTATTCAAATGTGCATACGAATTGATTGATGTTTTGGTGCTACTGAAACGTACCTTCGAATATATGCAATTTTTTGTGTGTTTTTTTCAGTTTTTAAATAGTAAGATAGTCAGGATTCGAAGACAGTGATTGAAAAAGTTCGGATTCGAAGACACTAACCTCAATGCTGAACAATAAATTGAAACTGAAGTTGGATAGCATAATTAGCGACTTTTTTTTGCTAAATTTTTGTTGAATTAGGGCCCATAGTTGCCTCAAGGGTCTGATAACATGTCATATCTCGAGGTATGATGACATATCATTTGAAAGATGATATTTGCCCATGAGTTTCTTAATCAGAGATTTTCCCAAAATCACACTCTGTGGCGTCTAGATGATTCACGTATAATTGGTTAGCGTTTGCATATTATCTTTGAGGAAGTGAAATTTCGCGTCAGTCGGCTTGGAAGAGTTTAAAGACCTACATTTAAAGGAGTGTCCATTAAATGATACATTGTTGTGGATTTTTCTCAGATACCGGAATTAATCTTCCACTCCTCATCTCAGCTACATGTTTTCAAAAGTGATCCCATCATATTGCAGTTGCTATCGATTGGACTTAAATGCAGCTACTGGGGGATGAAAAAGAATTAGCTGCACGAGTGCCTTCGCGTTTTACATATTGTTGATATCACGTGTATGTTGTATTCGATCAGTCGTATCATCCCCTTTTTTGCTCAATCGCTCGTCTTTGAAATTCTCTTCCACAAATTGCTAATTTTTTCTCTTATTTTCAACAGATTTGCAGTAATCGAAATTTTACTTTCTCTCTATCATATGTTCGCCTCGATATTCAACTGATTTAGTTTATTGCATTTGTACTACCTAACTTCCGCTCAATTTTTTCATCAGCAGCCCTCCTGTGGATTTTTCTCAGATACCGGAATTAATCATATCTCGTATCAAATCCACTAACCTTTCGCTCATTTTGTGCTTATTTGATTTTCAGTTTTTTGCCGTCTTTGGAACCATTTAACGTTGGAACATTGTGTATTTCCGATGGATGAAACTATCATTTTTCTTTTGGTACTTATATAATAGATCTAATATATGCATTATATTGCTCCTCAATATGCCTAAAAGATACTTATTAACTCAACAATTACTTCCTAAATTTCTTTCATTGTCATTTCTCCTTGGAAACGTTTCCGGATAGGTAATTAGGGCACACTGAAAGTATAAAAATTTAAGAGGTACTTCTACTGCTTTCCTCTCCGGCTGGTAAATTTCGCATTACTTAATAATCAGCAAAGAAACTTTTCATAATAGTGGATTTTCTTATTCGGTGTTGGTACAATAATATTTACCAGAGAGTTTCATATCTCAATTTGGAGCTATATTTGCAAATACGACAGTTTCTATCCTGGATTAAATTTCTTCAAATTATTCCTTCTCATCCGGGAACTTAGCTTTATTGATACCCTTGGGAAAAACGAGGAAAACTATTTAGTGATATGTATCATCAAACAAGTGTACATCATAAATTCCAGCTTATTTTATCGATTTTATTCTGCACTAGGCTAGGATTTATTTCCAATGCGACGTAACAATGACATAAACCATATCAAGGATGCTAGGCCGATCCTGAAACAATGAAAGAAATTTCGCTGAATATAGAATGTATGAGAGTTCAATAACAAAATATGTAGGCAGGTTCACCAAAATTTCCGCTTCAAAGACTCAAAAGTGCTCAACATGGAACCTCTCAGTTCTTGTCACTAACGTCGGCAGTTTGTTGATTCAGCCTCCTGGAAATGAAAAATGAATTTCGGATAGTCAAGAGAAAGAACGTTCCATTCGTTGACTTCCACATTGCTGCACATTTAAATGTCATCCACATCGTTATTTCCAGTAAGTTTCCTTTAGATATTCATTATATGTAAAATGAACTTCAATGCTCAAAATTTCGCTTGTTTAATTGCCATGGCCAGCATGGCAGCCGAGGAAATCGTCATCGCAGTTGACATATCCTTTGGTGCTCTGATTTCGTTGATGTTGTTTTGTTACTGAAATTACTTTTATTATGTTCTTGTTTGTCGATTTTGTGTGATCTATGTGAACGTTCGTGATCCCAAACATTTAATGATTTTAGTCTTATGACGCTCGATTATAGCTCATAAAATAGTAGAACAGTTTGCACTTTTCGATGCTCTTCGAAGTGTCGTTTTGATACTATGAGTAGGGTATATGGGAATGCTATTACCCACTACCTTCAGTTTGGGGATTCGTTCGCCGTCTTGCGACTTCATGAGCGTGTGTGGGGAAGTCAGTTGGGCTAGTAAAAGGTGGTTGCACGAAGATGTTCGACAACGATCGGTGACTGAAAAGGATTTCGGGTCCTTATAAAGTGTTTGTAAGCGTCAATACTTGCCACTATATAGCTTAATAATATATGCGTTTGGCTTGGGAATCAGCTGGTCTAGTTAATAATTAAAAACCTCTCCAAGAGCATATTGCACCGACTTCTGAAATTTGGTAATGTAGTAAATTGATAGATGAAGACCATAGCACTAACTATTGGTGATAACTGATTTTTTAGGATATGGGTTACTTTTTATCTTTAATAATTACTTCTGTTCTTTCACTCGTTGTTTATTTATTGAAATTGATATTTTTTGCAAAAATAAATGAAACTCTTATACCATACTCTTATGCGTGGAAGTTGTTCATTTGTATTTGCGATTGACGATTGTAAGACTGTTTTTATGAAAGCACCACAAGGAGAGAAGTAAGGTTTGCGATAAATTGCTATATATATAAATTATATATATATATATATATATATATATATATATATATATATAAATTTGTCCTACCGATGGTGCTTATTGATAATGCAATCATTCGCTTTTTTCACATTGAAATTGCTTACGAATACATCGATTTGTTCTTTGATACGTTAACAGCTGATGGCGGTATTTTATGAATTTTTAGGATGGACTATCGTTTGCCATAATCGCTGTAAAGGAGGCTGCCATTATTTTCCGTTTTTCCATTTTGTGAATTCGTGTTTCTTTACCTTGACAGCATTGTTCATCTTTTAGTGGGGATTATAGTTGTGATTGTTCGAAGTCATTTTGAATGAATGCTTGTTCCGTCTTAACAAAAATTATATTTTTAATTTGCCATTGGAAATTAATAATTTATATAAAGAAACTAAATAATAGAATCTATAACGAATAAAATTGAGTGATATTTCCTCATAATCTTCTTATTAGGTGTATAAAGGATTTACTGGAATGTAGGATTGTTCATGTTTAAAGGAATGTTTAGTGGTATAATTTAAATAGAGAAAACAAGCCTACTGCTCTTAGCTATTCTTTAAAATGAGGATATTAGCCTAGTCGAGCTCTTCGAGCATTTCCCCCTTTTCTGTCCTCCATTGCAACTCATCAGTTATGCTTTCACTCGTGTTGGCAATATTTTCAGGATCGGCATCTGTTCAAAAAATAGTATAGAATAATTTCTCAGGAGCAAATTCTGTATCAGGAGCGATACGTCATGTTAGCTATCGCCTTTGCATTTTTAAAAACACGTTGAAAATATACATTGTTATAGAGTTCCATGAAATTCGCTTTACCTAAATTACTTCCCTCAGGATCGCTTCGTTGTTCTTTTCTGTCGACTTCCATTCGTTCGTTCATCGATGCTTGTGCCGGAGGAATTCGCATTCGAAAATGTGAATGATAAGAAAAAAGATCTTTGTAATGCCGTTTATAAATCAAATGGCAACTCGGCTAGAGCTAAGCCCTATAAAATATGTTTATTCTGCATTCGTTTCCCATCCGTCGTTATCACTGCTCAAGTTGGAGTGCTATTGGCTGTGCCGACGTTGGAGATTTCTCGTAATATGCGAATATTTTACCACCGATGTTGTCACCGCCGATATCCAAATAATGTTTGCTGTTAGCCAGATTTGTCAGCGTGCTATCTTATTAGGCCACTCATATAGAGAAATGGTTTTCGATCATCTCTTCTCGTATCACTAAGGTTTCCGACATAGCAGTTTCATCACTGCTGCTCATAAAAGTATTTGATATGCGTCATTTTTTCTTTCAGCACAATGAAAAATATACCTGTAATATTTGCGCTTGTGATTTCATCTCTTTAGATATTTTTGGCCTATAGCTAAAAGATCAGTGATAAAAGGCTGATAAAAAACCAATGTTCTGAAATATTTCCTATTTCTTATCTACTCACAGGTAGTTGTTGACCCACAGGTCGTTTACTAATTACTAGACACTTTATCAATTAATAGTTCCGCATACTTCTTCATTAATTAACTTTTAATTTCATACTCGAGTGGACGATATGTTGAGAAATATCGTATTAGTTTATTCTTAAACGTTATAGGCGTCTTTCGAATTCAAAGAAAAAGGAGAATATTTCTCGTTTTATCACTGACATTTAACTATAATTTCTTTTTGGACAATTGTTTGCGATCTTCCCACTCTTATATTTTATGCACTTGTCTATAATGAATATAATTTATAATAATTCATAAATTATTTTAAGGATTTGTGGATATTCGATTTTTTGTTCTCAGATTTAGTTCGTTATTGGTTCTTCTAGCGTTTTTTGCTACTATTTCCTCGCCTATCCTCAGCCTACTGCGATAATTGTGAATAATCCAAACAATATTCCTGAACCGGAAATAGTAACTTCTATTGTTACTCCAAATTATGTCATGTGTTCTTCTTGCATTATTTATGATTTAAGCGTTTTACCAACAAAAAAAGCTATTTTATAAGAATATTACTTGCAGTGCTCGTTGTTTAGCACTTTTCTGTCGTAGAAGTTAGCCCATATCTATGAACGATCGTTCTTGTTTATTTTAACGTTGATAGCAAATAATTTTCTACATCATTGAGGTGTTTCATCTGAAACCTCAAATGTTTCCGTTGATTGGATAAGAATCCCTCGAGGACTGAAACTGGATTCTGGAGCTGGCAACTGAATTTGAAGATGCAACCACCTGATGTCGATATTACAAAGCAAACACTTGCACGAGAGGTCAGTTCTTCATTTTGAATTTATTATGTCTTTTCATAGTATGACCTGTTTTTGGGTTACTATTGAATATTAAGGGGAGAAGTTATTGTTCTTATGGATAGCAGTGTTCTACTTTTAACTTCAATAAGTTTCTTTTATATTCGATAATTTCAACCTAATTTTGATACATTTATCTTTTTCTTTATTTCGCCTTCGATAACTTTGTTTCGTCCTGAATAAGCGTCAGTCTTCACATTACATATTTCTTCATCCACTCTTTTTGTATTACTTCAAATATTATGCTGTAATAATAAGCAGTTAATTTATTGCACTTGCAGTAATAGCGGAAACATCTATGAGAATTTCATTTAGCTTTAGGATATGATATGTTTTAAGCGAAACGAAAACAAGTGAACGTGAATGTAATAGCAACAATAGCTATCAACAATGGTGTGGTTATTTATTCGTAGAAAATGTCTGTTGAATTCAACAAACCACATATTCATTTACCATCCGAACAACAACTGTCACTCACTGACACTGTCTTCGCTTACAACATCCATCTCAACTATCGTTCAGTCTGCGTACGTTAGAAGATTCATCTAACCTAACTGATGCAATTACTTTCTCATTTTTCGTTGCAATTTTCTAAATAATTCTTCTTATATGTACCTACTTTTGAATATATATATATATATATTTTCATAGTTCTTCGAATATAATTTCCGGAATTTCTCATAAATTACTATGATTTTCCGTAAATTACTTCAAGAGTTGTGCTATCTTACATTCAATGACGAAATTCAGAAATTCACCTAAATACTTACTGATATGATTATTTGCTTTTCAAGATAGGTGAGATATCGATTTGAATTTACGAACACGAAGTGCATTTAATTGCATTTTTTTCTGAAGTTCTAAGAATAGGCGATTCTTAAATTTTCCATTATGTAGTTTTATAATTTCTTCTCATTTATGCTATTCTTATAGGCGCTTTTTAATTTTCGACTTCGTGTCATCGTATATATTCGTATAATCGAAATTATTTTCCATCTTATCGAATTGAGGTGATATTTCAGTTTGTGCATTTTAAGGATTCTATGGGCGTAAAATATATAAGTGGAGAGAAGGAAATCCAAGAAATTTGAGAATACATATTCGTCCCTTGCAGTGTTTCCTTGTTATCCTTTTAGATAGAGAGCCTTACACTTCATAGGCCTGTTGCTCCATTTCATTGCGATAACCTTTTTTTTTTCAGGATATGAGAGTCGAATTTTTCATCCATGAAAACAGAAAAAAAAGGTCTTTTGGGGCCGTGATTGATGAATACCCGCTCAGTGAATTGATCCAATTACTTGAATTAAGGTTCTCATTCATTAGTGCTTTCCGAAATAAGTTTATTTAAATCTGCAAATATATTCGACGTAATGATAACTAATTACCCGGACGATATTGGGAATAGATGGAAATTTCAATAGAAAGAACAATTCGGAGGGTGATTAAATCACTCAACGACGGAGATATATTATGATTTAATATCGCATATTTTGAATTGATTTTTGTTTTTTCTCAAATTTTATATATAACTCATTAATATCTCCGAAAAAAGGGAAAATCCTCAGAAATTGGTTAATTAGAAAATCACTAAGTGAAAAATACTCTTACTAAATTATGTATATATTTTTTGTAAGTTTTACCAATTCCTAAATAAGCAACGAATAATAATTTCCCCACCTCAAATATGTAATAATACTTAAACTTACTCCCCGTTGAATTTACCCGTCCGTCCGCGGTAATTGACGGGTAATTTCATCAGTTCGGAAATGAATTTCAAACTGATGAAATCTTATTATATTTCATCTTTATTTTCTATAAACAAAACATATTTGTAATGAAATCCCACTAAATAAGCTATGTTCAGTGGAGTAATGAATTTTTTTCGGGACCTGGTTTTTGAAATCCTCCAGTTAAACGATCGTAAATAAAAGAGCGCATATTAGCATTTTTGGAGAGGGATTTTGTGGATTTGTGTTTGCTTTTGATACTCAGAGAGAGTTGTCAAATATATATATGTATATAATATTCACTTTATGAGGCTCTCATGTAAAGAAATGAAAAAAAACGTTCATTTTTCCATAGGATGTAGTGTATTTTTCTGGAAAACGCTGTAATTGAAAAAAGGCATTAGATCGAGAAAGATAAAGGAACGAAACAATGAGGGGGAAAAGTGCAAATTCCTGCTAGAAGGTGGTGATTCTATTGTTGAAAAGAGCCCACATCTGTACAGCACAGTTGGTATTGCCTATCAGATCTTTGCGAAGTCTAAGGAGTATCCTGGGGCAGCTATTGCAATCTAGTTTATATGCTTTCGACCATATCGACAAATCTTTATGAATACGTCTATTTCTTGATTGATCTGAGCATTTTATAAGAGTCATCGATTTTACTCTACGGAAGATATAGTTTTAGGATTACGTTCTATTTGAATAAGTGAATAAAAAAATTTTTAATGAACGAATGAACCAATAAATCAATTTCCTCTTCAACATTTATAGGTTTCTTGTCGATTCTTTAGCTTCTTCAAATATTGTCAGCACTCAAAGTGGCTGAAATTCATGCACTGCAGAATTCGAAGAAATATTTTAGAATAGTCGAAAGAAAAATCAACTAATGCTGCTGCATTTATGGAATCGGAAGATCGAATTGAAAAACGAATTGTTTAAACATCTTTTTTCTTCCCATTTTGTTATCTCACTGGTAATCCGAAAATGAAACATCCTGAAATGAGAAGAGCAAATCAGAGAAGCTGAGTGGATTTGAGCTTTGGCATTTACCTCATCTATAAAGTTCGATAATTTTCCGGCGAAAGATGGGGTACGGAAAATCATAGCCAGATGTCAGATGTTAGACAGCCTAACAGTTATCCTATTTTCCAAAAGATTTTCACTTCTCCTTAATCCAATCGATGTAAATGAGAGGTTGACTTGGCAAACTGTGCGCAAATTTTCTCACTTCAAGTGGGAAACGACTGCAATACGCCGTTAAACGTAATTACGGTTCTCACTGATGAACATTCTCGCATCATAGATGTGGATAGTTGAGCGCAATGATTAAAGATGTTTACGTTGACATTGAAAAGCCGGTTTTTTTAGAAGAGGAAACACCAATCGTGCACATATATAAGCAAGGTGAATTCAGTTTGTTTATTTACGCCTTCGAATAACCTGCTTATTTCGGCATAACTAACTGTTTATTCAGCATCCCACCAATTTATTGTTATAAAAGAGTTTTCACATCAAATTAGCCCATTTGTTATTATATATAAGGCCTCCTGATTTCTTGACTAAATTATCAAGTGGTCGTACTTTAAGGCTTCTTAACTCCATACTTGTAATGAAAAAAGTCGAATACTGATGAAACCTATGAATTTAATTGCTGAAATATCCCTTAAATTGAAATTCCAGCTCCCATACTGTCGTTTCAAATGTTTTTACGAGTATTTCGGGTATTTCCGATGAATTTTCCCACCTATAAGATGATCGGAATATGCTTTTCGTCAATAACTGCGTTTATCCACTAGTTGCTACCTTAGGTCATGGTTTTTTGGTAGTGCTGTATTGCTGTGAAATGAATGTTTCATATCGAAGTATCAAATTAACCGATCGTATTTGCAAACTCTCATGCCAACTATTTAAAATTTCAGTAATTATTTCAGTCGTAGCAAAATAATTCCATCAATTGATGGCGATGTTACCTATAGAGCAATTTGAGAAGGTGGGAATTGTCTGGAATATTATCTGTCTCAATCCCACTTTCTGTTATCTCCAATGGCTTATAAAAGCGTAAACAAAAAAATAAATCATGTAATGTTCCTTTTTGCACGACTCGTTATTATAGGTGAAATTTGTCGAATATTTTTGCTGCAAAATTTTAGTTGACTTCGCCAAAAATATTTGTGGAACTTCTTTTTCAGCATTGCTCAGATTTGTATAGCGTTCTGAAATGTATTCACCTCACTCTTCTCTGGTCGGTTATGCGACCTATTTTTGCAAAAATTAATTCCATCAAAGTTACATTAGTACCAATGAGCGCCGCAGTGATTCTCTTCATTGAAATATTCTCAAATTTCCTATATTTTAGCTATTGCTCTTTGTTCAACAAATGTTATCGTTTCCTTTGGTTTTCATCTTTTTCATTGTTTCATTTTTTTGCTCCTCTTTCATTGGGCACTTGCCGTAAGCTTTTGCAAGAAAACCAACTTTCATATTTAAGTGTTTATGTGAAAATGAGTGTTTACTCCTCTCTATTTGCCAATTTCAAAGTACGACGGCATAATGTTTTACTTCAGAAGCAGTAGAATGTTGAGAAAAATTGACACCTATCCAGGTAAATATGAAATGCGCTTGAAAAACTATATGTGATAAGTGATGAGGATTTGCTTGCGACAACGGTATTGAGTAAAAGAATTTGTACATTTCGTTTAATTAGTTAGTAATTTCATACGGCATAAACAGGTGATAACAGATGAACAAGGTATAATCTACTAACATAAAGAAATACCGTTCGCTAGTGCCTGTGTTTGAAATATTGGCCACTCGTTTATTGCGCACAATCATTAATTGTTCAAATATTTTACATCCATTTGGTCATTCATTTATTTGTAAGCATGCAACTCACTGAAAACACTTAAGGGTACTTGCAAAATTATTCCTTATAGGAAGCCATAAGCCAAGATTTCATATTTTATCTCATTATCTGACTACTGAAGTATCTGCTTCACCTTAAGTATCTGTTTACAAATTTCATTTTAGAACTATCCACCAAGCAGTTGCTCAAATATTGATGAGACGCTTTTCAATTTAGTGTTTCCCTGTAAAATAAAATTATGTAAAAAATGTTAAGTGAATGAAATTATGTTCGTTTCACTTTATATACCCCTTGCATCCACTCCTTCTCCCTCAAAAAATTGAAGCTCATCTCAACTTCCTTTACAATTCTACAAATTGCTATAGCATTCAGTTTGTCACATGTAATATTGCTTATATGAGGGATAAATTACTCCATATTTGTTATTGGTGGCTTTTATCTTCACTAAGCTTCTATCTTTGATGGATCTCTAAGAAGTCGCAAATCTTCGACACATTTAATTTCTACCACCAATTTTTGGTTGTTTTTTTTTCTTCCAGTAATTTATATTTCTTCCAATTGAAAATTCCTCGTTTCCTAATAATTAGTTCATTATATTTCGTGCTCATCACTATGTTGATATCATGGAGGGTGAGCATTTGTAGGATTGCCTGTGCTTCAAAACATTTTGATACTGGAAAATGAACCCTATACAGACAGGATCATGGTCGTGGATATTATAGGGAACAGTGAGTATTGCCAGCCTTAGCTTTTGTTCACCTTGATGTTTTCTCAATAAAAAGCTCTCACTTTGTCTTATTCTCTTAGCTGTTCTCGACTATGAAACATTTAATTAAACGATTGTTTAGATATTTTCTGTTGCGTCGCACAAATTTAACCAATCCTATAATGTTGTCGCTCAACAGTATTCGTTTAAAATCATTTTTTTAACACTGAGGGATCTTTCATTGAATACACAATAAGAAAAAAGTATTGGTTAGCTGAATGAATAGGTAACAAAGGAACATAAATTTATCACTATTTATTGAAGTCCCACTCCAATTCTCTCTATTTCGAAAACATACTTTTGTCGGATGTCTGACGATTGCGTACTTGACTTTTAATGATAGATGAAGTCATGAAAAAAGTTCTCCTGATTGCAAGAAAGAAGTGAATATCTCAGTGGCAATCTATTTTGCTTCGATTTCTCGACTCGCCTCCAACGACCTGTTTAATTTCGCCTCCCACATCTGCGCTATTCGCCTACTTTGATAATGCGGTCTTTCATCACTGACAGTTACGGATGTATACGGCTATGCTACGTGGATAAATCAATTAAAGGCTAAGCAATAAGTCTTCAAGTGTTTACTTTGTAGATCGGATGAAACGTCTGCAGATATGAATCAATGAAGAAAACTCATTTTACACATGTTTAGATTCAGTGTAATTTCTTTACATCGTTAGTTTTATTTCAAAGAACAAAAACTGTCATTCAATATTTCAGTTTCCAAAGAGTACGAATTTATTTTCGTCCTATATCGTATTTATTTTTCTATTTTATATTCTATTTGTTTAAAGTTGACTTTACGAATGCTACAAAATATTGTCAGAAATGATTTCTGGATAACATGATTTCTGGATCTGGATAACTTCATTTGATTATGCTAGCTCAGCCTTTAGGTTTTTCGACCTTTTATATATTAATCTGTTTCTTCCCCTAATTTCGAAGGTATTTTTCATCTTTTCATAAGTTTTCCATATTCATTTCTTCAAACAGTTCAGAATCACTATGATGACTCATCACTTCGTGCTTATCTCGTAATGACGTCCTTCTTGAAGATTTAACATTGAGAAGTTTGACGCACTCTGTCATAGACATTTTTCCATTATGCTTGACTTTCCTATAATGAAATCGATGAAAGTATTTCTCCTTAGACACATATTTATCCAAAAACATCCTTTAATATAAAGCAGACAACGGCAATATGTGCGGAATGAGAAGATGACAAGGAATTTTGTGCTGATGTTGGAGCACCATATTCATAGAAATTGTGCGCTTAAATGGCACATTGAGGCGATTTTATTAGCACAGCCATTTATTTACCCAATTTTGTGGGCAGATCCTTGTGGTTATGGCTCGAAAGGTCATAGTAATAGCCATATATTGCATTTGGTGTTCTCTTATTTGAAGTACTATCAGTATACATCGCTCTAAAACAAATTGTTTAATTTTTTCACTATGAGGTTTTCCCAGTTATTGTCTTCCAAATATTTTTCACTCTTGGAGTGGAATAAGAATTAAGAGATGAGCCGTTCTGTGTAGTTTAAGATATTTAGAGTGTTAAGATAAAGCAAAAGAATACACAAATCGACTGACGTCAAGTCACGATTGCATTTCTACGAGAATCATTTAGCATTAAAGATTCATTGTTCATTAATTTCTAATGGCCCAATTTCTCGATATTATCATCCATTTAATTTTTTTGTATTTTGAGGTACTAAGTGCACTGATTTCAACTCATTGTAAGAAAAAAGAGCGAAGTTTTTTGTAAGTTAATTTTTAAAACAACCATTGCGGTTCCTCTTCTAAGCGAATAGAGTTGAATGATGCCATAGAGCTCAGAATGAATGAATGCTTCGATCGTATATAAGACGAAAAAATGCTAAGCACTTGCATCAAAGCTAAATTGTGTGTGGGCAAAAGCGATCGACGATAAATGAACGTTATATAGCGCCTGTTCGATAGCCATTTTGTGGGCGGTGTTGTTCTTCACGGTCGTCATTGGTGGGTGATTGCTATGTTGTTTCCTAAGTCTTGATTCCATTCTCAGTCTTGATCTTTTCAATTTCATATTAAATCAGCTCTTATTGGATTTCAGGTTGTCTGAAATGGTGATTTCATGAGTCATCTTGATATCCTCGACAATTTTGCTTTAAAATCCGGGATAATTCATTTTATATCAGATAGCACTCTTTAGTTCATAAATAACAATTTGCTAGCTGTTATGTCTATAAAACTACATATTAATTCATACGTTTTCCATCCACTATAGTTAATAATTTAATTGTTCCGCACTACAATAGGCACAATCTTTTCAGCACCATTGAATCTTCAACGAGTAAACTTTTCAACTTGCTCAAGTATCAGGCAAAGCTTTTATTAGTCCCCTCACTATTATTCTATACTTAGGTAAACTTTTTCGACTACTCGTTCATCTTTTCGCTATAGAATCGTATGATCATAATTTTCCTCTCTTTCCTTAAATGTTAATATTTTGAATTAACTGTACGTATAATGTCGATAACTAACTATATGTTATCCCTAACCAGTGAGCAGATAGAATATTTCATGAGAATTTTGTTTTGTTGGTGGAATGGCTACTGCAATTATTCCCTTATAATTCACTGAAAAGCGCACAATCCTCGCTAATCTCTTTCATGCAGAATTATTTTTATTTGTCGTCCTCGTGAAAATAGCATGTTTAACTGAAACATTTAATGCGTCAAAGATCGAAACCAGTTTTGCCGATATCTTTCGTGTAGTCCAATGGGTTCAGTGGACTTCTATGGGGTGGCTGCCAAGTGATACCATAGTCATCAACGATCGCAACGTCGTTCTTCATCAGCTGACTTTCACTATAGTTCATTATGGAGATCTTTTTTTGAGGTGTGATTTACTCTTATAGTCATTTTTATTGAAAGAGAGTTATTTGGAGTGGAAATTTATTACCAGGAAATATACAGGTAAGTGAGAAATTCGACCATTCCTGGACTTATATCACCGTTTTGAAATTGTCGATTTTCATAGCACATTCAATATATTCCTTATTTTTTCCATATATCATCATACTTCACGTTCGTACGTACTTTTAGTTTCTTTTCACATTTCATATACACTAAGAATATGATACTTTTTATTACTTCAGTTCATTATTTCTATATTTTTCTCTCTATTTTTTTTCTCTCTATATATTTTTCCATTTACTCATATAAAAGAAAAAAGTAAAATTCTAGCCAAGATTGGGGACTAAACGAGAAGTGAAGCTGGAGCCAAATCAAAAATGGCCTTAACATATACTTCCAACTTAAGCAACTTTTTAAATGATCCGGATCAATATGTTTGTGTAACCAAATTATTAGTTCGTATAGTGAGCAAACTACTGAACGTATGCAGTGATGGATGCATCGGGACGACGAACGTGGTCTACGTTCACAGCAGATCTAATCAAAAGTGTCTATGTGATTGTGGTCGATCGAGGCACTTCTAATGGAGTATAGGCCAAACGAGAGCGAATGGGAAGCGGAGCAGAGCGTGCACTGGAATGAACGAGGGAAAAGAGTGACTAATGAGCCGAGTTTTCGTGGGGTTTAGGTGCATTATGATAATCTCCTAACGATCCTGCCAAATTGACCCTTGCTGCTAAAATCGTTCAGGTAATCATCTCCCCACAAAAAACACTTATAGCGCGTCGGTTGACCGTATATTTGTAGCTGTATCCATTTATGAGATTCACGAACATCGATGTAGATATGCTCAGCAGCGAAATATTCAAATTGTGAACTCTGTTTATGGTTTATAAGTTGAATCTTTTGTTTTATTGTAATTCACTGCCATTGTAAAATGACACTGTGCCATTACTGAGCTAAGAAATTCAACAAAGGGACGAGATGATCCCCTCGATGACGGGAAGGAAATAGGAAATTGGACAAGAGGCCAGAATGGGTTGAGAGTTAGAAGGGAGAGGGCGACGGGAGAAGGACCGAGCAGTCTGATTACTTAGAATGTTTCGTAGAAGAAAATGCCAACCATTATTTCATCATTCCGGTGAATTCCAGTCATTCTACAGCTGAAATTTGCCTCGCAGTGATTTGCAGTAAATTTTACGTCGTCGTTTTTTTCTTCTTTTAGATTATCAAATAGTCAGTTTTAATTTCCTAATTAATCAGTTTTAATTTCCTAGTGATAGTAAGATCTATAAATATCGTTGTTGAATATTTCTACTATGGTTTTAATCATAGCGCAGTTCATAGTGATTTTCATAGTTGGTCATATACGAATAATTTTTATTATTTAAGCAAAACGCTGCATTAATTTCCCTTATATGTTATAAAGCAAGAATTATGCATTGATTTTAACAAATTGGGAAAATGGCAAAGTACTTTTGATAGAAATTTCCAATTTTTCCCAAGCTTTCAGTTTCATTTTTAAGTGGAGAAACTTCTTTCAACTATCATTCCAAGAAAATAGATTACTCGGGGAACTGAAAAGAGTGATTCTATTACTCTCTCTCCTTTATTTCAGTAATTACTCGAATGAATCAGTCATCAAATAATATCGAAAGGAAGGAAAAATTGGAAAATATGGAAGTAATTTTCAAGGATTTTCTTCCAGTTAATTTCTCCTCAAGAGAGATTGAAAAACTCTGGAATAAAACAATGATATTTTGCGATAATCGGAATTGAATAGTTTAATCTATCTGCTTGAAATATTTGAGCGTCTCTTTTAACATATAGAAATCGTTGCATTCTTTATGAATCATCCATCATTCTTCGTAAACATTCTCGAAACGTTGCCACGTCGATTGCTCTCGTTATAAAATAATCGAAATTTTGTATAAATTGATTTGTCTTGACTTACAATATACTGTTGCTCTCTTTGAATGCAATCTTTAGCTTTATAATTCTACCATTTCTCCACTAAAATTATCCGATCTTAGAAATAAGGATAGGTGAAGCCTTTATCGTGCTGAAACCGCATTGCAGCTATATCTGTAAATAATGCTAATTGAGAGTTCCCTAAATGAGGGGGCAATTTAGAATCTATTTCATTTCAGTAATTTTTGCTCCTCTATATGTCCGTAGTTTTGCCGCGGGTAATTTATTTTGTGGATGTTTTGTATGAGTAACATCGATGGGAATTTGTATTGTATAGAGATAGCAGACGCACTGAAATACATGTCGAACTGATGATTCTGCATGTCACATAGTGAGAAAACAATGGCAGTCACTTGTTTTTTAGCGAAAATGGTAGAATTTTAACCATGCTAGAGCTCTTTATCGATAATTTTACCCTATTGAGCAACCATGAGTATAAAGCCTCGGAATGTTGAACCAGTTTTCTCTGTGACGCTCTGTTATTTGTAACTATTGAAGTCGAAATGGATGCCATAGACTTTTTATTGAGGTAATAGAAGCAAAAATTTCCAACGAAATATCACGCGGTGGCTTTTTTTGCTTCCCGGCCTAGCTCTCTTATCTTTTCTCCATCTTGCCTCTCCATCGTCCTTCAGATTTCTCATAACTCTACAAGTATCGGCAATAGTTTACTTTCGAGACCATATGATTGCTTATGTGATCATATTTCGTCTTTCTCATGAAAGTGCTTTTATCTTAAATCTATTGCCTTTATTGCTAAAATAAAAAGAAACAATTTTTCTTCTTTTCACGAGTTTGACGTGAAAGCAATGGCGTAAGCGATTCCAGTTAACATGATCATTAGTAGGGATTTTGCAAAATCTGATAAGCATGCCTGCCGTAAAATAGGCGCAATTCTGTGCGCAGTCTTTCCTAGTTAGCCTCTTTCCTAGTCCTGGTTAGTTAGCCCCAGATCAACGAAATTACTTTGGTGAAATTTAGTGATCATATACGACGAGTAAATTGCAATAGTTCTTTGGATGTTGATTTAGAGATTTCGGAACACAAAATCATGGTCTATGTTTAAAGTGTTGCGACCTGAATCATATCTTAGAGTCGACCCTATCTTTGCAGAAATTAAGAAACTTAGTTGTGAAGCAGAATGATATTATTTTTTTCTCGAAACGCCTCAATACACTTGAATTGAAGCATAGTGTCACCGAGTAGGCTATAGGATAGTTTAAATAGCAACATCAACAAAATGGATTGTGCACTATTCATTTTCTGCATTTCGCTTACTTAAATCAACCAATTTCAGGTTTTTATTAACCAGTAAGCACACTGGATAATGTGTTCATAATCATTCTTGGCTCAGTTATCCTTGCTAATCTACAAAAAGATTCATTCCCATGTTTTCCAACCTAGAACATATGAAATGAAAACGGATCATTGCAGTATATATGTGGTGCTTTTTTCCTCCTTAAATGTTTATAAATTTTACTGGATGAATCCACCTAATCTTTACCAACAAACGGACAGATAAATGCATACGCATAAACAAGCCATGCTCCTAAGAAAGCTTGCAAAATGCATAAAATAGCTACATGATGGATTTTTAATTTAGTTACATCAAGAAAATTTCATACTATCATCTGTGATTTGCAGTCTTCGACTGAAGTTGTTAGTATTTTATGACCAGCATATTATATTGGCTCTTTCCATGAGCCATTGAAGTCATAGGGTTTTTTTTTTTGAACGAATTTGATCGAAGCAACTATTTTTTCCAGGCTTATTATCATATTTTTATGGAGTATCAATGAAATCGCTATGAGTGATAAAGATATTCTATTGAACATTGAACAACGTTCTATTGAACAACGTTGCGTTGATAGGTCTGCAGTATGAGATTTTTATAAGACACAAATCGTAACAACCATCAATTCTGACGTACTCATCCTCGTTCGAAATATGAATATTGTGGCGCAAAGAGGAGATAATGAGTCATATGTTAGCCAATTTTTCCATTTGCTATAATTTCAAAGTAAAGTTCACAAGCACTATTATTTGACCTCTCTTGTATAGTTCATTGGTTATTGAACTCGTTTGTGTGTAGCATATCGCTAGGGTAAATATCGATTAGGTTTGATCATTCGATGATATGGTGGACAGAAATTTGTTTCCGCAAAACCTCTTTTATGCCAGAAAAAGAGAAACATTTTTTAATGATTATTTGCAACATTTTAGTGCGATTTGAAACATTCAACATGCTAAGTTCTAGTGAAAAGCAACGTTGCTGGAAAATGCGCTTAAATGCGAATTTTTGCTATCGATATAGTCGTAGAAACATTACCGTTGTTCCTCATTTCTCTATTTCACTCCTAATATTAGTTTGGTTCTTTCTTCTTAGGTGTCATCAGTTGTTCGCTTCCCAGCTGGTTGTTATTTGTGAAACGGCTAGCTTTATGCTCGGATGTCCCCGTATTCTAGGTCACCATCACACCTTTGATGAGTCTTGAAAGCCCAGTACTCTATCACTCATCGATGTAGAATTATTTATGTTGATTTGTTGAATTTATAGTTTAAATTTGTATTTTTACTTAAATTAAAGCTTTACATAAATTAATAATTCGAACTAAAGTTATAAAATTCAATTTATAATTTCTCATTGCAAATTTCTAACTTAAAGTGCTTAATTTCATATAGTAACCCACTCTATCGTTATTAGCTAAATGATATATAGCTGTTGCTGAATTTGGGAAAAAATTGTGCTTTTTGATCAATCACAGCAGTGTAATGTGCGAGGAAGTAGTCAGTTGTCGTAGGAGAGTTATAAAGCTTACCTTTGACGAGCTAGCGATTCTGCTGTTGTATTGCTTTTACTGATTAGAGTTCAGTTATCGATTGCTCGGATAAGCGAAGAAACATCTGAGCGCTACGAATCAAGATTCGAGCACCAGAGGTGGTTGGACTTTCGACAGTGGTGTAAATTAAACCATGAATTATCCATATAATAGTTAATTCCTGATAGTGAGAAATAATGATAGGAAAAATCTATCGGTCGTATTCTTTAGGAATGATGCAGTGGGTTATCCTCATGAAAAGCTGAATGAAAGGTTGAGAAAAACTCATTTTTGTAACCGAGAGTAAAAGCTTGGCCACAGATGTTATTGTATAAAAATATAAGGATAAAATCTATAGAAGAAAGTATCATAGTATCACTGTGAACATCATATTGGATAAAGCATAAATTCACATCATTATAAAGATCGTACCTATTGTACCCTAAGTTTAAAAATAGTCCTTCTAGAAAAATTAATTCCATTAATTATGTATGCCTACTCTCTTCGAAGCAAAAATATATCATAAATTTGATAAAATGCCTTTCTTAGTAATCTCATCAGTTTGATGAGTAGTTTCCGTTTGCACCCGACTTTTCTATTTCTCTCGAAGGAAGCCGAATTTATCAATATCGTTTACTCTTATCATTGAGTAACTTTTTTCCTTTTCTTTTGCACAAATACATTGGAAAGTTTCAATAAGCCGAAGAATATCATTAATCAACGAGAAGAAATTTCACCCCTAACAGCTGTTTCCCCTTCATCATTTCTCCCAATTTTTCACCTTTTTCAGGTTATTAGTGAATATTTACGATAATTACTCTACGATTTGAGGACTAAAACATACTGAAGGGAATTTTTCAGTTCAGTGCTTCAAAGAAAAATCCAAATTTCGGTTTTTTAAAGGAAAAATTCAAATTTGCTCTAACGAATTTAAAGAATATGAAACATTTACGTTGAAAAACTTTGAATAATTTTCTATTTATTTCCTTTGTGTAGATTTTATTGCTTAATTGTCTCGTAGAATGTTTACATTGATAGAGGTTATTGAGTAGCGGCGTTTCAACCAAGGCTGTTGACAGCTTCATTATATAATCTCATCAATTGGCAAGAAACGGAAATCGCTGCAAAGATTATCCTCGTATAAGGAACCAAAAAAGTTCGTTTAACTTCGCCTAGGCAGATTGTTCTGGATGTTGAAATGGGAAAGGGCGGATTGGTGCGATAAAGACCTTGAAAAAACAATTCAGCAACGCGCATTTGATTCACTCGATGAACTGATATGGGACGCATGCCAGTGGTCACTAAGATTTACCACCTACAACAAAACTAGCTGAAAATGGCGGCTGATGTAGACTGAGAAAAAAATACGATAGACTGTTCCTTAGTGGGGTTCAACAGTGAACGTCAAGAACAAGAGAAAGCGCTCCCAGGTCATATAAGAAGGCTATAGCGTCTTTTTAACCCGTTAAAATCATCATATTTCCGAGATCAGTCTATTCTCCACGTAGCTCCATATTAGTTTGTGCGACACAGATCCTGAAGCTAAAAAATAGTTTTGTTTCCGTATTTTTGCTTTGAACATCATTCTGCTTCATGGCCCACTGCCGTGGAGAAGTCGTTTGAAGCGACAGTGACTATTTCTGACGTAAATCACCTTTAATATAAATCATCGGCCTCTATCCAGCTGCTGAATCTATCTTCGAGCAAATAGGGTTTATTGACAGCTATTAAAGTGCTCGGCAAAGCGTTTTTTTTTTCGTTTTTTAAGCTTGCTCGTTTCATTAGTGAGAATAAATTTTCCTCGAATTGCACTCATTCTTAAACCTTGATTGCTTTTTCTCTGGAAATCTTTTTTTGACTGTTTAGGATCACAGTTACAATTCTGATTGATCGATAGAGTAGCAACTATGGTTGACCAGCAAATTTGCTTATTTGAACGATTGGAATATTCTGATTTTGATTTCTTTGCACTGAAGCCTTGATGTTGGGCTTTATTTTATTTATTCGTCTTTTAATTTTTATGTTCACTGAGAGGAAAAAATTCAAGATCTGTTCCTCTTTATGAAATCACTTTGATGACAGTGAATTGTTGGTAAGGTTCATATAAATATACTTCTCGAAATAGCATTTGCTTTTTCTCATTCACATAATGAATTATTATATAGTAATGGTATGAAGAGATATTTCCTGCTACAGCGTTTATGAGTCGATATCATCGAAGATGCCATCTTTAATCAACAGTGTTACTCTATGACGACATTCTGTCATCGTTCAACTATATATGCACTCGACTGAATGAAGAGCATGTCAATTAGAGCTCTTCACGTTTACGTGTGCCCATTGATTGTCTATATTTTTCAGGTATTCTTCTTTTTTACTATCACTTCCGAATACTACATTTCACATTTACAGATCTTTTGACGGTACCATTCGTTCTCATTCACAGTGAAAATCAAAATTCTTTATGTGATTTTTCAACAGTAATGAAGTATTATATAATCGTTGCACTACGGCTGTCATGTTTTCTCGGACCTCACCAATATGTTTGATGGATGCGAACTGTGTATATTCTCAATAAGAAGATTTCGGGACGAAATCGACACCCTGTAGGCTTACTTTTTCCACTTATCATCTCAACTTTTTCAGGAAATTCCCAGGATCTTCTATGTAAATTATTGGACGCAAGTAAATACTTCCAAAGATGTTCCTCAGAATTTGAGAATTTTTCTTTGAATTTGAGAATATTTCCTTGGGTATTTTTCTGGAATGCTTCATAAAGTCCGCGATTTGCTATGCGTCGCAAAGAGCAAATCTGAGAGGCTTGATCTGCTTTTTTTTCCACCATGTTCGACACCCTTTTTTTTGATCGCATATATTTGTGCCTTGTGTTAGAACCTGAAAGTCGTGATTTTCCACTTCACATCTGAGGTATTTTCGACTCATCGGTGCTCGGCCGTTAAACGCTGATGAAGTAATGTTTGAAAGAGGCACTTTTTTACCACATACCTATTCTCTTTCTAAGCAAACAAATGCTCACCTGTAAGAAAAACTTCCGTTTATCGACTCAAGTTTCACCTTCACATTTAATTCTCTTCACTCTCAAAATATTTCGAGAAAAATTACTAGGATAAAGTATATGGAATTTTCATATATTTCAATTGCAGAGGTTATTTTTTATTTCTTTTCTTTCGCTTTACCACAGTCGCTCATTTTACCGTTGTCGAAAAATTTGAAAGGCCGAAGCAAGAAGAGAAGATTTCCGCTTACGGAAACAGAGGAACTTAAATTTAAAAGGCCAAAAAAACTTATTTTTTTGCGGATATTTTTGCAAATTTAGCCTATAATTTCAGCCTTGACTAGTGGCATTTACCTCTCAATTTCAAGGAGAAAATTATGTTCACTTAGTCTACTTTTATGGTTCGTAATTACGATGGATGACTGACTGCCACATAAACCTCATCTGTCCTTCACCTCTCATTCGCTATCCGTTTCTGAGGCGGCTCCTCTTGGAGAGAATATCACATTTTCACCTCTAACGTTGACCATATTTCCAATGCATATTTTTTAAATTTTATAATATGCCCTCATGTAAATCGCTCAATTTTTTTTCCACATATAAGAAAGTGAGCAATTATGCGAATCGTTTCGGTGAAAATTCGCCAAAAATTAGCTGAAACGATAATTTCTCAAATGCAATCATAAAATTTGAGAGTCGTGGTGCGTATTTGCGCCTATTGCTCAGTGGATGAATGAAATTTGCTATTTTAATGAGCGGAAAATTCGCTTCACTATAATTTGCATTTAGCGCTGCTTATCCAGCAAGGTGCAAATTACACAGATGTCACTTTCGCCGATTTTTTATGCATAATAATTTCACCGATCATATGGTCGGGACTTTCGCAGACTATTAATATGCACGGACTGCACAGACTGTTAATATACACGACTGCAAAATGTCGCTGCCTGGTTCTATGCATAGTGGTGTTTTGTTTGGATTACTACAGTAGATGTTATGAAACGAAAATTTGTTTCGGATACACTCGCCTATTATCATTACCACTCGTACACCTACCACTCGGTTTTGGTTTTTCAGACTTAGTAACATTCTATGATTGTATCGACTCTCGTCGCTTTCTTGTATTTCCTACCATTTTGAATGCACCTTGCTTCGCTATCAGATTGTTGTATCTACAGAAAATTCCCGGAATATTTTTTTTTCCATTCAAACGAGGATAGTATAATTTCCAGATTGGAAATATCATTCATAAAATATTATAATTCTTAAAATGTAAACTTCTTTGAATTAATTCAACATTGAATTATTTTTAGCTTTCACACAAACACATACACACAAAAATGAATTAAATTTAAAGACCGGGCAGAGATAGGCAATGTTAAACTTTTTTAGCCACAGCAAGAGTTGGTTTTTTGTTCTAAATGCCTCATCGTCGTGTGATATTTGCGTCTTACTTAGTCATCACGTCATTGGAATCGTCTTACTTAGTCATCACGTCATGCTATATTCAGGAATCAGAGTAGCCTTTCAGGAAAAAGATGGATTGAACAATCTACTCATGTATCATTTTTTCATTTTATTGGATTCTGTGGAATTTCTCAGAAATTCTATCATTTAGATGCTAATTGTAATGCGAGAAAATGCCTTTATTGAGTCAGTAAAATTTCAAAGTTTCTCTTCGTTACTCTCCAATTTTGGTTCCTTTTTTTGTGCATTTTTTAGAGTCAAAAGGGAGGGAGGGTGAGGAGGAATTTGCGTTTACATGCAAATAATACAAAATTCAATTCTCATATAAATGTATTTGTATCTATCTGTTTATTTATTCGATGATGGTCACCTCAACAGGTTAGGTAATTTATAGGCTCATTTAAGCCAGCAAAAATTTGCACATATTTCCAGCCAGCCGGTTCACTGGCATTTCACCATAGACTGAATTGCAACATAATGAGAAAAAGACGTGTTTTCCTCCCAAAAAAAGCGTGAATACTGCCAGTTTTTTTCGCTCGTTTGCGATCTACAATGCTGGTTTAACCGTCGAGCGGCATGAAAAAAGCGTGTTTTAACACTGGCAGTGGTGACATGCCCACTTGAACGTGTAGAGACGCTGGGATAGTCGAAGTGGTTTATTGGGAAGCACCACAGCAGCCCCAAGAAGGCGTAGAAACGGCGGGGGGCGCAAGGTACCAGGAAGACTGACGATCGGGAGGTGTGGAATAGAGAAGGATGATTCTGAAAGTCCGGAGCCCGACTTATACAGGCCTCAGTTAACGCAAGAACACCTGAATCGATTTTTTGCATTGCACAAAGTACAAGCTCATTTGCCTTTTGGTTTTCGATGGACTGATCAAGCCGAACAATTGAACAGAGAAGTTACCTGTCATTTTCGTGCAACATGTTTTGCTAATTTATGTTTTGTTGATTTACTTGGACCTCAAATTGGACAGCCATTTATTGTAGATTGCTGGGATTACTATTTTCTTCTTAGTTCTAGAAGATGTTATCTTATAGCTTACTTCCAGCCGTTGTCTAACACCGTACTTCCTTCCATTGCCCTTCGATTGCCTACTGTTCGTTTTTGCGCACTTCACAAACCTTCCAGTTCGCCCGTTTATTCAAACCTCTATTAGAATGCCGATTTATTAGAGTGTGGTCCTTCATTATCGATGAAGGCCTTCGATTTTCTCGATTGATTTTTTTCCAAGTATTTCCCTTCTTTTCGTTATCTTCACCCGGAACGTTTTCTTATCTATTAGATGCCTTCAAAACTTAGTGATATTCGAAATTTGTTTGATCAAAATCCTAATGTTATTATTTGGAAGTTGATTCCTCTAATGAGAGAATATTTCAAAATTCCACCTTTTCACTACGAATATTTCAAACACTTCTCAATAAATCGTTATTGCTTTTTTGAAGTTAATTTATTTGACGGAACGCGTATCCGATATATCCAAAAACAAAAAAGGGTAACTATTTTTTTTACTTTAACAAAAAGTAACTTTAAGTAACTTTAAGAAAGAGTAACTTTAATAAAAAGAGTAGAGTAACTATTTTGTGCCATATATATCTCGATCATTTTATAGTATCGTACGATTTGATTCGTACGATTTATCGACGCTTCATATTTATCCGTTTTTAATTGGGCTCCATATTTTATATCGACTCGAATTGCTATACGATTTTCCCTAACGATATTACTTTTAATTCTCGATGATAGTGAATAGAAGTGATTTTCATTTTTTTGTGTTACATTGTAAGGGTAATTTCGAAGAGTGCAATGACTGAGTGATGCGTTGATTGATGTCGATCGGTGTGTGTTCATTGAGAGAGCACAACGTCTTGACGATCACATCTAGCACATTTACTGCAATTTTTGTAAATGTGTCCCGTCTTAGTGACATTCCGATTTCCTTTGTCATTTTTTCCCCCACCCAATTTTTCCGCATCGATGATTGGAAATATATTTGACAACGATGAGCAGTGGCCAATTTATTAATTACCATGTCGAGTAGAACTGAGATATTGCATCAATCGCTATCTGTTTCATTGTCATCATATATAACTTTCGTGATATATTATTCCGAAAAACTTTGTTCTTGAAAGGTGAGTTAAGGATTCGGGGTCATAATAAAGGATTTAATCTTTATTTAGTACGAAAGCTATGTGGTACTTTCAGTGATTCGAAAGGTGAGTTGAGGATTCGATGTCCCAATAAAGGATTTAATCTTTGTTTAGTACGAAAGCTATGTGGTACTTTCAGTGATTTGGAAATAGCTAAGAGTGTGATCGACGAGTATCGCAATTCGTTTCTTTCATTGTTCCATCGCTATGGTTCGTAATGATTGCATTTCAAAGTGTTCATTGTTTATATTTTTGCGATCTAAGTATTTATCCTACTTCCTATTTGCCAAACATTCAAATTCGATCTTTTTATGTCTCATTTTTCCATATTTTTGGAATATTTTTTTTCGCTGAAACTTTGGAATTATTTTTCACTAATCTTCTTCTCCACAAGAGCTCGAATTTTTACTTTAAATGTTTATTGCAATAAAATTCCCTCTGAGAGAATTTTCTCTATTTTTAACTCATCATTTCTCTTAATCTTAATGAAATGATTTTTTGCAAAGATTTGACTAAATTTTTCCTCTCATTTTTTCCGCCACATTGAGTGTTTTTGCTTTGTTTTCTGCAAAATTATTGCCAGGAGAAGCTACGTTGAGATGACTTAAGGTTCTACCCGAAGTCCGACTTTCCTTTTAGGCGTCTCAAATGGCAAGCGCAAGTAATTGAAAAGAAAAGAAAAAAGTTGCCAATATTAAATGCTATACGATATGAAAAACCCAAAAAGTATGATCTTCTTCATTTATTTTACTCTTCGATTTATATATACCTCATGTATATTATATTATAGTACATATAAGAAATACTAACATATACAGTAGCATATACTCTCTATACGGTATTTGTTAATATTTATACGGTATTTATACGATATTTACGCATTTGAAGATATATATGACTTTTTCTTCGTTATCTATATTCTCTTTTCGCATGAATTTTTGGAGTATTATTTGAAATATTTGATGGAAATTATTTGCCTAATGTATGAATAGGCAAAACTTCTCATATAAGTGGAAATAACTGTGTAAATTATCCTTTGTAATTGTTGGTTTATTAAGTCAAATGCAAATTTTTATAAATCGAACATTGATAATTTGCGGAAATTCTCCGTAATATAATTCATTTTTCATAAGGAATTTAGCGCGACGTAATAATAACTATCGAGAATTTTAATTTTCCATAGATTAAATAAGCTTATTTTTAAGGATCGGCTGGAATTTGTTGAAATAGCTTCGTAATTTTGCCTAGTTAAGTAAACTATCCAAATGATGATCACATAGAGGAGTGTTGACGACAGATTGTTGGATTAGAGGGGGATCGATAACGTTTCATTTTCAGCTATGAATTTAATGTTTCATCGTTAGCGTCAGAAAAAAAACCCTTAAGACTACGGGTGATTTTACTTCTATTTCATTTTCGCTAACAAATCAATCGAATCATTTCTTTTTCCGCTTCTTTTTTGCCTCATTAAGAGAAATGAAAGTGAAATTTCCAGGAATTTTTCTTTGCTCTCTCCTATAAAATGAAATGAATAAAATTATCCTGAGAATTTTACTGCGTTAAGACCGTTTTTAGTTCGCTCATTACAACTGTAATTTTCACAGCTATCAATAGTTAATAAATTAAGTGGAATTCTTTAGATTATCTGAACTAATTATTGGTGCATATTCGTTATTTATTTCTTAATTAGTGTATAATAAGATTGGATCGATTATAGAAGATATGCTAATCGTTTCATATGCGAATTTGATTTCATTGGATATTTGTCGATCAAATCGAATGCTGATGGAAGCTATGATTAGTATAGGTGCTAGAATTTTCTAACTCTAAGTTCAAGCTTTCCCAAGCTGAAATTATTGAGTAAGGGTATAGGTAAATACGTCTTATAATGAACGATCGGGACATTGCAGTAATAAACTTTGCAAGTACCAATTTAATGAGATTTTTCGTTGAAAACTGCAATAATTTAAGGAAAATCTTAGAGAAATAGCCATAAATAAAGCTTACGTTTATAATTTTCATATAATTTCATTCAAAAATTAATCGTTTCTTTCTCGAAGTTTTTTCTCAACTTTTATTTCAACTCATTAAACTTTTCTTCCGTTTATTTTTAACTTAT
Organism: Parascaris univalens; assembly: GCA_037576465.1. Taxonomy (NCBI): domain Eukaryota; kingdom Metazoa; phylum Nematoda; class Chromadorea; order Rhabditida; family Ascarididae; genus Parascaris; species Parascaris univalens. The sequence goes on from CM075173.1 coordinate 34,193,922, forward strand.
TCAACATGGGATTTTCTATACTGAGCTCGTTGATCCGCGATACGTAATTTGCAAAATATCAAAACTTTATCCGACGTATGATTTAAGATTGGAGTGGCACGTGCTGTTTATGATAACGAAGCCGAGTGGCCGGACGAGCTTGCTTTCAAACGAGGCGAGATATTGCGTGTACTCGACGAGAGACCTTGTAAGCTTGATCAGCTCGGTTGAAAAATGGACAAGTTCACAGTTTCTTGAATTATCAACAACTATTAATCGTTAGGGTTTTTACTTCGGCAATTATAGATCGATATCGATCAGATATAGATCAGCCATAGTGATCCACGAGTTCTTGATCTAAATTATGTAAGGAACTAACCGAGCATCTTGTAATTGCAAAATGCTCCAAACTGAGTTGTAATATGACCAATATGTCAAACAATTCTTTATTCTCATAATCTTGCAACGTCTCTTTCTCCATAGAGATAAATCGACGATGGTAATTTATGGGCAGAGTCCTTCACGACTGATAATTCTTATGAAAAGTCATTGATACTTAAATAGTTTCAAATTTCCAACGAATTACTGTCACACTGATTTGATATTTTGACAATATGAATGTAAAGTATGAACTGTTGAGAAATATGGGGAATTTAAAAAAACGTCTCGCTTCATATTCTCATCAAATTCGGGAAAAATTTTGATGAAAATGTATGCAAAAAAAATGGCCGTTCATTTATTGTCTCTTTAATTATAAACTTAAAAAATAAAATAAATTAATTAAATTAATTAATTAATTAAATATATCAGTATAGTAAATATATGTATTCACTATACTAATGCATATTTGTGTATTAGTATGGTATAGTATATGTGTATATATGTATACTTTAAACGATGGTAGCATGAAATATTCGTGAAAGTGGATAGTTTCAGGTGCATTTATATGATCGTCATTTCTCGATAAAATTAAGATGATTGCTTCAAAATCCTGGATTCATTTTTGTTTTCTCCGCTTATTTTTGGAAATTTTCCCAATACTTCTGAAAATACTAATTTATTTCTTTTAAATTCCTATGATATTACAATGAAATTCAAGATGAAAAAAGAAAAATAAAATCGAAAATAACTGGCTCTTAGTCGAGCTTATCTCTTTCTATTTTTTCTCACTCGTGTTCATTTACTTTCTGGATATGTCTTGCTCATAGAAAAGGAAATTCCATAAAAGTTCATATTGTCGAATTTATGCAACATTACTACCTCTGTCGGCTGGAAGAAGAGAGGAACGGGTTGTGGTGGGAAGGCAAAAGGGGGAATATAAGATGGACTCTGGTATGGAAATCGTCTAATTTTTGTGTTACCTTTCTACGAGGCAAATTTTACATGTTGTGTTCATTGAGCGTACGCAATCCCTGTTCAATAAAAAACTTCGAAATTCGAAAAACCTTCACCTAAATGATTCTTGCAATTTTCCTTTCAACGAGCGACAAGCTTTCCTAATGTGTTTCATTCGCTGGTTTTTTTCGTGCAAAAATATGCGATGACGCTAAATTTAGATATATTCTCGATAGACGACGATTGCTCGAGTGTATAGTTCCTTGGAAGAGAATTTGTTAAGTAATCCAGACAATTTTTTAATACTATCACATATTGTCTAATCCTTAAACATATCCAGAAAGATGGTTTAATGTAAGCTATTAAGTGAAACTTCAAAATATTCAATAAAATCCATTTTTCATTAGATATATTTTGAGAAATTTATTATTTCCATCGATGAAAATCTCTCTTTTTTTATGAATTTCCTTAAAGAATTTCTATGAAATTTGTTGGAAATTGTGTAAGCGTATGAGTGAGAATTCCTCCATTTACATTTATGTAAAGCAAAAAAAATGTCTTATATATTGGAAAAAAGAACTTTGAGACGAAAGCTCTAGAGGTAATGTTGTTATCATTTGTGAGTAAGAGAAAGAAAGAAAACTAGTGCATATCATTCGCGTCATCAAACGTATAATATGATGCGACTATTTTATTGGATGAATCATACAAATGACCCCTCGTTGGTATGTGATAATATGTGGATTTGTTTTCAGCGCTAGCAATAGTGGAAAGGGATTCCGTTTAGCCAATTGTCTCAAAAAATCTCTGAAATCGGTTTCTTCTATGTTAAGAAGTTTCACCTATATGCAGGTATCAAATCTGTATAGTAGAAAGTTTCAATGGCAGAACGATAAACCCTCATCGAATTTCACAATATTTGCCGGCGTTTTGGGAACGACGGTTTGTGACATATAATATCCTCCATTGTCGAGCTTTTGATTCTCAAACAAAGCTTTATATTTTAATGGTAATTTAGCGAGTGATAGTGACTGTAATTTGCTCATCACTGATCGGAAACGGTCTCCTCATTAATGAGAAGTAGGAAACTAATCGGATTGGCTCTAGACCATCTTGCTTTCCTGAATGTTTTTCTTCATTTTAAGAATTTTTCCATGTCCTTTTTTTTGTTAGCACAGTTCATCAGCCTTTCTCCTCTTCTTCTCTCTCCTTTCTTCTCTTTCCCTCTGAAAAGAACAACGATCACCCCCTTCGACCACCTGGATCAATAATCAGTTTGCAATCTGGATCAATGATCTATCTGGATCATTTACCTACGTTGAGAGGTGAAATTTCCTTTATGTAATTCTTAGCTGCCGGATCTTTGCACCTAATTACCGCCATCGCTATCATTGCAGCTGGTTCTTGCCTTCAAAAAACCTAAGTTATGCCTTCGTGAATGAAAAAAATTCTCTTCAAATAATTCGATAATGATTTTTGCGGTTATTTCTTGATGAGTTCTCCTTCCGTTTTCCTCATATTTTCGTCAATATTTTTGAGGACCACTAAATTGACGGAGCTTCTGCAAGACACCATCTTTATATCATAGTAAGTTATTGGTAATGTTTTCTATTATCTTGGAGTTGAAGAGGAGGAGGAGGGGGAGCGGCTGAAACAATGATTAAATCACGTTCATAAAATGTTGCTATAGCACACCATAACAATGAGATGTTTAATGGCTATCGAACGTCACATTTTATGTGCGTCATGCCTCCTACATTTGTGTACGCATCTCCGTAGCCTTTCAAGTAGTATCACTAACGTTTAACGTATTCGATACAGTGCATTTTGCTATGTCGTCTTTTTTTTTTCAAATTTTTCATTCCATTTCATCGTTTCTCATTAAAATGAACCCCATTATCTTAACGTAAGTGAAATTACTGATATTTGAATAATTATATATAATAATTGAATATAATAATTGATAATTGAATATATTTAACATATTCGATGGTTTTTTAATCATTAATTTCATATGGTTTAAAAATTTCCATATTTTTTTACCTTTAAAAGTTACCTCATGATGAGTAATTGTCATATTGATTGGTATAAAGAAGGTAGTAAGGTATAAAGAACATATATGCATTATCGCTATTATCGCTATAGAATTTTATATTCAGATTGCGTCTCTCACCTCATTCATTGAAATATTTTGATTATTTCCGATAGGGTCGACCAACCAACCGATAGGGTCGACCAACCCTTCAAGGGTCGACCAACCAACCCCTAAATTTGAAGCAACGTCAAATACTATGTGATAAATGTGATGATTTATTATAGGTTTATTTCTTTGAAATTATTGATTTAAATAGCAGTAGATAATAGGCAAATTTAAGGTGCGAGTGGGAACGAGTCACATTCAGGTTGGTGGTATTGCGTAAATAAAGACGGACAACGTGGATTGGTGCCATCGAATCGACTCCGCATGATGCATCGTTTCGATAATGGTGACACCTACAAGGTAGATTGAACGATTCGTTTTTTCAAGAGAGTTTCCATTTCCCCTTTTTCAGGTGTTGTTGAATATATGCAAGTATTATTCCAGAGGTCATTTTGATTTTAATATTTTCGGCTTTATTGTATGATTTTAAGGTTACTGAATCAATCTTCCGAAATACCTCATAGCAATATGCAGCTGTTCACTCCACTTTGTCCTGGTAAACCATCTCATGCGCCATTTTCGCCGTATGGAGCCAGCATTTTTTCTTGTCAACGCTTTCACTAATGATCGTCGTCCGGCTAGGTAATGCAAGTACGTAAAAACGTGTAATATGAAGTAAGGATTATTCCACCGGGGAATCATTTTATTATTTGTTATTCATTCCCAATGAAAGTATTATGAAGTGTGAAAAGAATTTGTACATTTGATTGATGCAACTTTAGCGGCACATATAAAAGGGAAGTGAGATTATGATGCTTGGAATCCTATTCGTCGAGATCTAATTGATCGAAATAATTTTCTCTATTTTACGTAAAATTTTCCAAAAAATTTCCGATAGAGGCGATAGAGTGGGAAAAAATTCGCATATAATTGTCCACATGCAATAGAAAATATTAAGAAAATAATTCAAAGTTGAGGACGAAATGAAGGAAAATAAGCTGAAGTAAATTATGCAATAATGCCAACTTCTAAACTCATTTTTCATACCTAGAAAAGCAACGTTGATTATTTGCTATGATAACTGCTATCGAAATATGTTCGTAGTTTAATTTTTTGGTAATTATTTCTCCGCTGAGAAATTTGAACCATTCGTCCAACCACGTGAAAGTAATTTGCCTCATTTTCTTAGAGAATTTCTAAGTTGTTTTTTTTTACTTCGAAATTATTGAACCCATCAAATTTGCCAATTCAACAAGACGTGAGGATACTTATTAAAAGCTTGATATATCACCTAATCTTATATGAGCCAGATGATTATCGCTGATGCTTCTCCATGCCAAATGGCAACACATGTTTGTAGTGGCTATCTCGAAATTAAATAAACGACTGATGAAACACAAGAAAACGTCGCTGATTTAAGCAGGATATGCATTGTTCTGATCATTGCAGTATTTCAATCAATTCGTTCATATTTCTCCTGCTTTGTTTAAAATTTTCAACGACGACTTTTCCACTCAATGAACGCTTAAAGCAATGAAATTATAGAGGTAGGAATGGACGAATTAGTTATAACTTCCACAAAACAGTTAATTCTCATTAAGAAACAAGTAATAATTTCCGGCAGTGAATCACAAAACGTCGAATTATTTCCCTATTGATCCTTTGCAGCTTTTTCTTTTAAAAAAGCATAGTCGCCGCAGAGTGACTGTTACTTGGATCAAGACTAGTTGCTCGACTGTTAGTTAGTACGAAATTTGAGAAAATGTGAATGTCAGATACGTTTTTTATTGCTTTTTTCCATACTTTGGCATCATCAAATCATTGCTTACAATAAAGGGATAGTTCTATTGAAATGCACATCGTTTATCGTTAATTTAAATTCATAATTAAAGGAATAGATGAAATGCTCGAACTTTTTACTATGAAGAATACTGGTTTTAAAATTAATATAAAGTTTGAAATATATGATGTTTAGATGAGGGTATCGATAAAGTATTCGACTAATCTCGGCCTTTTAGTCGATATCTATTCTGTTGCATTCATCGTTGAGTTGATTTTTTTCTTAGTTCTTTCATTAATAAAATTGCCTGATAAGTGGATATAAGTACAAGAAACTATAAGAAGAGATATGAGGATCAGAACTTAGTCGTTTCCACTGTTGAGTGATTTACCTTTGAAGAATACCTTCAACGGCGAAAAAGGCTTCCCACATTCTTACATAAAAATGTCCGTTTCCTGAAAAATATACCATACCATCTACGATACCATATACCATACCATATACGATACCATATACCATACCATATACGACATATACCATATTCTTACATAAAAATGTCCGTTTCCTGGAAAATCCTGTTTTTTATCAGCCAAGTGGAGGGAAATATGCTCCAGGAAATGTGCTTTTGCATTTTGCTTTTTAAATTAATGATCTCAAAAATTACTGGGCAAAGAAGTGCCCGTAGAAGAGTAGCTGGATATAATAAAATGCTTATCAAGTATCTTGAAAGAATTTTCTACCAAAGAATTCACTTTTCTTCTATTCTGGTAATAAATGTAATTAAATGAATATAAATCAACGACGGATATGATGGATAATTGTTCATTTAAGTTAAGATCGTACAATTTAATGCAATAAATCCTCTTTTTCTAAATGTTTTTGTCGTCTTTCAGTCTTTCTTTCAGTCTTTCATTGTTTAATTTCGACTATTCAGTTCATTAGTAGTGAATTCATGGGAAGATTCATGTGCTCTATTCTTCCTTTCTTTAATTCATTATTATCCACTATAGCTTTAGTGTTTAACTCGATACTTTTGTAAACGTTTGCAAGATTACTTTTAGGTTTTTATCGACGTTCTAGTGCATTATTAAAAACACCTGATCCTTCCACGTTTACGGGTCAAAGGTCATAGTGCATTAGTAAGGTCGTAGCTCTTAGGTATTCTTAGATAATCAGGTAGGGAGATAGAAGGGGTTATGAGAGTGAATGATGTGAAAGTGCGTTCCGGCCTACATCGATAAATATAAGCGTCTTTTTTCTATACGATCTTCATTCACCGTGTTAAAGCACTTTAGTATCTCGGATCGAAAACGACGAGAAAAAGCGCATCGATGAAGCTTCTTTCGATCTGTTGCATCCGTTCTCTTATCGTTTCGTCTTTGTAAATGCATTCTTTCACTCATATTCTCTTTGATGTTTGCCTTTATAGCTATATTTACTGTTATTATTGGTATCATTATCTTAAATTTATTTTTACTTTTATTTCTGACATTATTTGCATATGGTCATTTTTTTGATGAAAGTGTTTTATAATTTTTGCTATAATGAAGTCGTTGTTCACATTCAATATAGGCGTCCTTAGTAGCTTTTGGGCGATGTGTCCATCTGTTTCGTCCCTTTTTTGATCAAAAACGACTCGACCAGGGGGGGGGGGGGGGGGGGGGGGGGAATCGGCGAAAAAACTTCAAGAAATTTGAAAAAGGTGGAACGGATAGGAAATGAGAGCAGTGCGAATATGATTTCGCCCTGGAGATACGACATCAAGTATATATAAGCTTAGAACCTCTAAAGTCTAGAAGATTGTTTCTCCCTTCTTTCTATTCTCTAATACGGGCGTTTTGCCTTTCATTTCCATTTCGCCGCTAACATTTTCCCACTTTTTTTTCTCACGTTGAAGGGTTTGTGATGAATAATGATACGAGGCATTGCTTTTTTAGCATAAAACTTGCAAATTTTGCACTAAATTTTGCAATTTTAACAATGACAATTATGAATAACATTACATTATGGATAATATAATACACATATGTTAAATGAAAGGATATATTTATGCAGTAATTGCAATTTCTTCCTTTATGGAACGAACACTATACCATTTTTGTAAACACTCACGTAGAGATTACTTTCATAGCGAATAAATCTTTCTTTCCAGAAAAGGGCGAAAGTATCTGGAGGGAATTTAGGGCAAACGAATTTAGGGCAAACGCTATTCATATATAGCGATTTCAATAATTTTTCATGTAGCGTATAGGGAATAGTATAAAATCCTCAGCGTACGTATCCTCTTCGTCATTTTAATTCTTCCTTCTATGAGTGTAGTTGGAAAAATTGCTTGAGAGCATTAAAAGTGCTACTATTACATGGAAATTGCAATCATTTCATAAGGCTATCGCTTCTATTTCTGTATTCTTTCTTATGAAGGCTGAATTTAGATATTAGAGGGCAAATTTCGCATATTTCCTTATGTTTTTGTCGTTTATCGTTTCATGATTGCATCAACTGTTATGCAGTATAGAGGTATATTTGAAAGAAAGTCGAATCGACGGAAAAAGTATATTGTTATTCACTTCGACACTTTAGAAAATGCTATTTGCTCTGATCAATAGGTATTCGTTCACTTACGTAAGGGGACACGGGTACGTAAGAACGTAATGATTACGGCGATCGCTTACATAAGTCGGTAAATATTAGTACTTGAATGCCCATTAAACATAGCCATGAATTTTAATGGTACGATTGCATTATGCTAATATTTTATCGTTTTGTGGATTTTTCAATGAAAAATTTTCCTTTGACCTGGATAAGCGATTGAAGCAAGCATTTCGTCGGAAAATGATAATTCAAATTAATTATTTAGCCCATAGAAACAATAGTTTATTTTATTGAGACAGTGGGTTTGTATGGAAGTTTCCGCTTTTTATGGTAATCTACAAATATAGTTCAACAACACTTTATTGCATTGTAATCTGACTTCTGCCTATAAAAACCATCTGAAACTATTGTAAAAAAAACTTATCAATATTATCATATCAGTGATCATAGCTTATCGTAGCGTGCAATATATAACACTTCCACAGTGAGTAAGTATATTGATCGACGTATTTGTCATTTCCAATACCCTTTGATGACGGTGCTTGAAAGATTTAGTGGTCACTCCTTGGATATATCATGCAGGCAATTACTTCATATTTTAAAAAGTACCTTCAAAATTTACCTGAATGAAAGGAGCTCATTCCCCACCCATATTTCTTTACTTCCTTCTTAGAGGAGATAATTTTTCATATAGTTTTTTTTGCCTTCGAACAAATATTTTGCTTATTCCACAGATTTTTCATAATTGGATAACTATTGGCTTATGAGTCTTTAATTATCACCCAGAGAGTGATCCAAAAATATCCATAACTTATTGATGCGACTACGATATTTATTTTTTATTTTCATATTTTCTCACTATTTTATTTTCAACTCGTCTTTATTTGATTTTTCCTCTTTGGTATAACCTAAATGTGATGAGCAGCAATTTAGTAGTGCCAAAATTCACAAGTGGAGATGATTTGGCCATCTTTTAACGCCATTATTCAAGATGATGGCGCGCCTGCTCATTTTCGCTTGACGGCACTTATCGTTTACGACGAAACTTTCTTTGCAGCAGGTGAGTTCCTCAGCATTAATTAGTCGCTGCGCTCATCCGACTTATGGGGGCCTAGTGAACAAGGTTATTCTCGAAGAGAAGCTTATTGTAATCGGCGAATGGAAACGGCGTATTTTTCAATATATGATATTATTTAGCTGTTTTTTTTTTACTTCGTATCGTAGTGTTGGTGTGGGGTTGAAGAAATGATGCAGCGTTTCCTGGAAGTCATCACAAGTATCCAAAAGAACAAGCGAGAAAGGATCAAGGATATTGTTCAAGTTTCCTTCTTTATATATGCAACACTTGATCTGATTTTTCTAGTATTGCTGCATCGCTCTCGATATTTCTTACAGCGATATTTCTTATATTTCTTACAGCGATGCTTTCTCCTCTGACTGTTTTCCCATCTCCCATCGTACTTTAAAAGAAACGTGTTATTTTAACACGAGCAGATGGCCTTGTTGTTGCTCAATCTGTTGTAATATTCATTACAATGTAATTATATTACCACATTATTTAGAGGTCTAACTTTTGCGGTAAAACTATCTTCCACTATGTATGGAGGCATCTAAGACAGCATCAAACAGCTATGAGTGTGCTGATTTTTTGCTTTTATCGTCTGTGATAGGCTGCCGTCGTTTAATATTACCGTTTAACGTGGACTATCCGTCCGTCTTTGTCGCTCTTTCTTGAGGGATAAGAGGTTGAAGATTATGGAAATACTGGGAAAATGGTCCTGTTTCCAACATCAATATTTGAGAAAGAAATGCGCTAATGCAGGAAAAAAAGCGTCAGTCATAAGTGCAGAGGTATAGAATTTGCAAATTATAGTTGTGATCATTTCAACCGTTCAATGCCAAAGTTCAGTATATGCGATATATTGTGATGCATCGGATTTATAAACGACTTAATTGCATCATATATTTTTTTCAAATCTTTCATAGTGTTCTTCACTAGCCAATATATGTGCGTTCAATTGGCTGCGTGTGATTTTAAGCAAAAAAGTGAATAGAAGGAATTTGCTATTGCAATAATAGAAGATGTTCATCGCATTTTAGGAATTTTTTCCCAAAACTGCGCTTTTTAATTCAATTTATTCGCATTTCGATAAGCTATCTTCGTGAACGTTTCAGTGAGGATGATTTTCCGTATTTGCGAAAGTTTGTACTCTTAATAAATATAATTTCTATACGCATATCATAGCCGTCGTCCATATAATTGCAAATCAGACGAAAATCCCTCTATCTATGAGAAAATTCACTCTTTTAATGCATTTCTTCATTTCACTATTTAGTTTCTTCAAAATTGATTTTCTTAATTTTTCCATTCCAAAAAATTATCGCAACTATTTAGTTAATCATCATTAAGTATACAATTTTTATTTCAACGTCAGCAAAAGACAAGAAGATCTCAACGCTGTAATGCTTGTCCACCTCCCTGTAGTAAACCGATATCATCAGTAGCAGTGAAAGAATGGAAATTCGGAAAAACAGAATAATTATTATGTATAAACTTTCTTCTTGGCGAATTTTTTTTAATGCAAATGAAGATATTGTTGAGGGGAAAGTCTAATAATAGCAAAAATCAGAAACACTCATATCATATTATCTCTTACATTATCAGGAATGTTATCATTATCTTTCCCTATTAAGCCCTTTATTTTTTAAAGTTCTTTTCTCGTTTATTCTATAAGTCTCTATATTTCATTTCCTCTATTCTATGAGAGGTTCTTTTATTAAAGAATTCTGTCATCTTTGCTTTTTCTACTTCACTGATGGTACCTATCGTTGAAGAGTATGATATTTTTGTCTTGGAAATTCCGCTTTTTTTGAAGAACATGGATTCCGTTCCATCCAGAAAATCCGGAAAAATTCGCTCGTATAATTGAAAGGAAAAAGTTATTTTTCTTCCAATAATTCATCGCAAATTAAATAGCGATAATGCATTACGCCATGAAATTATACTTGAGAAGATTGAGAGAAAAATGTGAACGCATATTTTTTTTAGATCATTGAATTTCATCAACGTTGAACGATTGCTACTGCATTTATGCACATTCCATTACGCTTATTCATCTCAGTATAAGTGTTTTTTTTTTGCTTCCATTGTCATCCATTTTTAAGGTAAATGAGGCTAATTTAGCTATTAAGTTGGTGAAAATTCGATTGTAGTTAATGATATCGAAGTAGTTCTTCTCAGGTTTTGTTGTGATTATTTTGAAGAACTTGTCAAGTTCTTGAAGTAAAGAAGTAAAGTAATTTTTAGGATCGAATTCATCGTGGAACGTCACTAATATACCACTAAAGTGATCGTTTAGTTGAATGATTTATAGTGTCACATGAAAATGCTGAAGCAATTTTCTCGCTTATTCTTATCGACCTTGCGCCATTTCGTTTTCCCTTAGCAATATGCCGAAATTACACCCTGACAACGCATCCCCGTATCTATAGAAGAAATGAATTCCATTAGAAATTCGTTATATTTTCTTCATAATTATGCGGATTATTTGCCGTTATGTCTATTGTATTTTCGAATTGCTTTGTTGAAATTCCTTTTTACGAATTTTCCATATATTCCTCGTAACTAAGCAGATTGTTTTTTCCATACCGATGTATTTTCGATTTCTTCTTCCATCAAACGTTTTGGTATAATCCATAAAATTGACATTGAAATGAAAGAAATTGGAGTGGTGGGTAAATTTTAGAGTAATATACGGTGCACTATTAAGATTTTCGGAAATTGTATGAATATCAACGTCAATTATAACATCGTTACTATTATTATATTAATTCATTCGAATATTATAGCTTTCCTTCTTTAATTTTTCCATCGAATTCTTCCTTAATATTATATTTCGACAAAGAGTACTACTTAAAAGTGAGCTTACTTCTGTTTGGAAATGCTCATAGCATGAAGAGAATACTTTAAGTAATTCTGGAAAAATATATATTAATTGCAGTTTGATGGTTCGTTTCCATCTCAGTTCAAATAAAGTAACGTGAAAAGAAAACAGACGAACGGTTTCCATCAAATTTTCGATAAAAATTAAAATATTCACATTAATTCATATATTAACTGCTTTAGATATTATTCGCCGCATATTATTCGATTTTGGATGTCTACCATCTATTTCCATCATTCGCTACCTCATTTATATTTCGTGACGTTTCAAAAAGGTTGACTGAATCTACCTCAAGTTTTTCTATTAGCTTTCTCAATCGATCATTATCGATAACTCGTTTTTCTTTTTCTTCGAACTAAAATTAACTAATTGACTTTTATCGGTGAGTGACGATTATCGCGGCACACAAATACCTCTGTCCGAAGCAGTGGAACAATAATTTGTTCATTGTATCTTAGGTTGTTCTTAATAAACGCCATTAGGGAAGCATTGATTTACCTATTTTGGGAGTTGATACCGTGCAGGTAATCTATATAATGAAGGTGATCAGCGAGAATATATATCTGTATATGTGCTTCCTCTACGATTAAGGAACGAAAAAATCGTTAGATTTGCATCAGTTTGCGCATTACTTTATGAACTAATAATTCAATTTATTTGTGATAGGAATGCGGAGTAACTTTTTTACTTTTTTGGCTGTTTGTTACTCCGACCATATGAATTGCAATATGTAATTTTTGCAATATTAGCGTAACTCTTGATTGAACCTAACAAACAGTACAGATATCGATCTCATTCAATTGTGGTTAGCCAAATGGTGATCGCTCATCTTTTCTCTCTTGGCAGGTACTTGTCGAAGCTGGCAGGTTGGTACACATGTTTACATCGATAATAATGCAGCAAGCACAACCAGCTAAACTCTTGGCAGTATTGTATTGTTGTATCGTTCACCCTATACGATTGCTTAACGCTTTCTTCTCCTGCTTCTTAGTTTATCTTCTCCACTCTTATATCCTGTTCTCTCTCGATCTTCACCTATACATTCCTGGCAATCAATAGATATCAATATTCGTTATCGATTTGAATGAGAAGCTTACCTCTTTACTTCTTATAGTCTGTTCTTCTATGTAACGAAATTCCCAGCAAATAGTCAAATAGCTTATGCCCGAAAAATTACTTTTGGTATAAATTTCAACAAGCATCTTGCAAATGTCAATAAGTTTGTAATATAACTCACACAATTGCGCTATTGATAAAAATAAAAATCCATAAAAGAGGCTAATATCATTTTTGTCACTATTAGCAGTTGTGCTTGATGATGTCATTTCTCTGCGTTTATTTTATTTAGCACGGCGTTTGTGCTTAATTTTCCTCATCTAATGGAATAAAGCAAAAATCTAACCGGCTGAAATGTTTCAGTTGCAATTTTCCAAATTCGAATTTCACTGTATCATTATCGGTTTACCTTTATAGATAGGAGCCCGGAAATCTGATAATATACGTTAAGTATAGATGATCTACGTTAAAGATGTTAAGTTAATGCTTACAAATATTTATTTTTTAAAGTTATTACTTCATAAATGTGTAAATGCTAAGGAAGTATATTAAAGCATTTACCTACCTATTGAGCAGTGTTATTGATGCGTTTGATCGATCGTATGGTATGTATCAAAAAAAAACGTCGTGCCGACATCCTCTGACAAGTTTCCAAACTAGTTCGGATTCACTCAACCGGATAAGTTTTCAACAAAAAATAGAAAAATTCAACTAAATGCATAATGAATTTTACTTACGAACCAATCGACTATATATTTCGTCAACAAGACAGTTTTTTGTTATAACGACCAGGTACCTGTCCAGTAGAAAATCTATCCGTAACAATTGCCTATATGATCATCTCAAATTTTATCCAGAGTGACTGAACATTGGAAAATAAAAAGCGTTCCGTGATGCCGCAATCTGAGAGAATAAATTTGTCCTCATTTGTTCGCCAACTGAAACCTATCGAATGGCAATAAATGTGCATAGATATGGCCTACATATTGAGATAAATTGAATGAATTTTAATTAAAATCGTTTTTATTCAACAATCGCGATGAAACTGATGGGAAAAACGAAGACTCATTTTTTCAATCAATTTGGAATTTTACTCGATCAATGGTGCATAAAATTTCACTTAATCGGGAAAATTTATTTGAAGTGTTTGTGAAAGATTTCTTAGTATATAGCTATTTATTGGTGATTTTCTTTTATGGAGATGAAAAATTGAAATATAAATAGTAATGAATGAAACCTTAGTAATTATTTGTAAGTATTTTATTGTAATTAGTAATCAATACCTGACTTGATAGCTCATTAAATTTTTGGATCTTTCCCGTAGAAAAAAATACGCTAGAGGATGTAATTCAATGAGGACTAGAAAAGATGCAAAGAGATCAACTCAAGGCTAGAAGCCAAAAGGTTAAAGCTAAATTCGAATACGCTCATTTCTTTGCAAATGACTCTCAACTTTTCCACAAATTGGTCATGGTCGATAATAAGCAGTATGGGGGAAGGGGAACCCATCTAAGCACTTACTTCACCACTCATAAACCTGTTTTATCCATTACATTTCTTTGCACTTCCTCTATGAATGCTAATTGCTCCACCTAAAATCTACATGCTTTCTTAACGATATATTGTCCGTTGATGAATTTTCTATAGCGTATAGGACATATTGATGTGATTATCCTAGCTTGTTAAATAAATCAATTCAGCTGAAAAATCCAAGCGAACTGCATAATCCCATAATTAACAATTTTCTGTATTGTTCATTTCGACAGTATGCATTGAAATGCTTTACAATGATGATTGAAAAGTAGAAATATATACACTTTAATAGCTTTTGTTTTCATATAATTCTCTATTTTTCATTAATGGTTGGAAAAGCACCTCTTGCTCATCGAAAACCGTGGTTTTATTGGATTATTTTACTGCGCTAATTTACGTCGAAATTTAGAGGAAATATAATATGAAAGCTGTTAATACCGTTGTCTGAAACTTCATCGATAGAGCTTACCTTTTACTCAGTTATGAGATGAAAAGTTATCTGAAAGAAAAATACCTCTAGGTACAATAGTAGATTGACGGAAAACTTTTAAAACATGAAAAAAAGGCATAGATATCCAGGTGTGTTTAGCTGCTGCCCTCTCTATCGATATTAAAGATACATGAGCCATCGATGGGGTCATTATTAAAATCATTGTGTTGCAATTTCAAAGCTTAATATTTTGAAATCCAGAAAAAAAAGGAGTATACAAAGGTTCTTTCATACAAATAAGCATTTGCAAATTAAATTAATTTCTTTCGTCCAAAATCTGTACACGTTTATTTTATTGTTAGTGATATCGATAATATTTAATCTAGCAGAGAAAACGACGAATTTATTCTCTTATCGTTGATTATTATATCGTTGAATAAATCCTCTTAAACAAACTATTATATCGTTTGATTTAGCCTTTTTCATTTTCATTTCAGGTGATAACACCGCAACGTTTTGGTGATCTCTTCATGTTCGACGATGATGAGAAATCAACACATTTTCGTGGTTTTGATGATTCATTTCTAAACTATGGTAGTAGTTCATTTATACGTGATCCATTACCATCGCTTTCATTCGATACAGGTGATTATCAATTCGTTTTATCGTTGAGCTCGATCTATTTCCGGCATTTAAGGATTCTTCAACTCGAGATTTTCTTCCGTTGAAAGGCTCTTTGATTTCTTTTGATATGATAGATGAATATATAAATACATCTAATCAACTTTGTGAGATATTTTAAGATTAAAAGACAAAATTCGATTTTATTCGATTTTAATGGATCGATTTTTCATTATCGATAAATTCGATGTTTTTATGGTATCGCTATTCAAATAATCGTTTTTTTTTTCACATAGATAAAAGATTACTTCTTTAGAATGTTTTAGTAGCATTATTATATTTTAGGAAGTATATTTGATCGCATTTTCCCATTATCACCGGTGGAACGTTTCAATAACACATCATTGAGGAAAATGTCCAGCGGTGATACAGGCGGTACATCAGGAATCGTAAGGAATATACCAATTAAAATTGAAGGCGTAAGTTACTTTTCGAATCATTTATCTATGTATTTAATAAATTTATTGGAAAGTTTTTCAAACGGAACTTCTTTGCGCGTTAATATCGATGCTTTTGTTTAATAGGTTTAATGCTTAACAGTAGGATGTTATGAAATTTCAAGGCTGAGAAAAAGATCGCTCTTAATATTTTTGAGAAGAAATCCCCGTCGATCCAATATTTGTGCTAATAATGAGCCAAAGAATGAGCACATAAAAGCAATAAGTCACTTTCATGCGTTGAATTGTGGAGTTGGGACGTGATGGAAAAAAATGAAATCCGAATATCTTAGCACATTTTTCGAAAATTTATCATGGATATGAGGTTATGAGGATTTATTTAAACCATAGCTCGGACTCGTGTTGTGGATTGGCTGACCTGGGTTATTGCCCGAATAACCTTAGTTAGCAGCTTAACTAGGTCGGCTCTTGACTGCTGATAGCCAGGTTTGAATTGTTTCACGTGAACTCACGTTACGATACTTTTTTTTCAAGTTACATCAAATTTAACTGCAATAGTTTGATTTTCAGACGGGGAATATCGTACAACGACGAGATGAAAACGACGAGAGAGGATCATTTCCATTCTCTACTAATCGAAGTGAACAGCAAAGCAGTGCACCACCGCCATCTCTTACTTCCTATCAAAGTTCGAAAAGGTAATAATTCCATCGAAAATTTCTCTAGTTTGGACGGAAATGTGAATGTCTATTTGAAAGCGTTAAGAAGGTGTTTTCCAGACAGGAATTTTGAGGTAAATAAAAGAAGAAGGAGGAAGGGAGGTGGTGGAGAGGAGAGGGGAGCGTTTTGCCCAGAGATCGTCATTCTAAATTGCTTCTTGAGTGATTTCACTATCACTCTTGTGATGAGGCTTTTATTTAATGTTAAACTATCTGTGATTCTTCGTGGGATTGATTTTAGGATTTCTGCTCAATTCTGAGTTCAACTGCTTCCTCTCTCCCCCGGCATCCTTCCATCTTTGATCCCGTTCTACATAAAGGTGTCTCACGTCTATCACTCTGAAAGAATTTTATTTCTTAATGTTTAAATGTTGTATTTCTCTTCTCCGAACACTATACATATTTCGTTAATTTACCATCAAATCTTGAATCCAATCGCCTAAGATCCAGATATATTTTCCGTTTATCAACGAGATAATTCTAGACTAAATTCGAAGCCTAAATGTTTGGAGTGAAACCTATATGGAGCTTTTTTGCCGAATTTTTACAAAATCGCTTTTTCGAATTTATGAATCAAGATACAAAGATGGCGGCATAAGTAAGTAATTGTTTGTCTTAGGAGGTGGTAACTTTGTTATTACGATGTTTTTTACTTATATTTAAATCTATACTATTCTTAATTTGTGTTTTCTTAGTGCTTATTAGTTATTTGCATCATTCATCATCGACCTTATTTACTTATTAATTGAATTTTTGTAAATGAAATCTTGTCGTAAAACAACTTAAATAAAAGTAATAAATTATAAAATAATTATAAATAATAATAAAGTAATAAATTGTATATATAATTATATATGTATATATAATTATAAATTGTATATAATTATATTCCAAATATACTTTGCAAATATTTTACGTTATTTTCATTGTATTTTTACTTGTGAAATGAAAATGTGATGTTCATTTCCGTTCTTTCTATGAATTTATATCATATGTTTGAATTTATTTTGTCGAAGTTGTTGCCATTGGTTTTTTTTGTGTATAGGATATGTTAATTAAGGTAAAAACTATGTAAACATCCATCCTTGCTCACTGTTTTTTAGAAGGATTGAATGTTGCACCTATATCGATATAGAGGTAATCAAACATGAAGGTATAGAGGTAAAGATCTAAGTGTAATGAAAGATGCCGAATGTATTACTACGTCTGATGATGATTTTACTTCATTGTGTGAAACAATTGGAGCCGCCTTCACGAAGGTGCGAGAAATTTCGTCGTTTCGTTAATTTCGTTGACTATTTCGCACTTTACCTCCATAGACTATCACTTCGCAGCAATTTTGCTAGCAAAAGCAAGGTGAACGCCGCTTTCGAATGGCTTTTTTCCACTTTTTTGGGGGATCGTTATTGCTAATACAATAAAACCAAAAATGTAGCAATGCACTAAGACATCTTTATGTTTTATGAATCGATTTCGGTGAGATGCAATATATTTGTAGAACAAAGAAACGTGATATCTTCAGGTGATATCTGAAGATACGCCCGTGATACCTGTTTCTTTTACCTATTCTCATGAAACTATTTGAAATTCGAGCTAATCGAATTGTTCTACAAAGAAATATTCGCCTTATTTGATATCCTTATTCCCTTATTTATTCTCAGTTTCTCAAATTTAGTATTAGGAAATTATGTCCCGAGTGCATTTTCTCTTATAGTTCTAACAAACTGTTGCTTAACTGATTAGTTGCAAAAATTCGATCGTCATTGAGAAATTAAACGAATATTTTTAGCTTTTTCTTTTTCTCCACAAACCGTTGATACGTTTGCAGTTCGGTCCATACGTATCAGTCAGGAAAAAGTGATGGTTTGCTTTCCGCATCTTTCCTCGGCAAACAGAAGATGGAATCTAAACTGTGTACATTCTTTCGCTTTCACTCTCTCTCCTCTCTCTCTCCTATCTCTCTCTCCCTCTCTCTCTCTCTGGAAAAAGAAGAAGAATTTACCTAGAAAGGTGTGCAAATTTTCAATTATGGAATATATTTATTTGTAAATAATTCAACGTGTAGCATTTCCAATGGATCACAATTTATGTGCCTAGTAATACTCTTTACTGATAACCCTCTGAGCAACTTCCGTTTAAGACTTGTATTATTACTCAACTAAAAGGTTGAAAAAAAAAACTCCATTTTTTGTCCTGAAAACACAGGATGAATCCTGATCGATGTATCGAAATATCATATCTTCAAGTACGATGACGAGTTGAATGATGAATGCAAGCATATATGAGGCTTTCATGGGTTCTTTCTCGTATATTTTGTGTGGCACTTATGGGTTTTAATCTTCTTCTGTTGAAAGGAGATACAATTCACGAATAGACCGTTATCGTAAATCCACGTTAAATAACTGAATCGTAGCAATTGCGTAAAGAATTTCGAGTCATTTATTCTGAAGTCGAAAGTGATGATGCGTACGTTGGTTGACCTTTTATCGTCGCACCTTTCCAGCAATTTTATAGCGCATTTTGTTATTGAGTCGTTCACTTCAAACATAATTGTCGTTTTCTTTTTTCGCCTTTCTTATTTTCTCCATCTGAATTCTTTCAATTCGGGAATTTTTGATTTACTTTCAGTTACTTTCCCTTCTGCTTTGGAAGTTATTCCAGAAACATTAAGTTCTAATTTCTTCATATAATTTCCGAATATTTCCCAACATTTTAGGAACGATTTATCCGGAAGTATTTCTCATAAGTGACTATTTTTCACTTTATATGGAATTTTATCTATAAAGAAAGAGCAGAGCTTTTTCTTTATATATTTCGTTCTATTTTCACTTTTCATCATTTCATTAAAACGGAATCCATAAAATTCTCCAGGAATATAGTTGCAAATTTGCTATGTATTATATTGAATGCAATATGTTGCCTAACTAAATTCAATTTCTTATCGCTCTTACTTAAACTCAATTTTCATCTAAATAAGACTTTAATTGGAATTCTGGAGTTCTTCTTTTACTTTCAAGTTCTCTAACTATGGTAAGAGTGTGTATAAAAGCTCTACAACTTGAATGGGAAATTTTCGGCGGAAATGAAATTTCTATGATATCCAGTGTCGTTGTTGTTTTTAATTCTAATGCAAGTTTTTGTAGTACAAAAGGACATATGTGCCACCATCCCGAATTAAACTCGCTAATTCAATTTACATCATAATCGATGCATTTTTCATTTCATTAGTTTTTTTTGTTATTCACTTCGTTTTTATTGTTATTCTCCTCTTACTTTAGCAAATTTCAACTCATCTCTTCGGTTAATTGGTTTCGGAACTTGAAGTAATTTAATTTCGTTTAAATGCTCATATGCAAATTCGATTAGAAACGAAAAGAATCATGGATAAACTTATCTTTATCTGGATTGTTATGAAACTAGAAATATAATCAATTTATTTTGCCGACACGGAGAATTTCCATCTCAATGGTATCATACGCGTTCCACTACAGCGTTGCTTAGAAACATTCGTCGCTCTTAGCCACTAATCGATGGGTTTTTTCTTTGCACTGCTCCTTCTTAGACGGACAGGTAACCGAGTAGCATCACTGACTTGAAATATTTGCGCAATAGGCTCTCAGTTACGTCAAAAACGTTTGGAATTAATATTTATTAAAGTTTTCTTTTAAAATGAAGGAAAAGGGGTGGAAGAGGAGAGCGAATGACGTATGGAATTTTAGTAGAAGGTGATAGATGAGAGGATGGAATTTTAATGAATTTTTTTGGCTTAAATGAGCTAACGGTGTTAAGGATATAAGTATTATGGATATATGCACAAATTTCAAGGATCGTTTCATAAGAATAATCTTTGAGAATATAACTGTCACCTATATGGGTGTGCGCAATGAATTTAGAGTGTTGTCGAAATTCACTGGCATTTCCCATCTGTGGGTGGTGGTGGCACTTCAACGTGAATATCTCACAAAAAGCCCGAACGTTGAACGACGCCGATTGCGGCATATCGACAAAGTGTTTACGCCATGTTGAGTTTGATATATATTCACCTGACTATTTCCTAATTTATGCGCCGTATGAGATCGTTTTCTAAATAAGTCTTTGTTATCCTCTTTTCCCCTCATTTTTTGATATAGAAATGTGAAAAAATGAAAAGTAAAATAAGCTCATCGTTGTTAAGAAATATAGCAATAATCAACGCTTTTAGTGTTCCTTTATTAAAAATTGTTTCGATTCAAATAAGTTCGATATTTGATGAGAAATGCCATTAAAGATTAATTTACTTCAGTTGGTTTTTTTTATTATTGCTTGTATTTTGTCATCTTAAATTTTCCCGTTTAGATGGCAAAATATGAAAAATTGCATTCAATAACTTCCGACGACGTCTTGTTATGCCCATACCTATCGCTTAGGGAAGTGTGTCTCATATCGACGCTCATTAACATTTCACTCGATTTTTGTCTGCAAAATTTCAATTTTACGTTGAATTCACATATTTCGCCAACCTCATTAAGTTTTTCATTTTCGGAGTCAAAAAGCAGTCGATTATTTCTTTTGAGTAGTCTTTCTTTATTTTATATTTCTTGCAAAATATTCTAAATTACGATTTCAATGGTAAAGAATTTTTTATTGAAGTGAAACTCAACTTCTTGCGGAAAAGTTGGTTGATTGGTTTGAACGAAGAGAGCGGATTTCACCTTCATATGACCTGTTTTTCCTCGTCGAATGCAAACATTTTCTTCACGATGTTTGATGACCTATGATCAATTGTAACAATGTTTTTTTTGTTCCTCGATACCCCCTCTCTCCTTATCTATCTCTTTTATGTTCGTATCATCTTTTCAAGATGACCACTTTATTCGTATTCTCTTATATAATATTATTAAAGATATTAATATATGGATATCGATATGGATATTCTGGATACATGGACATTTTTTAATATTATTGATAATAATATATGGATATTTTTGAATTCCTCTCTATTGAAACAGTTATTAATTTCGATTCTTCTGGAGCAATTTCCACATCGAGTAATCTTCGCATCCGAATTATTATCGCTATAGTCGTTATGAAATTTCGATTTAATTTTTTTGTGCTTCAGAAACTATGATGATATTCTGCAAGTGTTCTTATCGTTATGTCGATACTAGGTCGTCTCGAGATCCCAAATGATGTGCGAAATATGCACACTTGTCTGCTTCATTGCTGTGTTGATGATACGTTATGTTCGGACAAATCGTGTTGCGCTCATAGGTTGTGCGCTCAATTTATTAGCCGAACCAGGAATTTCAGTCTCAAGAGGATATTATTAAGACTTTCGAAGGAATTTTGAATCGAAAGAATTTTGGATCGAAAGATTCCATGAATTTTAAGAGTATTTCGAAAGTAATTTCTAAAAAATTTTAAGCAAACAACGACATACTAAGGCGCTGGCTCAATAAAGCCGATTATAATAGAACGATGCGATATGTCTCTATTAGTCATTTCGATGAGTGTGTTATTTCATCTCTTCTCGATTTGTTCTCTACTCCTTTTTCACCGCATTAAATTCATCTTTTCTGGATTTTTTTGCCATATTCCAATAGAATTCGTAATTCTGAGATCTTTAAAGTTATGGGGTATCCGAGTCGCCTCGATATGATGATAGATGAATCGCTAAGGATTTTGCTCCTCTTGTAAGCAGATTAAAATGGCAAATAGTGAAGAAAAAATGGATCATCTACGGGTCACCCGATCATTTGGGAAAAATGGATCATCCGATCATCTACGAACAAATGGAAGCGTATTTTTTAAGATACGAAAATGTATTTTAGAAAGTTAAAAAGTGCATAATTTGCTAACTATTGCCTTATTGCAGGCAATATAACAAAAAAGATGGTATAATTTAGTTTTACCGAATAGTTCGACTCCTATTGAATTTATCCATTGTGCAATAGCATTTTTCAATTTCTCGAATATTTCGCCAATTTTATGGCATCTTTCGACTTGTCTTCCCGTCCAATCTTTTAACTAATATCGCTCTTTCACTCATCCGGTTTTCTTTATCAAGAAGTTACTATCAAATTTTCCTGCAATTTTCCCATAGATATATATTTTTATTGCTTTTTTTTATTTAATCAATAGAAGTGATAATTTTATCTTAAAGTTTTCTATTTATTTTATTTATTTATTTTTCATTTTTTGCTTTATTTTATCACGTTTTATTATTATAGGATTTTATCCACACTTATTTTTTATTGTCTTCATTTGCCCTTTGGGTAAATGTCTTTTCCGGGACTAACTTCTATCGTCTGGAATAGTTGATACTTGGATATCATCTACTGTTTATTGCTAACTACATTGCTAGACTAAAATATATTGTATCTATGTTCATATCTCTATTAAACAAATTTATTTCTCATTTTACATATGAACCGAATTTTTAACATACTAATAAATTTAAAAGTATTTCATTGTTTTAGCTCCGATGAGGTTTTCTTCTAAAACTGAACGGCGAATGGATGGATTATCGAAATTATGAGTGAGAGAAACTTCTAATTGATCTATATATCCCTAGCGTATTAAACGCATCCCTTTAGAGTTTACTCGATAGGTGCTACGACATTTGCGCATAGTATTTTGCGCCTCATATTGTTGCCTAAAGCTTGGAAGATAATAAGGCTTGCAACCTTTATTTCGGTCTGCAATAACGACGTTTCAATGTCAGCTGCATTTATGGTTCAAGAAAAAAAGATGAACATAATCAACCCAGGCGTAAGTTTCCCAGTTTGCTAGTACATAGATATCATTGCCGATTATAAAGCAAATAGGCGATGACGGTAGAAACCCTCATTCCCGATATATGTAAGTATCGTCATCACTGTTACACCTTATCACTGATATACACCCATGGATAGTCGTTATTCTATTACGGATCAGAGTGGAAGCTATATTCATCAGCGACAATATTAATTATTATATTTTATGAGGATGATGTTCCTTATAAACGGTTCCTCTTGAGAGCAAAGCAAATTTTTGCTTTTCTTGAACACCTCTCATCGTTCAAGAAGTGCCTAAATTCATTCAGTCTCAATATCTGTAAAGTTGCATAGTTTTCACCTTTTTTCTTATTTTATCCAAATGAGGACTATCCTATGACGTACAGTCATATGTTAAACAGCAGGAGGTAATTTTCCAGAGGATTTTCTGGTGAGGGAGAGGAATTGAGGGGTGGAGGACCAATAAGAGGTTGAAATAGACGATCGGGAAGGAAAACTTATTGAGAGCTTGGAATTTTTATTTATTCTATCATTCAACAGAACTAACATGTTGGCTACGATCACCATCGCATAAACTGCAAACGTTATACCATTAGCACTAACGAATAGCGAACTATATTTAACTAATTGCTCTCTTTTTACAATAATCGAGGTTTATTTCTTCAAATTTATCCATCTCATTGGAGTGTTTTTCACGCTTAATTTGTTCCCATAGGGAACTGATATTTACTTTATAGAAATAGATTAAAAGTGAATTAAATGGTGGATATGAACTCTTCGAATCGGTCGTTTATTAAGACGGACTCGAAGACTTTATATCCACTTCATTTCGTTATACCTATCAATATCCACCTAATTGAAGTTGTAAGGTTTTTGAAATATAAGATTAAATGAAATGCTTTGCTATGGCATTATTAATTCTATTTGTTGGCATATATCATAGTAGATGGCAACGAAGGATTCGACATCGAGTGTGTTTAGAGTATCTATCATTTTCTACAAATCATTCATTTTTCTCGACAACATTTTTTGTTGGAGAAGTTCTTCCATTTCTTCTCCCCCACTATCACTTTATTCTCTCTCGGACAACGTATTCGTTGTTTTATCGCTTCGTTTAATGCAAATTTAAGTTAGTTCCATAGAAATTCGGAGGTTTTTTTTTGTTGAAATTCCACATTTTTGGTTGGATAACAGCTACTTCCGGAATACTTCCGTAAAGCTGTACTTCCGAAATTCCCTTTCCTCATGCAGTCATTAGTTAAAATTGTTGTTTTATTTATCATTTTGAAAAGAGATAAAATTGTTATAATAGATAAAATACAGCAGACTATACTAAACTTTCGTTAGCTCTCAACCGAATTCTCATATATTATTCTATTCGAACTCTTTCCCACTTAGGGAATATTTTGATGTTATTGACGCCTCTTCATAATGAATATTTTTTTTGAGTTATTTTACTTAGTAATTTTATCGCTCTGAAGTGAAATGAAAAATATGCTAAAAAATATTTGATTTTATATTGGAGAAATAAATGGGAAAGAAATCAAATAAATAAAAGAATTATTGTTAATTGTTGACTAATTATTTTGGAATTTTGTGGAACCTTTCTCCGGATCAAAGGAAAAGAAAAATCCAAAGTGTTTTGTTGTTGATGATCCCCTTTGAAAAGATATAATAAGTTTAAACTAGACGATAAACCATTGTAATATATATCCATTTTTTGCCTTTCGATTATTCAACATTTGAAATTACTTTTGTTAATGTTCTCTGGACGCTATCTCAAGAGTTCCTCTGCCTGTAAACTCCTCAACATAAGATCGCTGCCTTATGCACATTCACAAATTCCCATTCATAGAATATACTTCAAAGTAAGATCATGTTAATGCGTTTTGCACGGTCATGTCTGTCCGCCCGGTCAATTTTCCACGATCAATTTCCGAAAAATCAAAATTTTCACAAACTGTTGCCCCTCATTATTTGTTTTTCAAATTCTCTGTGCTTATATGAGTTTAGAGTCGTCGTATATTTGCTTCCCTCGTTTTTAATCTAAGAAATCCGATCATGAACTCTTCGAAGATTTCCATTATCCGGTTGTTTCATTTTTTGAGGACGTGACTTAGTTATCCATCAAAAATCACCTGTATTCAATGATGAGATAAGGATTCATCTCATTCTGATTCTTTCATAACTTGCATTATGAACGATGTATATGAGATTTTGAAATTTTCTAGAGCGTCGGATGTTACAGTGCATGGTCATTGGCAGTGAATATGCGCTTGGAATTATTCCGCGTTTACGCAACTGGTTGCCATAATTTCCGTATCTTTTAGTTTCTGAATCCGGTATGTACTAGGTTAATCGTAAATGACGCACAGCGAACTTATTGTAAAGACTATTGTTTTATCGGTTTTTCAGCACATATCCTCATCGCAACAACCGTCACCTACAAACGTGATATACGAGACGCCTCGTTGGGCTCCATGACGTGTGCCCATCCGCGGGCGAATCGTAGCAATTATATGACCTGTTAAATGCCTAGAACTATACTGATTGTTCACCTGTCGATAGCACGATTCATTTTCCGCAATGTTCCAAACAAGGTGCTGTAATTCGTAGCAATCTCGATCGGATCGGCCTCATTACAAGAAGATATTTGCCACTTTGTAATTATTTCCGGAAAGGTGCTGAAGCTGGATCCTGTAACTTGTCATCTGAATAGCCTTTTCCGAAAATCAAGCAGATTCGATAAACTGTCTTTGCCGATGCTGAGTACCTCTCCAAAAGTGGTGTGATTGAGAAAGAATCTCTTTGGTGTATGTGCAGGATGCGTTGGTGTTTTAGTGGCGGTCATCTGTCACCACCTCCACCGCCGAGGCGTAAATATTTGAATTCACCACTTTCGCCACCTGAATCAAGCAATAACGACGAGCAAGAGCGAAACAGGTCTGTCTCTGACTTTCATCGACTAGTGATTAATGCCTCCGACTTAATCGCCTCAAGCGTTTTTCTGCTTCCAATCATACTCATAGCTGGAGCATTTGCATGGATGATTTTCAAATAAACATATCAGCATGTTTGTAATCGTGAAAATTTTCCATGTTTCTTGTGATATATGCAAGAACGATTCGAAGATTTTATGAATTCATAAAAAATTTGGTCATCCTAAAAAGATCAAAGAGAATAGCCAGAAAAGCAGGGTGCTTTTTTGGATATTTTGTAGTAGGTCCCCTCACCATTCGACCGTTCCCATAATCGACGTTATAAAGTGTGTTTCCCAAGAAACAAATAACGTCTATACATTGACATTGATTGCTATACATTGATTGCTGTCTTAGTGGTTAGATTTTACCAATAATCGATGTGTTATTAGGACGAAAGGTAAATATGCTGCATGCAGTAATGTGAATTAACAAAGTAATTCTTTATCGGATTGTTGGCTGAAATGCGATTGCTTTTCTTGTTCATTTTGTTCTCTATTTTTTACACTGTTTACGTTCTCTCGATGTTCTTTTGTTATTTTCTGTAACGATTTCATCTCTTTATGAGGTTGCTATTCTTTGTTTCGACATTCATCACTGATTATATAACACATCCCTATGAACCGACACTAAATCTACTTACTGTTCAGCGCAAACTGAATGTACCACCGGAATGTGTGCAACTCGATTTGTTCAATTGAGGATAAGAAAAGAATAAGGTTGCTTCGTTTTTTGAAGAATCCTCAAGATCACAGAGATGAGAAATTTTAAATGGCTTTAGTTCACGATTTTCACGGCAGTGAAATAGAGGTAAATTTGCGACTTTCATCATGAACAGAACGAGCAGGCTTAGGTTTCTATGCGAATCCTTCGAGATATCAACATCGCTATCATTGGTTTCCTAAAGGCATATGAAAATGCGCCGATCAGGGAATGGCTGTCAACACCCTGAGATGCTGCAGTGCCTTCTGGCGCTATATGAATCCGTGTCTCAACAGCAGAGATTTTCTCATCCCGCGATCACTCCGCACGGCTACTAGCTGATTGTTTCCATCTATTTGCGTTATGCTTGTTTTATTGTAGAGTGTTCGAATTATTCTCCAGTCAGCAAATACTTACCATGCACTCGAAGTGTTCGTTTCGGGAGGTAAAACCACGAGCTGACAATAATGCTTTCAAAAAAGTGCGCCGTAGGTCGCAAATTCAAGGAAATCCAATTCTCAAGTCCTATGATTGAGTATTTTGCTCACACCGAGACCATCAAATTAGCTTAACGTCTGCTTATCTGAACCGGAGATCAGAAATCCGAAGATTCTAGAAAACCGGTGGTATGAAATTATTGGAAGTATGCTGATTTCAGATGATGCAATAAGGATTTTGTCTCGTAGTTGCTTCTCTGTGGCTTTATCCGATACTCTTTATTGTTAGTGGCTCATAGGATGTAACTAAAATCTAATGATGTGATGTTCGCAGACATAAGAGTAATACTAATAACATCAAGAAAAATAGTAACGTTAACACTGGCATTAATGATAAACGCTCTTATTTCCACTGATATCCAGGTAAATGCATTAAATGCATAAAAATATATTTCATATATTTTATATATTTCATATATATCCAAATATATTTCGTATATATCCAGGTAAATGCATTGAAAGATATTTCACGTTTGGCTTGAATTTTATGCCATCAGTTAGGCTGTTGTAAGAAAAAACTTCTAGCGAGCATCAGTAGGTAGGAGTTATTATAACTACAAGTAGGATCTTGTGAAATTATTACACTGTTTGTATTTGCAGGGATGCAGGAAGGTTAACGGAAGTACCGATCACCGTTAATGCCTCTGGTAGTAATCGTCCATTTGTGGCACCAAAACCAAGACTTGGTGGTATATGCGATAGTGGTAAACGGCGAACGGATATCAAAGATATGGCCGAATCAGACTATGATAAACCGAGGAAGGATATCGATGATGTTGCTGAAGTTTCGTGGCGTCTTGGAAAGATTGGTTGGTTAATTTTTTCACTTTTCTGCGTTTCTTTTCAACCGCACAACATTGAATTGTGATAAGAATTTGTGAATTGTGACACTCAGTGTGGCACTTCACTTTTAGACTTTTAGATTTGTGTGCTGTCGTACTTAAAGTTAGAATTAACTTAAAAACAAATACTCTTTACTTGAAGATATTTACTTAACGAGTATTCCCTCTGAAATAAATAATTAAAGTCGTTGAGCATACATTTTTTTAAAATTATTGAACTTAATTGTGAAGTTCCATTTCGAGCTCAGTAACATTAATATTATTATGAATATGATCATTAGTTCGTTATCAGCCGACTGTTTTGGCAATCATAATTTAAGATCCTAAGCAGTAAATATTCACAAAATTGATATCTAATGTAAATATGCTCATAGGTTATTGGTAGGATAATCTCCAGTCGAGATATTTTTGCTTAATGCGCTTATATCACAGCGAAAACGGTGGGAATTTCTGTAAGCCATTGATGATTTAAGAGTTGCAAAATTCACCCTTTTTTTACGGGTATCTGTCCAACGTAGCAATATTTGAAAGCTTTGCGAGAGCTTTTGTGCAAAAGAATTACTGTTGCTTTCAGGTAAGCCTTCAGGAAGCATGGCAGGATCCTCTTCGAGAATCTCCCCAATGGGATTAAGCGGTCTTCATTTATCGTTACCGTCCAAAACAAATGGCTTACATATCAATGCAGCGTCAGAAGCGAATCCACCTCACGATTCTGATGTTGGTTGCGGGCATGTGAACATGCTCGCTGTCGACGATGTTACTTCACCATCACCGTCTTCGTCAGGCATTGTCGCCGACATCAATGATTCTCACGCCGACAGCAATCAGGTTCACTTAGTTTTTTACTGTAAAGGTTGCAGTAATGAAGTTATTCCAGCGGCGTTATATTCTCACCTTCAGTTTAGGGTGCATTTATGCCAACCGATCCAGAAAAGTGAATAACAGATGCATCTATTTGAAAGGCTTAATCGTACCCGTCCTCTTCCAAGGAGGCCATATCATCATCAAATGTTCGGTGTTCCCCAGCCAATGCAATGTTGTTTCAAAGGGTGAAACCATCAAGATCACTTGGAGTGTGTTGGTCTCTGTCGTGATTCTGACAGAGAGTTGATGCAATCCTGGAAGCGTGAAGTAATTGAGTTGAAGAAATGGCCTCGTGCTGAGTGACTGTAGCACAGATTACACGCTGTTTGCTGGAAATGGGTAAACTCTCTTGATGATCCACTGCATTTATCGGTGATATCTTGTATCTGTCTTTCAGTCGTTCGCGATAGCGCTTTTAGCTTTCGCAGTTAGGCGCTTGCAGTATTTTTAAAATGCGTCAGGAATTTTCCTTTACATTTCTAAAAGGTTTCGCATCCTTTAGGGTTCTGATCATAGAACTTTATAGCTCTAGTACGTTGGACGTCTAATATATCTGATCACTTTTGTGACCATTTTATATAGTTTCTCCTACTGTAAAATACTCTAACATGATAGGCTTTAGTAAAAAGCACCATACATAATTCAACAGTCTGTAATTGAGCAGTTTATAGCTATTGTTCAAGAGCTTATGATAGCGGCGCCAGCTATTTTTTAGCTTACTTTTAGGTTATGCAATAAAAGAGCCTAATTTCTTTCACACAAATTTGCATTTCTAATGTCCAGATGAACCCTTTTTTAGGCGAGATGATCTACATAAAAGAATTGCTGTGAATTTCTAGGAATCTCTTTTTTTTGTGAACTGTGATATGATAAAGAATTTACCATTGATAAAATGGTATCATTTGAGCTGAAAATTATGATCACGTATAAAGATTAAACATAATCAAACCGTTAAGGATTACATAGACTGTGGACTAAAAAATATGAAATATGGAATAGCGACGGCAATTTTCCAAACATTCGACAGTGAACTTTTAAGTATCGATTAATTTAGTCGGCGAAAAATTCCTGAAGCTTATCGGGCTCAATTCAATAATTTACCACACCTAAGAGGAGGGCGCAGCTGTTCGTTTCGTTTATTGACGAGCAATTGTTTTTCGACGAACAAAAAGGGCACAAATTCTTTTCACCATCTTTTAGGTATTTCCATCTTTCATCCACCATCTCGATCTCGAGCATCGTCAATGATTATCATAGAATCTGTAATGCTGAACGAGTAGAGCAATCTCGGTTTGCGCTATATTTTGAGTGTCCAGAAATTTTCCCCATGTCTGTTTATTTTCTGGATTTTATTCTGACATTACTGACTGAAATTTTGGCTACTTCACTGAGAGATGCCTCTTTGTTGTTTCCGCTCTCAGGTTTTCACTGTTATTTTTTTCCCCCATCAGTTCTATTTTATAGTTTAAGATGACGATGTAGATGCGATAGTGAAGTCAAATTTACGCATCCTTTCGATTTTTTGATGCATAATTGGAGTAATCATTGCCTAAATAAACTATCGACATGAGCTAGTATAAGGAGGTTAGATTGATTTCAGATTCATATAAACTGAGATGTTGCATTTATTCTGTAAACTTTAAACCAATAGAATTTGAAGAAAGAACAAGTTGAATTGGCCTGGAAGCAAATGGGTTTTTTTACTCGGAAGATAGGAGGATGATTCGTGGATGCTCTTTTATATTGCTCATAGTTGCATTTGAATTTTTTCGAGTATTTTATTCGCTTGAGGCTATAAGAATATCTCTGGTAAGCTATAAATATTGCTGAAATCAGTGTAATATTTGCGCTGCTTTAAAAGAAAATGAGAGAATATCATCATTAAGGGGGGAGAAGGCAAATTTTCTCTCTAAATAGCGAGAAAATATTCATCAAATGAGTCGTTCCACACTTTTATGAGCTGAATTCAGCATCATTTTTCGATTTTTCGATTAAATGACCCACTATCACATAAATTTTTTTCCAGCATTTGCTCGATTTAATTGCTCGTAACTAAGAAACCTTGAAATAGTCGTAGCTAAAGTAAAATTTTCCTCTTCACGTGTATTTCACTTTTCCTTCAAAATGTCCATTCTTAATCATTCTAAGATACTTTTTTATCGGCCGTATTTGCATTACTTTAACTCGGTCAATAGTTGGAGGATGTATTCCAGACGCACGTCGAGTTAGAAAGGTCCAACGTAGAGGCCTCTCTTACTACATTTTTTTTTTCATACGATGCCTTTAATCACTATAAACAGAAGAATGGAAAGAATCATGACAGGAATCAAATTGATGAAAAGGAAAGCGAATGAATTCATGCGAGATTTAAAAGCTAAAGGATTGAGTGACCGAGTGCGGAGTGAGGAAATTTAGATGGACGGCAAAGATATCCGCACCGAAACAGGCAACTGGATAAGACGAAAAAGTGAATGGACATCATGGATTGGCAAAAGAAATAGGGGCCCATACGCAATGAGGTGGTGTGATTCTTTAAAAAAGTTGCCAAGAAGCAGCGAAGTATTGAATGGGGACAAGCGGAAGCGATATGAAGATACACTTATTCGTAATGAGCGTCCAGCTGATTGAAATAAATTAGTTAATTCAGTTGAGCACAACGAGCAAAAAGCTCCACCTCATCTCCCATGGATGGGTCCTTCCGGTGGGCGAACTTACCCTAATCCACATTTGTAGCTGAGAGCTGAACGGATGAGCGATCGAATGGATCTACTGATATGGTTTGGGGTTTTTGTACAGTTTATTAGGCAAATTCTTCGTTGGGTAATTTACATTTTAGTTTAGCAATCGCTTCTTCTCAACAATTTTCGACATCTGCTATGCTTTTTGCAAAATTTTATGTTAATAGGACAAGGAATTAAACCACACTTATAACCGCATCCTTTTAATTACTTACCTTTAAGCCATGCATTGTATTATAGGACTTAATTTCATGGGAAATTACGAATATTTTCTAAAAATATCGCTTAAATGTGTTTGGATGAATTTATCGCCAAACTCCATGGAATTTTTTTAAGTCTTGGATTGAAGCATCGAAATGTTTTTTTTTGCGGAGCATCGGAAACATCATCTTTAAAAGTCGTCTATTTTAACCCTCCTAACCTCGCAATTCGCCCACTTCTTTGGTGAGTTTGCATTATGATAACCTTCCCTGATTGTCTTTCATAAGGTGTGTTCGGTGGTATTTTGATGGGATCTACCATCTTCTCCATATCGACGACACAGCAGTGTGCAGTCGTCGTCCTTTTCTTCATATTGATAAAGTTAGCAATATTCAGGTCATTCCTCATGCTCAGGTTGATGGAGTTCAGTCTTTTGATGTTGTTAGACCTTCACCAAAATCATTATGTGCATATGTTAGAACTTACTAACTTCAAAAGATGTTTTTTTGTAAAAGGATCAGATCTAAGCCTGGCGACTTGTCTTGCTGTCATCTTTGTACGGTAACTTCGAAACAAAATGCCTCAGCCATCGGCGTTACAGTCCTCAGTTGCGATATAGCTACAGTTAGAACAAATGAACTTCACTATATATATCTTTTAGATTTGAGGATGATTTGAGAAATTTGCAGCTTGAGCACTCTATGAGGCTACCTGTGTAATTCTGTTCGAAAACAAAATAAAAGCATTAATAAGAAAGCTTATTCAATCTGGAAAACTTTTCCCACAGTCTTATTGCATCTCGGATAATAATGAATGAAAATAAACATTCGCTTTTTCAGCGAGCCTCGGCTACCTCATCGCTATCGGCTGGCTCGTCGTCTGATCACTCATCTGATCACAATGATTACGATCATCCGCTTCCTAATATCGATGTGGGGACGGCGCTTCAGCCACCTGTTATGGTAAGGACCACTCCACCAGGTCGACAGCCTCAACCTCAGGTTCGTTGCTGTTCCGGACTATGTTGTACAAAGCGTAATCCTGAAATCTAATTGCTGCATTTGTCAGCTTTGTTTGTAATTGCTAAAGCTAGCATAGCCTATTTCTGTTTGAAAAAAATGAAGCAAAACATTCCACGTTTTCGTTGCATAGATATCACTCCTTGCTTCGGAGAAACGATTTCGATTAGTGGTTTTTGAAAGACCTCCAATACTGCCTCGAATTAAAGTCGTCTCTAATAGTCGGCCTGTTGCGTCAAATGCCTTTTGCCGAATTCCTCTGCTATTATTCCCCCCCCCCCCCCCCCCCGCTAGCATCCGATGTTTGTTTTCATTTGATTGCAATACTTTCTGCACAGAATACACCTTATTGAATAACAGTACAACGACAACAAAGTACACAGGTGATTCAGTTGAGGCCAGCCCAATTAATGCAGCGTTCAGTCCTTGCGACTAGCGAGAAGAACGAGTTGGGAAGCACCTCAGTACTGCAGAATGTTTTCGACGGCCTAGGAGTTGAACGCAATGGAGCAGTGGATGAGGACGATTCTCGATTCAGTCGCTCGCTCAATCTCGATAGTCACCTTTCTGCCAACTCAAGGTTTAACAGGTATCCAGTGTTACTTTTGTATTGATAAAATCGAGTAAATAATAATGGTGTGATTAATGGTCGTAGTGATAGATAACAGTTGCACTTATATAAAAGTACGTGAAGAGCATGGTGAAGGAGGTGGGAGCATTAAGATATACTCAAAAATTTTGTATTGAAATTGCTGACCTCGTAGACTCCACTGCCTTGAAAGTTGGCATGGTAAAGGTTCTTTGCTAAACGATTGCAAGCCCCCTCTATTCTCCTCCCCTTCCCTATCTTGCTCTCTTTTCACAACTGCGTTGATGAAGTGGCAAGCAAGCATCTCCCGATGAAACGTGTGGAGTCGCTTGTCCGATTTGGAAGATTGGGTTTGTATTCGGAGAAGACGAAAGGTGCTCCACAATTTACTTCGTTACAAGTAGGATCGCACACAACGAACAGTTACCAGCACAATAATCAACGAAACATCCCCAATACACTCTTTAGCACATGCTTATATAGGCCACTGGAGTACATGCACGTGTTATTTCGACATCCTTCACTTTAGATCCTTAAGTGCCCTTTCGCTGCCTGTCTCTTTATTCAGCTGAGTAGCTGCCATATTAACTTTCGCAGTGTTCCGGCACAAATAGAAAGTGCAACATTATGATGCTTCGGCATCTGTTGCATTGGATCCTTAGTGCTCTTTCGCTCCTCGCCTATTTGTTTAGCGGAATAACTACCATATTGACCTCCGCGATATCGTGACACACAGAGAGCTTTGTTTCTTCTGTAGTGGAGTGCACGAGTCGGCGGTCACCTGCACCAAGCCCCAAAGATCACGCTCGCCTCGCGTTTACGCGACATCGCTGAAGAAAGTGGTTTTGGAAGTAAAAAGGCAAAAAAAAAGAATGAAAAGAAGATACACCATCCAAATTGAAGTTGTTTTTATGTAAAGAAAAAAGCATCCTCTGATATAAAAGTTATTAAGAATTTATTGGATAGAATTTGAACTGAGACATCCAGAACATATATATCACCACCTTAGGATGCCTCATCGTTGCAACGTAGCTGTTTGAAGGTCTCGGCTAGAAACTATCGTTTTGGAACGCCAAAAAGAGCTGCGAAAGATTGGCGAAACACAGAATCGCCTGGCATAGCATACGCGTTAATTAAATGAACAAGATATTCCCTTCAAATCAACAGAAATCTTAGCCAATACTTTCGTTCCCACTTAGCAAAAATTAACGATCGCTTTAATTGACTCCTCTCAGTATGTGGTTCTCCTTCAGGCAACTTTTAATATGAAACTTTGAAATCGTTTAAAATTACTATCATCCGTGCAAGTGTATAGTGAAAGTGGCGAACTTTATTTTCTTTATTTCTGGAAGATTTCTTGCAAATTTTTTTTCAAGTCATCCGCAAATCACCTACAAACTTTCAAATCCAGAAATCGGTCACCAGATTTCAAGTCCGGAAATCAATCACAAAATTTCAAATCCGGAAGTCAATCACAAAATTTCAAATTCGGAAATCAATCACCAAATTTCACATAGTCAACGATATGCTTATACAGCGTTTTGAAGGATTTTGTTTTGTGAATTGAGTGAAGAATTATTGCGAATATTCCAGTTAATTAATATATTTCGAGAAATGCAACATCATCTTTGATGTGATTCCTCAAACCCTTTGATGGTTGAAAACGAACTGCTGAAAGCATAGACAACTGATGTGTACATAATCGATATTACTCCACTTTTAGGAAATATAATATTAGGTGTAAATGATGAGATTCCCAAATTTTACAATACAGTTGTTATTAGTTCGCTTTTTTTTTATAGAAGTCCTTCAATACCACCGGAAACTATGTATGGGATTCGCTCATTAAATGATGATAGGCAAAGACGAGTGACAAATGTGCCACCTGAAGTTATCTCTACTCAGAGAACGAACGAAAGGTAATCTTTTATAATGAAGAATTGAAAAATTCAGCACGAATATCTGGAATATGTATAGGGTACAATGAGTTGAGATAATCCCGTTGAATCGCGTGTCATACTTGAGAGTGGATACTTCATTTCATTATGTTGCGCTATGTGGGAATGGTGCTGTGGTAGTGTTTGCAATTAGTGCTATGACGTTCGGTTATATTGAAATCCAGAATTCGAGCTCTAAGAGTTACGTTTGCTAATTTATATAGCGAACGAAATGTACTGATGAGCTCGAAAAGCAAAGAAATCAGCACCACAGATGTTGCGCATATAGCAGCAGCATCTACTAACTCGATTTCGAACATATATTCTTTGGTTTTACCTATATTATGCTTTACTGACATATATAATGCCACTTTTCATCGCCTTTTTTCAAAATTTCTATTTACCAATATTGTCACAATGATCATTTTTATTGTTATGGCTATCATTGTTTCCTTATTGCAATGGTCGTGCTCAAATAGTCAGCAAATCGGTCAACTATCAATAATGGCTCAGCTGCAAAAACAGCTGCTCTGAATGTAGTTCGAGTTGAGGGATTGGGGGGAAGGGGGGGGGGGGGGGGGGTGGAGGACGCACTGGACTGCTTTCGGATATTTTCAGAGTTCAAAGTATTGTATCTGATTGTAAAGCTCAAGAATTTCATTTTCCTATCCGAGAGCTTTATTTATTCAAATTTCCTCTAGGAAATGAGCTAATATCTAAAATATGATTTGCAAATATGAAGCTATTCAAATTTCTTCTAGGAAATGAGCTAATATCTAAAATATGATTTGCGTATATGAAGTTATTCAAGTTTCATGCTATGAATTCAAAAGAGAAAAGATCATAAATTAACTAATTGCGGAAAAGTTACTTCAATTTCTATTTGATTCAAGGGTGAGAATAATTTACAGTGGTAGTCGAGAGGCAATAGGCATTTCTGTAATATTTCTTCATTTCGGTGTAATCGAATGATAAAGTTGTTCGCAAACCTTAACTCTGAATGAATCGACAAAACGTTTAATGCAGTCTCTTTCCTCTTTCTCCTTTCTCCTTTAAGTTCAGTTGTTCAAAACAGCTTTTCTAGAATAATAGTTTCGAATTTTTGGTGCATTAAAAGTAATTTTTCTTTTATAGTTATGTTATCATTACTTTTCTGCTTAGGCGCCAATTTGCTGATTTTTTTCCAGGATTCATATTACACCAGAATTCCGATCGGCTAACTAGTTTTTCTCTATGAAGAGGCTTAGACGATAAAATCCGAACTCATAGTCTTAGTCTGTATTACTTTAATGTCTCTCATTTATAGAAGGGTTTGTTTTTTAGAAAATCTATATGCAAAAGTTATATAAATGGCAGTTAGGAGGGAGAAGGAGAGAGCATCATTCATTATCCTTTCTGAAACCACTTGTTAGCTATCGAATTTCATATATGAAGTGACATATCGATAATTCTATTCGCACTTTCGAACATACAAAGTTTTTGCTAATGTCATATGTACAAATCTATAAAAATATACAAACATTTAGAGCTTGGGAACATGCGGCCAAATCGGCGTCTATCTGTAATGCTATCATCGAAAATATGATAAGTTCACTAGAAGTTGAAACCGGAAATTATTACTTTAAACATATGAAATATTTAATTGCCTTTTTAAAAAAGGTCTCTATCAATAAGGGAAATTCATCTTCGTTGTTTTATTGCTCAATGCATTCTTAGAGATGGGAACATCATTGAGTTTCAGTGAACTATTTTTCCTTCGATATATTTGATTTCCGAAGCTCACCAGCGCAATTGAATACATAAACCATTTCGCGGTTTTCTTCCAATTTGACTACATTTTTCATGGATTTTAATGTCTATTGCCAATGGTTATTAGTTTATAATAATATAAATCCAAGTAAATAAAGGCGGAGAATTATAAGCTACTGCTGAAGTTAGTGAAAGGACATTATAGAGGGCCACAGAGGGTCTAATAATAGAAAGGCACTTTTCCACAATAATTTCACCAAACTGAAGCGATAATACCTAAAGTTCAGGATTTGAACAGTATCATTTTCCTAGTTTCATAGTCGAAGGTCATGGGGTCATAGGTATTGCTAGGAAATAAGGTATAATTTTTATCACACCTAATATATGTTTGCACCCACTCACGTAGGCGGTAAATGAATTGCGTTTTCAGTAGTGTAACAAGTTCAGTCGACGAGGACGCATCATTGAAGAAGCGTGCAGTATGCGCTAAGCTTTCCGAGAATTACAGACTAATTGAGATGAGCGCAAAGAAAATGGCTGAGGTAAGTCTTTAAATTATTTATTAATTCGTTGGAATTATTCAATAACATTTCTCATCTAAAGGTTATTATGACAAGATTCGCATCTCCATATTGAAAGAGTAACCAGATTATATTTGCATGAAATTCTACGTGTACCTTCCATTCAATTTCAACGATAAGGTTATATGTATTAACCTGCTAGGTATGATGCATCATACCTTCTCTTAGAGAAATAGTATTTGATAAACTTTAATTCAGCTTAGTGTCCCCTCATCTTGCCTATGAACGTTAGGAACTGCTGATAGATATCGATCGCATCACCAGAAAGAATTTGCTACTGATGGAGTAAAATTCTCTAATCACAATTTCAAAGGTTAGAAATTTCCATAGAAAAAGTTCCTAGTTCCATCAATTGGTCGTCAAAGAAATTCACACATAAGTCATAAAATTCACTGATTCTCAGATTCTCAATGGCATTTTTATTTTGCGCAATTGTTTTCCATTTCATTTCTTGTCGATTTCAATGATTCGATGTGTTCTTAAATATTTGCATAAATAATATTTTCATGCAAAATACTTATTGATTTATTGATTTACCTATTGATCTATTTATTGATTTACTTTAACTTATTTATTTACTCTTTCATGAACTGACGTTTAGGAATGTTTTCCAGGAAAATTTCCTGATTTCAGTCCTTAAAAAAGTTCGATTTTTATCACCTCGTTTGGGATAGAGTTCGTATTCTTGTGCATTTTCATCGTCGACTGGCTAGACGCATAAAAGATTCACGTAAAGTAATATCTACGTGATTGAGAGACTTCTCTATTGAGATCTCTGTTCTATGTTTTTGAACGTTTTGTTTAAGTTCCCTACATATTTTGCTGTGAGCAAATATAAGAAGAGAACTTTTCGTCATGTAAAGATCTGAGTTGTGCTAATTTTTGTTTGAAAAGTAGCCGAGTTTTTCTGACCCCTAAACGGTCATAAGTAAAACACCGTCCTTGTCTTAATCATGATTCGACCTCCAGTTTCCTGTGGTAGCTCAATCCTGAACCGACGATGGAATTTACCTCAGCAATTTATCTCAGGATTATCATGTAAGAATCGGATCAAACCTTTCACAAAATCATAGGTCAAACTTTCTCTCCCTCTCAGAAAGTATGATTTAATTCTAATTCAATAATTCAAAGGATGATTTAATTCTAATTCAATAATTAATGGTCTAATTCAATTGATGGTTTATGGTCTTTCTTTTTTTTTATTATTTGTTTAGTGCACAGCCCCACGTGCTTGGCGTCAACCACATGTTCTACAACAGCATCTTTCTGATATAAAAGAAGCGGTCACCACTATCGCAGATGCTTTAGATAATTTTTTGGATGCCGCTGGACGAATTGCAGTTGTTGCTAGCAGTCCAAAAGCAGAAGGTAATCTCTCAGTCCATAAAAATAACCACTAGATATAAGCCAACTTAGGGGATATTTCTTGGAGATTTTCAATGATTTGTGAATTCAGCAAGTAATGGTGGATATCGCTTTATGGAGTTTTCGATTGATGCCAATGTTAGTTGTATCTATCGAGGTGTTAAGGATTTGAATTTTAGGTGATATATTCGAAGGACTCTGAGTGATAGCCCTACTATGAATATTTTAGTGAATGAAACTTGTGTTTGTAAATAATTCTTAATATCGTGATCAGTCATCGTGATGCTATGGAATCTTCTTTCAGTGATGCTATTTGCCGTCATTTTGATGCCCCTTTTTGCTTATCTGTAACCTATTCAGCAATATACATATGGCTTTTATTGATTTTTCTGGCCCGAGGAATTTTGTGGCCAAGAAGATATTCACTTATGGTAGAGCTAATTAGAAAAGGTTTGGTATTGGTGATGGACGAACGTTTGAAGAGATAAAAAAATGTCGCAACCTGATTAGAGGTCAATTTTTTCTTGTTGTATTTGTAGATATGAAGCATTTACTAGTACCGCTGCGAAATTCACATTCGTTGATCACACAGTTGAAACGAAATATCGACTATACTGGTTGGACACTTGCTGCACTCTCACGACCTAGAACCAACAACGGATCGGTAGCTGGCAATGACGCTCTCGATCAGTTTGCAGCTGTCACCAAGCAGGTTATTTTTTTGCCTCTCTTCAATTTCATTTTCCACCTACAGCAAATCATATTTTGCAAAAATACTGCTACCGGAATTGTTATCATTACTTTTATTATGAATTATTAGTATTGTTATTACAATTAACATTATTATCGCTACTGTTATTTTTATAAATTATATTACTAACCTGTTTCTGTTTTTGTAATCTTTTTCTTCTTTCCAACAATGAAGCTTTCGATGTGCGTCCATTTAGGAAGAATGCCATACGTCATAAGTACTATAGGAAGCACAATCGTATAATTATAGCGTTCTTGGTATGGTAACATTTATTACATTATATTAACCGTAACAAGTTATGCAGGAAGTCGTATACTTGAATTGCTAGTTGTTTAGTATGGATCTGAAATAGCTGATTATGTAATGCATATATCATAGATTCAGCTCTGCATTAACTTGATTTTTTTTTCAACGTTTGTGGATTGTTATCCCATAAATGGACGTAGATTTATGGATATTTGTGATCGTCACTATCATATCAGGATCCTATCGTTCATATCAGTGAATAATATTTCAGTTACCTATCGACTGCCATAAGTTAGTCCAGTGGGCTCTAACAGTGACACCGTCATCTGCGGTTCGTTTTCTGATCACTTCACAAAGAGATGTCGCGGATAGCTCTATCGACTCATCCGGCTATGTCTCCTATGGCACTGATTTTCTGGGGTAAATGAACTTTTTACTTTCTCACAAATATTCTCTTTCTTGTCGGAAAATATTTTTTACTTCACCGAAAACAAATTTCGTTCAGCGGAAAATTATCGACGGCAATGTGTCGAAGAATAGAATGAACTTCATCAACAATTGATAATCATAATATATTACATGAAAGTTATTTAGGTCTTTTAAATCTAACAGAGCGAATGATCCACAAGAGAGTATAAAGCAGAAATCTGGAAACTGTGAAGGAGCGAATAACCTAGGAGAACGTGCCTCATTTGCAGCTCTGGAATTGAGGCTTCATTTTAAAGACTCTTTGCAAATTAAAACGCCCAATTTGATAGAAAGCATACATATGTGATATGCTTCAGGCTACCATCAGTGGACGGCTCCGACGAATCGAAGCGTCATTCAACTACATCAACATTGTCGACGGCCACTGCAACCAGTTCAAATGACTTCCAAGCAGCTGCGTCTATTCTACTTGCAACGGCTTCTTCAGATGTGACGTTAAATGGAACCGTCAACGGTGACATCGAGAAACCGGCGAATAGCCGACAAACCGGCAGCGACAAACCCAACAGGACAGCTTTTTCTGACACACAGTCATCGATGTCACGATCAATAAGTTCTGCTGGAGAGGGTCGGGTTATGGAGGAGGATGACCTTGAATCCGTGATAAGTGATCGTGACAGCTTGTATCAGGTGAGGAAATGCTTCATTATTTAAGCTTGAAATTAAAACGTTCTTTAAGAAAAAAGTTCTGTTGATTTGCGCCGCTCCTGTTTTATTGCCATTGCTCAGCGTTCCGAATGCCCTCTTTTGCCGATTTTTTTCTGCCAATCAGGTGCCCTTCAGAAGTGACCAATTTGCCTTTTTGCTGAGAGGATATCCTAAATCGTAGTTACCGGCGTTAGCCATTTCTTAAATAAGTATCAGCATTTATTTGCTCACTGGTTAAAGCTTCTGTTCGTTTTTATGCACTACCTCAAAATTCGCATACAATATAAATTTTCGGGCAATTTTGCCAAATTACCCGCTCTAACAGCATTCTTCGCCGATTTCTTCTTTCTAACTTCCAAGCTTATCCATAATCTGGAGAGGAATTATAAACATGAGTATGAGAAATTTTGCCGTTATTTTTGGCTGATCTGATGGCTTTTCGAACGGATCCGAGAAACCAGTTTCTTTGCAAGATTTGTGTGAGCTCTTGATACAGTAGAAACCTAAACATGCTGGGGTGAGCATTTCATTACCTATGGGTTGTTGAGAAGATAAGAGCGTCGTGAACAATTAACATTTCATGTTCTTCTAAAGGTTGTCACCATATGTTTTCAGGAAAGCAGGTGTTTTTTGTGCGGGGGAAGAATGGGACCGATCGTTCGCGAAACTCCTTAATCAAAAAGCCCACTTTTGGCCATTTTTCATTTGTTCATTTTGTGAATCAAATATGTGTAGGCAAATTCTTCAGCACATTTAGGTATCTGCAATCTAGATTAAAAACCGGAGAAACGAGATGGAAGGAGAGTCATTTTATATTGCCACCGCTTTTGTAGAAGATCACTTGAAACCAGGGGTCATCATATGAGGACACACAAGTGATAAACGCACTCCTGCCTATACACCTATATCTTAAATATCGCGAATATTTGCATATTTTCGCCTTGAATTTTGTTAGATATTTTCGCCATTATCTCAAGTATTTGCGTTTCATAAAATAGGCGTTAACGTGTGGAGAGATTATTTTTGAAGGATTATGCGCTAGCTGGTGAAGAACCGAGCACGGTGCTAAGAAGGAGACTTATGACAAGTGTGCCTCCGACACCGCAACTCAGCTCCGAGGTTTGTTGCAATTTTTATTGAGGAGTTGCTTTGTGGATCTCAAGTACCTATATATTTTTATTATTTCATTGAACAGAGCGAAATCACTAACCTAATACAGGTGGCATTCGACCTCTTTAGAAAAGTTTCCATTGCCATAAACGCGAATGAAACTTTGAACAGTTTTATCGCATAAGCAGCATTCTGTTTACAGAAATTTACAGCTGAGGGCAACTTTTAATGCGAATTTGGTCATTAAAAATTGAGACTCTAGGAACAGATCGATGAAAGAAAGGTATAGAGAAGATATCGCCATGAGAAGAAGGAAGCAACAGAAGATGATAGATATCATTATCTTATCAGCCTATTTTATTCAGCTCTCACTTTGCATTCTTTCTTAACTTCCCAACTATTTCTAATCTGTTCCTCATAAGACGTCGTATGAAATACTATATTTCTCGGTCCAGTGGTTGACTGTGTGCCACTAAATAGTAAAACGTTCCAGGTGTTGCATATCCTCAACATAAACAAGCTCTACGGAAATAATGCTTTAAAAAGTTATAACATTACAAGGCGCATTTGAATGAGACTTAAATTTCAAATGAAGTCTTTCTTGTCGATTGAATTATTTCGCTAATATTTGCATTTGGAAGACTTTTCACTCTATGAAATCATGAACCAG
The DNA here is from genome assembly GCA_037576465.1 of Parascaris univalens. Taxonomy (NCBI): domain Eukaryota; kingdom Metazoa; phylum Nematoda; class Chromadorea; order Rhabditida; family Ascarididae; genus Parascaris; species Parascaris univalens. The sequence continues at coordinate 34,237,240 of CM075173.1, forward strand.
ATAATCCAGGTAGAGAGGCGTATAGATTTGGTCGATAAATTTGCAACACTTCGTCAGATTTTTTTTAGCCAAACAGATTGTTGATAAATCGGCAGAATATAATATTGCTCAATGTTAAAGGAAAGATGCATGGTTCTTCTTTCACGTCTCCATTCAGTTACCATATTGAACGGCTGGAGCCATTCTAAAGTCATTCTAAAGAATTGGTCGTTTCGTCATTCCTGATTATATCCATCCGTCTGTGCCAACCTCTTATAGTGTCTAGTGTATCGACTCGGCGTAACCCTCATATGAAATAATCTTATGTATAAATTTAGGTTGTAAATGCTTTATCGGAGGAAGATCGTCAACTGTTACGATTTTATTCGCCACAGTTAGATACGCACACCGAATTCCTCTCGAAGGCAATCGAGGAATTCCTAACCGTTGTTGAGGAACAGCTCCCGCCTAGAGAATTCGTTCAGAAAGGAAAATTGGTAAGCACCGATTCGGTCTGTTTCTTCACTTATCGATTTTTTAATTCTTTTTATAGAACTCACGACTTATTCCATTTTTGCCCTAACAAAAAAGAATCCTTAATTAGTCGATGAATTGGTGTGATCTGGTTTATTAGTTGCAACTTTCGAAGGAGGTGCACTTAAATTCTTCTCGAATGAAAACTGAATTTTGAATCTTTTTTGTACTTCCTTATTTGGAATCTGCAAATATCTTGGCGTTCAGTTCGAATTTCGAAGCGTACGTAACATTGATTAAATATCTGGATGCTATTAATTCCAGGTATTATTCAAATATTAGTTTTAATGAATTCTAAATCTCATAGTAAAGAAAACGCAAGTAACCTGTACATAGGAGGGGTAAAGGGGGGAGGGGAATTGATAATAAAAGTTGCAGCATCAGAACATTTAAAATTATATTTTGAAAGTTGCGGTCATTAAGCTTCCACAGTTATTCAGCAAATAAAAGAAATCTCAATTGCGATCGGAAAACGGCCAAAAAAAAGTTGAAGTCAATTCGATTGAAAAGAAAAATCTCGATTGATCGATCAGCTGGTCAAAATTCGATTGATCGATCAGCTGAAAAAGGTCAAAAAGATTAGGAAGTCAAAAATTCGATTGATCGATCGATTGATCGATCAGCTGAAAAAAGTCAAAATTCGATTGATCGATCAGCGTCAAAATTCGATTGATCGATCAGCTAGGAAAAGTCAAAATTCGATTGATCGATCAGCTAGGAAAAGTCAAAATTCGATTTGCCGATCGATCAGCTAGGAAAAGTCAAAATTCGATTGATCGATCAGCTAGAAAAAGTCAAAATTCGATTGATCGATCAGCTGAAAAAAGTCAAAATTCGATTGATCGATCAGCTGAAAAGTCAAAATTCGATTGATCGATCAGCTAGGAAAAGTCAAAATTCGATTTGCTGATCGATCAGCTAGGAAAAGTCAAAACTCGATTGATCGATCAGCTAGGGAAAGTCAAAATTCGATCGATCGATCAGCTGAAAAAAGTCAAAATTAGATTGATCGATCAGCTAGGAAAAGTCAAAATTCGATTTGCTGATCGATCAGCTAGGAAAAGTCAAAATTCGATTGATCGATCAGCTGAAAAAAGTCAAAATTCGATTGACTGGTTGATCAGCTGAAAAAAAAGTCACTACATCGTTTCTGCGCGAAAGAAAAAGTCCGATTAGATGCTATGTACGTATGAGTTGCTATTGTGCAAATTGTTTGTAAAATTTTAAACGGGTATATTTATTCTTATTAAATTCATACTTCCGTTAAATTGCTTCATTAAAATCTGAATTTTTCTTCAAAGAAAGGATGTAATTTTTGCAGATAATTCTTGCTGCACATAAATTGATCTATATTGGCGATAGCATCGCCCAGTGCGTTATGGCACAAACTGTAAGTGTGGAAGTGCGACGTGCAGCCGATCGGCTTTGTTGTGTGCTCAAAAATTGTGTACAGGCAACGAAGCTTGCAGCAGATCAGGTAGATTTTTGTTCCCCCTTATTATCTCATTACTGTCAGTTACTTGTATTCAGAGAAGTAGTATAGGTGTAATTAAAGTAAACTGATGATGGTAACCAGTTTATGTGCTTTTATGCAATTCTTCTCATAGATTGTGCAACATTTTTTTCGCCTCCTTTTGGTCAGCCCGGAAAAATCAAGGGCTGGTCTAAAATAGCTCAGCTTCACTCATATTGAGCACAGACGTTCCTGAAATGAATCTATGTCCTATAATATTCTATGCATTTATTCAAAGCATCCTAAATCTGTGGAATTTCATGTGGAATTTCCCATTATTATAAATCTTCTTTTTATTTCTTTTCTCTTTTCTTATCTTTCTTTCATTGGTTCACTTTTATGCGAATTGTTTTTGCCCCTTCTTGATTGGTATTATGTATTCTTATTTCAGTATCCATTGGTTTCCGCTGTACAGTCAATGGTCGATTCGATAGTGACGGTTTCGCATGCTGCTCACGATTTGAAACTACTGGTTAAACAATGTTGTTAAGTATATGATATTGTAATGAATTTTATATGAAAATATATCATATTTCTATCCACAAAGTGATGCATTGTGGATTTTTCAACCATATTTTCTCACTGTCAGAAAAATTAAAATAATGTTTTTTGAGTTGATTTTCCGGATTTTTATGGAATTTTTGAATCATTTTTATCCTTTCTCGGCGAAAAAATTCCGAAATACGCATACTTTATGAAAAATTATCCCCAATTGAAGATTATAATTACTCGAGTAGAACTCTAAACATCATATAAACGATCTAGCGAGTAGTATTTTATTTCAAGTAATAGTATTTCATCGTTGAAATCCACTGAACGTTCTCATTTTGTCATCTCATAAAATTGCATAACTTGAAGACGTCTTATTTGTGTTCACATGCTCTCTGTGGACGTGGCAATTGTTCTCATCCTCAACCTATTTTTAGTAATCATGAGGGGTAGGGGTCACCTGCTTAAATCATCCGACATTTTCATAGCATAAGAGAATTTCTTCATCGAATTTCGGCCTATTCGGTTTCATTTGTTTTTTTTCCTCTCTTCCAGCCATCAATAAGAAATAAATGGTTTTTTTTCTTGTCCATCTGTCAATAAGAAATAAATTATTTTGCAAATTTTTACATTTATTAATTATTTATATATGCAATTATATTTATTTGATTTGATTTATGAAGCGAACGTCCTATATTCGTATCTGAAACTTGAAATGTTCTATGTAATTGAGTGAATATTTTATTCGTTTCCATCAAATTTTGCATAGAAATCTAATTAGTGCCTCATTTTTGTATCGCTATAACATTCGATATATAATTAACATTTTTTACATATTTTCCATCTATTTTCTTAATTTCATGATACTTAAAAGTAATAAATAAATATTATTTAATTTAGAGTTTTTTTCATAATCTTCAAATTTACTCTAATAATTCAGAATGCGATCGCATTTCTTTGTCGAGATTTTCTTATTTTTATTGTCATGTCGTTCACTCATCAAATTCTCCCTTCACTTGATGTTTTCGAGTTACAATATTGGAATCGTTATGTCGTTGTTTAGACGTCAAGATCATCAAGACGCAAAAAGCATTACGAAAATATCGGTAGTGGAACAAAGCATTGCAAGTTCTGAAACACATTGTATATTTTGTTAAGAAATGCTTTACTAGGGAAGCTGGGTGTGCTTCATTGTGCCGAAGATGACGGAAAGGTGGCCTTTATTTGCAATGGTGTGATAGCATAACTTGCTAAAAGATTCTCATAACTGTAGCTAGTTATTAGTAATTATAAGCGTAAGAAATTATGCGGTGAAAATTTCTTAAACAAGGTCATCCACCTCTAAATTTAATATAGCATCCATATTAGAAGGAAAATATCGCCCGAGAAGGACATCATCGCTAATGATGCTAGGACGAAATATAATTGAATGGATCGATCGCAAATATCCTAGAGATGAGTGCACATGCTGGATTTTATAGACCAATTTCTTCCTTCACTCATGAGGTTTCCGGAAATTCTGGATGAAGTCCTAGATCTTTTCCTTAGTTTATATAAAATATGGTTATCATTATCGATTAATTTAAAGGCCCTTTATTTGTATTCGAAAAGAGGTGAATAAATCAAAGAAACGTTTAAATGCGAAGAATTCCTTACTTATTTTGTTATGTCGCGGTGTTGGATTGACACCACACATCGGATACGACGAAAGAATCTTTGATTAGTTGGTCGTTTTAAACAAAAACTGTGCACATGATTGTCTCATTCACCTTATATTTGAATAAAGAATAATTCCCAATAAGAAAGCATTTTAAATAACCAACTATTTTGTCAATGTCAAACGCATAAATATATGAAAAATGTCGCTTGATGATATTGTTATAAATGAGTTTTTTAAGGTTTTTGATTATGAGTGCTGCGTTGCCTTTTATATTAACGCAAATATTATACAAAATAATAGCTTATGCATTAATTTTCTACTGTCTTAAAGGTCTCTTCTATTTTATCATTTAGCATAGGCTTTGATGGAAAGAATTGCTTAACTGCTTAAACAAAGCCCAACTTGAAAGAGAATGGCAGTAGATTACTGGATCAGCAGTATACCATAGCGGAGAAGTGGAATAGGCGTTCCATTTGATTATATGCGTTGTTGCTGGTCATTGCACTGGCGTACGTTGTTGCGCAAAATTGGAGGATATCTTTTGCTCTCAGTTCTCGGATAGTTTCTGGCATGACACTACGAGAGAGAGATAAACAAATAAATAGCTCTATCTCTCTTTCCAACTGCTAGACGGCAAAATTTGTCAATATGGCCATGATGACTGCGTCTTTGTCGTTGCAAAAAAAGGACGATCCGATATTTTTGTCTACGCAGCAACCATTTGTCATCACAACTGACCACACCCATCCATGCCTTAGTTGACGATCTGCGCTTACGACCACTATATCGCTCGTTCGCACATCTTGCGAGGTCTGCGCTAAACCGGTTTGTATTCATTGTCCATTTTTCATAAATATTATTCCCATAACGTTGCCAAATATAGAGCAGAACTTGTTTATTTATCAAAGATAAAAGAAAGTAAAGCTGCTTGATGCCATACTTGTTTTTGATTTTTGAGAGCATTATCCTCCTGCATGGCTATATTTTTTGAGAAACGGACGATTTTTAGATCAAATAGTTTTAGTTGCTGTTGATGTTCCATTTTCTTTACCACCTCCTGGATTTGTCAACTCTCTTTAAGCGTACAGTCACAGTCATCCTTTCCAAGTCAAAAGATATGAAAAAATAACGTTTTAGAAATATTAAATTATTGGTTGTATATGTATGAAGCAAATAGATACGTAAGCATCTTTACAGTTTAATTTATAAGATCACCGGAAATATATTTTGTTATCATAAAGCTGATCTGTCCATTTCATAGTTAAGTTTACTTTGTTAATGATTATATAGCTAACATTTTATCAGTTCTTTTAGCTAAATATAATCTTAATTGGATGGTTGAGATAAACGTTTGATGAAAAGTGCCAAAAGCGAATTTAACGGCACCACTAAAATGAATGATTTCTTCGTACAATCACCAGCCATGTTCAGTTTCTTCAGCGAAGTTTATTTCCGCCGCTTTGAGGAAGTAACCGATATTATTAATTTCGTAGATTGTTTCTTTTCTTTCTAGTTCAATCTTTCATTTAAAATATAATAATTTGCATTCATATTCATATATTTATCTTTCAAATTTCATAGAATCTTTCAGTGAAATAACGAAATTTCATCGAGATAATTTCATAAAATATCTAGAAATTTATGAATTATCCATTGCATTCTATCATTTTTTACGCATCTATTTGGAAATTCTCAAATATTTTGCATACATCTATGCTGTCTTTCTGTCTCTTTGATAAGAAATGAACTATTGATTATCAGTAACAATTATCAACAGTTGTTGAGTTACTATCATATATTAATTAATGTTTCCGATATCGTTATCCTTAATTATTACAACGACTATTAAAGATGCCTTGAAATTTTGGCTCGGTTCTTTTACGCAGAATGTTAGATGCTTTAACAAAAATGGTTTTCCTTTGATTATCTGTATAAACGACTGATTTCGGCATAGAAGACTTTGTTTTATATGTTTTAACAAATCTGCAATATATTGATCCAATATCTTCAATTGTAGAATGTATCCACAGCATCAGTTAACGTTTGAGAGTTTTTCCGTTTAATTTTACCACTTGCCTAGCAAATATTACAGCAGATATCAGTGGTTAACAGCCGGTGTTTATATCTTTCTGTTTCTATCGCCCATCCTAGGTCAAGATCGACGCTACGGCCGATGCCTTGAAGCGCAAATATCCTCGGGTGAACTTAACATCAAATTCACTGATGCAAAGAATAATCAACAGTAATTTGAATTATGAATCGGTGTTAAAAGTATTTTTAACTGTTGGATCGTTCCATGTCATTTAAATTTGCCACATTTCAGAAGGCTGAACCGGCAATCGAAGCTGATATCCATAGACTGTTTTGGAAAAATCAATAAGCAATACTGTTTCGCATTTCGAAGGTGAAAAATGTGAAGGAATTAGAAATGCGTCGTAATTCTGGATGTGATGAACGTGAGGAAATGATCGTCGTTTACGCTATTCGCAGCTCAGGTAACTGGCTTTCATTTGCTTGAAGACTTTGTTGATAGGTTATCCATAGATGAACCTCAGGTTCATCTATGGATAAGAATATAAGTGGAGTGAGAGTGGATGGAACTGGTAGTTTTTTGTGATAAAGCGAGGGAACCATATAGCAGCAATATGAAGACAATAAATTCGCTCGTCACTTTTCGTACTAAAAGAGCAAATTGCAATTCGGCTTAGCCACCGTTCATAGGAGATTGGCCTCGTGTTTCGGCCCCTAGCAGATAGAATAAGTGTTGCGTTTTTTGATACAACATTAAAGACACTGCTAAGACTGGGGAATTTTGCTTTATTTCTTCAAATTGTTGGCGATTAAAAACTTTATTTAATTTCCAATTAAAGAAATTAGGAGAGCAAGTTTACTTAGTTAGATTCGATGGAAAATTTCTGCAAATAGTGTCTAAAATTCAGTTTTTTTCTAAACAGATATATTCGATTAAACTATAAGCTGTAAGTTTTATTTTCTTTTTTGTTAGTGGTTTGAAAAATTCTCAAATAGTGAAACATTTGCAACTGTAGGCGACAATTTAGGTGATCTTTTTTTAGACGTGCAACTGTCGAGTATCATTCTGAAATTCTGGAATTTCCGGTATCTACAATATTGGAACAATCGCGATTTTTATTGACCAATAAAAACGTTGAGTCCAGATTCATATAATTAGAAGAAGCTGAAGTGAACGTTTGTTTTGGCGGATTCGCGTGTTCCTAAAACAACGTGGACTTTGAAATTTTTTAAAGCCCATATTATTTGAATTCTCAATTTTTCTCGTTTATACGAACTGCATTGTGCTAGAATATTGGCAAATAAAGTTTCTAATGATTTGTTACGTTTTGCGATGAGAAAATATTTGATATTTGTTTGATCGTATTGTTGCGATGGGAATTCTTTTGCATATTTATTCATAACATTACTTCAAGAAACATTTACCTTTCAGGTGTTTTATCTTTCCTGGTACTTTACCTTTTCAGGCGTTTTACCTTTGTAATAAATTAACTTTTCAGCATCTCATCCAGCTGATATGTCGAAATATCAGTACACTTATGCATATGAGTACTGGATCATTACAATCGTTCTGGTTGGAATTTTGGAAACCAATTTGACGCATCGGATCCAGTAATTCGCCTCAGCTCAACAGGCTATTGTGATTCACAAACGTTCGCAACGGTCTTCTCTCTATTTCTTCAATCGATCAGAAAACGTAATAAATTTTTTTCGCTCTGAAGTTTTTAAGGTTTTTCATAGGGAGATTTTTCAGTACAAGTTGCAACTCGAGCTTAATTCTACCACCTGTCGAAACCCTCAGACCGTCAGATAGACCGATACCTACATACAACGTAGATAAAAATCTACCGTAATATATTTTACAAATGCTAGTTGGTAATACGATATTAAAGGAAAACCAAGTACATAGATTTGAATTCATGCTATCGAATTGCTAGAATTTCTGCTCATTGCAATATCGTGAATGAAGATTTAGGTCGAAATAAGCGAGTTTGACTGCATTTTTAGGGACTTATTGGTGAAAGTTGCATGATACATGCATACCATACGTCTGCATGCACTATTATCTGAAGATTCGCTTTTTATAGGTGAGATTGTACCATATTGCGCCCATTAATATGTGAATCTTATTCATCAAGATCGCGCAAACTGTGTGCATTACAACGTGGTTATCAATCAGCGTTGATCACTTTCATACATCGTAGAAATGTACGCAGGTAAATAAATGCTTTCCGATCCGTATCTTTATCATTGTTCCCCCGATTAAGTGCCAAAAATTCCTTCCCTCATTTTTTCCACTCATTTCTATGAACTTTTTCTTGAGTTTCAGCTGCAATTTCTTTTCTTTTTTGAAACAATGAAGCTTGAGGACATTTCGTGAGAAATTTTTGCCCAAATGCTTTTTTGGAGATATTTTTATGAAGTTCGGATGATGAACGCAGTTAGGTAGTCGAAGGGTGGTTAGATTTATTGTTTTTAGAATTCATTCAAGGTGAACTTAACATTCTCAGTTACTATTGAACGGTTGCTATCTGAACTATAATAAGGCTGGAAAAAACGAAGTGCTAACACCTGTTGTGATGATACTTTATCATCGCCACCGATGGTGATTTGTAGCATGTAAATATGCGAAGCTATTGTCTTGAATATTGCAGTTACTGCAACTGAAGTAATTCTAATTACTTTAGGTAGCTCTATCTATTGTAGCCGCTATATTATTCTTCTTCTATCTTTTATTGTATTTAGTATGTTGCAGTTTGATGTCATAGCGATGCTTCCATATTTTGAATCCATTCGCACGGAGAAAGGACTTAATTTTGACAGAGTTGTGATCGACGATAAAGTCGCTATACTTTTCGAAAGTATGGCTAAAGAAGTCAAAGTCAAAGAAGTCTTTGTGTCGGCGTTGCTGAGCACAGAACTTGGCATTACCTATGCGTGACTTTGATATAATCTGCGCATAAAATGTATACGATGTGATTTACGCTGTGCTGAATGCATGCCAGGTGATTGTAAATGTATTCGAATCGTGATAGACAGAAAACTGACTTCTGCGAGAGAAGGAGTAGCCATACATGGGGTTATATGAACATTGTACTGTAATTATTGCTTAATCGAGGTGCTTGATTTATAATTGTTGGTACTACTGATATTCAACAAAGCTCGAAAATGAACTTACATATGCTTCAGTTTCATTTAAAATGTTTGCAACTTCCCAAAAAATTTTTTAAAAAATATGGCCTATTATCTTGCTAACCCATATAGAAGCCTTTTGGAGTTTGAATAACAAAAAGGTTTTTTATGGATAGCTTTTCATGGATAGTTCCAAAAGTTTCTTTGAATCTTTAATTCCTATATGTGTTCTTTGAGATGCTTACCTCTGGTATTTAGTTTTTTATTGTCTGCGGTATTTATTTGAGATATATAAGCGTTGATGATATTTGAACTTAAGAAACAACTGTGCTTCTCGTTTTTTTTTCATTTTATTTTGTCACTCCTCCTATATGTATTATTGGATTCACTCTTTAAGAATATCCTTGTCGCTGATATTTAATTACTTATTTTATTTCTTCACCGGTTTGTTAACTATAAAAAAAGGAAATTCATTTTGTAGACAATTTAAAAGGAACGTTGCTAGATCGTCTTCTCGAGCTCTTCATCACCTGGAGGATATCACTGGTTATACGGAGCGGTCAGTCACTCATATCGGAATATTTCTTGACCTGTACCATTTCATAGGTTAAATATGTCACTGATAGGAGCTTTCAAAGCGACCTCATTAAGGCTTCTCAGAAAAGTGTTTTGCTCATTTCTCAATAAAAGTGGTCAGTGATGTATTGGCAAATCTTTAATGTCAACACAGTACTATTTGTCCAAAAACAGGCTCTACTCTCATATTTCTATTATGAATTATTCGCAGGCGATGGTTACTGATTTTTTAATGGATCATAAGTTTTCCCTTGCTTGCCTTTTAGCATAATTTATAGGTGTGAGCTTATCTTTAACAAAGCGAGAGTATCGAAAAATGAGCTTCTCTTTGCCTTCAAATGATGAAATTCTTTATTGCGTCGCATATATTATTGGGGCTTTCGAGCACTGTTGAAAAGTTTTGCTGTAATTGGAAGGAAAGATTCATGTCAAGATAAGGGTTAAGATTCCATTGTCAAAGATTGCAATTAGACCACCGTATTACCTAGCCTAAACGTAAATGATTTGCAATGACAGTAAGAAAGATCCCGGAACTTGAAAAGGTTGGAGAATCTGGCGAATTGTTTCTGGTGAAAATGAAGTGGAAAAAATAAATGCTATTATATCATTTTTGTACTAAGTTTTCTATTGGCGTGAAAGCATCCTGATTTCACCTATGATAGTCTATAAAGTAAAACAAGCATGGAATTAATAAACTTGGTCAAAGTTTTCTCATATTTTGACCTTTTTGCATAAGTTATGTAATTTACTTAGCATTTTTGCAGTTGCAAGTTTATTCTTGTTCTTCAACAAGGTATCGCTATCTTCAGTTCACTTAAGTGTGAGCAATAATGATCCTTTTCTCACCTATAGCCCGAATCTTTCAGAAACTTCATTTATCGTCGATATATTTCTTCATCTGCGGAATTTTCTTTAATTTTCAGAAATTCACAGCTTAGTTGGACGGTAAAAAAATATTTGCCAAAATCTCGCTCATTAGGCGATTATATCAAATACGATACGATTATCAACGAATGCGAAATGAATGAGAATTTCTCGTCGTCAGCATTTCGCATCCGCCTACTCAAACATTCCTTTGTCGCTGTTATGGCGCTATGCTTTTCGATTGGTTTCTGCTATCGTATCCAAATCCTATCCATCGTAAAACGAGGGAGAATTCATCAAGTGCCACATAGAAGGACAATCTTAAAGCTTGCACTTTAGAGATCTTCGTTCTCTTTTACGCACTAGTCGTTGGGTAAAAACTTTCTTGTATTGGATGGAATTGAGTCAATTTTTACTGATCAATGGAGAATCTGTAGAAAATATCCGTTTAATTCATTTCGGCTTCTGCTTTTTCTTTCGAGGATTTCAGGTAGAATAAGGTTCATCTTTTCTTTTCTCTTGCGAATTTCCCTATACAGTCTATAGCTTAGTTTAACGATGATGGAATGGCGAAAATTTTATTTTCATTTAAGCATCGATTCTCCTAAACGAGATCCTTAGTTTAGGCATCAAGACGGGTTCTTTTTTGATGTCGTTAAGACCCCTTAAGTTCAATTTATTTGTAAAATTTGCCATCTTTGAAATCTTGCCCGAGTCATTTGAAATAGCATGAATTGCATATGCGAACGAAATCTTTGTATCGAAGCATTGACGTGAATAATTTCTACACTTATAGCTCTTAATTTATTGTAATTTTTACTTCATAACGAAGAACAATAACGAAACTAAATAAGTACTCATAAAAGTGGAAATTCAACGCATACTGCGCCGAAATTTTTGCTCAAAATGGTGAATTGACTCATCGAACTATCTCTGGTAAGGATTGCTGAACTAACAATTATGTTGCACATTTCAACATAATCGCTCTAGAATTAATTATTATACGTTATGAAGGTGTGAAGCGAACGCACGGCTCGTCAATATTGATTCCAATTTAAAGCAATAACCTCAATTAAACAGTGTCTTCCTCTTGTTGCAAATGCATTCTTCATGACATCGAGCGTTCGCTGTATATAGAATGCGGTTAAGTAACATTGTCTCGAAAGAAAACTCAAAAAAGTAAATGAGTATGCGGAATTAAAGAAATATGGCGCATTGAAAACCGGTCTACAATGTGCACTCAGCCAACTTGCTATGATCATCTATCAGTTAGTATTTTTCACTTTCAAATTAAAAAGGAATTATTTCGTTAAGGAGTGAAAAAAACACACACACAAACGTTTTTCAGTGATTACATATTGTTAGTTACATTACATATTCCTGTTTCTAATGGAGTAATAGTGGTGAGTAGAACGAGCGAAGGAGCGACAGCTTCCTAGTTCGATTAGCTCTTCTTCAAATATATCCTCGCATTGATTGTTTCTTTTCCCTCACATTTTTATGTCTTTATTTTTTTTTATAGGCGACCTTCCATCTATTGATGTGTTTTGCTTACAGAGATATTTGTTTCAGTGATCGGCCTGATGCAAAAATATTGCCAAAAAGTCGGCTTATTGTTTGATTTTTGGTTATTAGCGTTCATTTAAGTGTTAAATGATTTATGAGACTTGAAAGAGGATTGTGAGGAAAGGGTGGTGTGCGATTAGGGTCATATTTCTAATACAAATGGGCATAGAACATGCATGATAGGGAAAAATCGAATTCACACCTTTTATACTAGCCTTCTGGCAGCATATTAATGCTTTAATTTGTCTAAATTGAATCGGAGTATGAAATATTTTCCCAGTCACTTTTTCCGCTTTCTCCCTCTTTCTTTCCTTTCCTCATTTGAAAGAATGTCTAAACATTTTATTCAGTAACATTGCCAATAACATTTTTTATAGTTCCATTAAAATATCCTGAAAATTGCTCGATCCTAGCCGAAAAAAACAAATCCAGAAAGTCTATTCCCACTAATTAATCTTTAAATTATATCGGCAGTAATATTTTATCGTCGTCAATAAATATTTTATCCACATAATCCATACAACAAAAGATTGCTATCATATCGAGAAAGTGCGCAATATTCATTGGAAATATTGTGCCATAAAAATTATCCACTATAGATTCAGGGTGCATCCTTTAAAATTGATTGCAGTTGTTCTTTTGATGATGATGATGATCGTGATGATAATGATTTCTCAACGCTCATCGAATGTTTTGTTCTAATTTTCGAATTTTGGAATCTATCAAGTTTTTCAATCAAATCTCATACGATGTGCGTTAATTCTAATTGTGTAAAATTCATTTTTATCGATGCTATCAATCAGTCTCTTCAGTTGCTGTTCATTGCTGTTTGCTTTATTCTGTAATTAGCAAAATTTATACTTTAATTACCTCAATTATCGCTTTAATTATCTCAACTGTTACAATAATTAAGGTTAAAAAGTTACTAAGATTACTTTCTTACATTATACGCTAAATCTGTTAAAAAAATTTCATTAGAATGCATTCATACGTTAGTAAATTTGAACTTCAAATACTGTTGAATGCAACTTTCATTTGAAGTAATATTTTCTATGTCGTTTATTCGTATATATTTCATGATTGAATGATAGTAATTGTTATCCTTTCAAAGGAGAACTTCCCATATTTCCCTATATTTTTCTCATTAATTTCTTCCGAATATTTCGATATTAATTATCCTTTTGCGTTAAGAAATTCAACTAAAATAATCAAATAAATAATTATTCCACGGAAAGTACTCATTTCAATGAATATTAATAATAGAGTGTTGAATTTTGAGGCAATTTTAATGTAACAAAGAAATTTTTCCTCTCATTTTTATTCGATAGAGCGTCATGAATGATCGAACTGTAAAGTATTGGTATGTGGAACGAGAATGGGGATACGATGAGAAAATTAATAAAGAAAACGGTGAACACAGTGGAACGACTCCAAGAATTTCTTTTTTTTTTCTTTTTCCACCACCTTTTCCACCAGTGAATAGATGGAATATAGCAGCCACCTTACCTGTCATCATAACCACAATTATGAACAAAAATCAACGATATGTTTTGTATCCGAACTGGAATTGTTGTAATGTTTGTTTGGCCTTCATTTCGTTGTTGTCTGGGAACATTTCTCAAGTCGGCAGTAAATGTTCGTTTACTTCTTTTGATTACTGAAGCGCGATACGCCTATCACAGTGAGAATTTCGACAAATTTCTTTCGAAACCATCAAATGATTAAGAAAACATTTTGATAAAAAAATTTCGACTAAATTACTCATTAACTTACTCATATTTTAATCTAATTTTTTAATGCACATAATTAATTAGTCATATTTTTGATGATTTTTTTGCATTTATGCTTAATATTTAGTCGAAATAATTAATCATTGTTGCAGTAATTCTTGCAACGAGAAAAGTAACTATGTAAAACTTAATGATTTAATCATCGCGAAGGATTGAAGTTAAGCAGATGATAAGATACACTGCAATGTTCTCCTAACGATATATAAGATTGCGATGTTGTCTAGCGATGTTGCTGTCCTTTATTTGTTTGTTTGTTTGCTTGTTTATTTGTTTGTTTGTTTGTTTGTTTGTTTGTTTGTTTGTTTGTTTGTTTGTTTGTTTATTTGTTTGTTTGTTTCTTTCTTTCTTTCCTTTAAATTGCATATTAGCTGAAATTACTTAATATTAAAATCGGAGAAAAAGGTTTATTGTCAGTAAAAATTATACCCTATTAAAATTTCCAAATTCCGCTCCTAAAATTCATCCTATAATTGACGTTTTATTGATGATGAATAATGGCATCCTATATAAAATATGGTTGATACGATCATTTCATTCCATCGTTCACCAATTTCTTCATCCGAATTACAACTTGCCGATCACGAATGATGTGGAATTTCTTTCCAACTCAACGATGAGAGAAAGCTTAACTATGAAAAAAAAAGAATAAAAATAATGCCATCACGGTTGTCGTTTTCTATAGACCACCCAGTAGAATGATAATTATGAAATGTGAAAATTTAGTATTGCCGAGTTCGAGCTTAGTTTATTTAATTTTATGATTCTTTTTTCCATAAACGGCAGCAAAAAATGTTAATAGAATCGAAGATGTAATTCACTAAAATGTAGGAATTGTGAAGGAATTGCCTTCAAATTAAAGGCAACAAAATTCCTTCGCAATTTGCAATTTCTTTTAGATAATTTTCCTACCCCTCGATATTCTTAAGAAAAATCTATAAAGAGGCCAAATTAAGCGTTTCAATAATCTCATCTCGCTAAACGGGAATTTCCTGTAAAATTCATTATTAGAGTAAGGAGTTTAACTCTTAGAACGGAGAATTTTTGAAATTTATAGCAACGTAAGATTTATATTTGATTGAATGAGTGAAAAATTGACTGCACAAATCGAGAGTATTTGAAGTCTGTGACGAGGAATTAATTCAGAGATTTTATTTGCATCTGTTTGGCCGTTTAATTTTCGCAATGAATTGTAAGGCAGTATAATCAAATAGAAAGACAAGCTTTGCAGCTGCTTTAATGAGATATTGCTTAACGGCGAGTTCCGTCCTCGAAGAACACTCCTCCATCGATGGAACAATATTTCGGGCAAACACCCCTCTCTCCAGGTTTGCCTGGTGGTCCCTGAGGTCCGGGTGCTCCGGGCTGTCCGTCGGCTCCATTCGTTCCATCGGGGCCTTTCTCGCCAGGGGGTCCCATTGGTCCTGGGGCACCATCTTGGCCAGGCTGTCCAGGTCGTCCTGGTGGTCCAGGTGGTCCCATGTCGCCTGTAAATTACTCGTAATAACAGAAATGAGTTGAGCCTACAAACGACCCCTTAGTGAAATCCTCGTTTAGAGGCTTACAGTGGAGGACATTGTGGATCAGATGTTAACAAGGATTTCTGGCTTTGAAATAGTGCAGCGGAAGTGGCCTTGGTCATAAACCCGATCGAAATTATCCGTTTTTCCTTACACAACGTCTGAACTGCACCGCTTCAAAAAACTGTATTACTTACCGGGTTCTCCAGGCTCTCCCGGTTCGAGTGGCTCGTCGGGTGCGTTCTCGCCTGGAGGTCCGTTGGGTCCAGGCGGTCCCATTTCTCCAGGTGCTCCAGGTGGTCCCTTTGGTCCTGGCTCTCCTGGTGGTCCGTCCATTCCTGGGCTGCCTGGTGCTCCGTCTGGTCCGGGTTCTCCTGCGGGTCCTGGTGGGCCAGGTGGGCCAGGTGGTCCAGGTGGGCAAGGCCTGCATGGTGGTGGAGTAATGGGTTCACAAGGCTGTGGTGGTGGTCTCCCTGGATTACCGGGCAGGCCAGGTGCTCCTGGCTTTCCTGGTTTTCCTGGTCGTCCCTTCGGTCCCTTTGGTCCTGGTGGGCCCCGTATGCAGCAACCAGCGCACTGGTCGCTAATCTGACGGGCTGTCCTGTTATGTGCTAAAACAGGGTTCTGCCCCAAGAGGTCAACATCGGTCCATGTTTGTTTTGCCGATTGCTGAAAATGTTGCTTAAGTTATAAAAGGCAGAGATCGTGCAGATTCTCAAGCTTTCATGAACGATGAACCTTCCGCTGTTGTTTTTTTTATAGAAAAACTACTTTGTCGTGATGACAATCAGCATAGGTCACATTTGTATGCTTATCACGCACAGCGACCTTATAATTTCATCTCACAGAAGTGGCCAAATAAATGGAAGAATCTGCCAAAGCGAATAGCAAGACACATAGACATTCCTCCATGTCAATCGGTTATCCGAATATACAGAAACAATGACATTACGCTTTATCATAAGTCCTCTTGCAGAAATATTCAGCTTTTTTACATTAAAAGTACTTTATTGACTCACTTCATGAAGAATACAATAAGCATGTTCTTTTTAAGTCATTCCGGAAGCACGATCAGCGGTTTTCCTCGTCGGTGCAGTCGATGCTATGAGAGGTGATTGCTAGGAAAAAATCGAAGTTTGTTGTGGGTCACAAAGTGAAACTCTCTATTGTATACCTTATCCATCTGTATACTATATACATATACACACAAATAGATACACAAATAGGAACACATATGCGTACGATATCATAAGAAAATTTAATAAATTTCAATAAAGATATGCTGATTATGTGCGTAGATAGCGCTAAATAATGATCGGTTGGTGGTTTTTGAATGAAGGTGAAGAAAAGAAATTGGACGGAATCGGGAAAAGATGCCATGAGAAGATAACCTGGACGTTGGGATACACTTTACGATTTCATATTAATGGAAACGAATAAGCAAAGAGAAAAATAAATTTCCGTTTTCATTTCTTTCATCTGCATATTCTAATTAACCTGGACTTTAATCATATCGCATAAGTTGAGTTCGATTGAGTAAGTTATTGAACCACATAGAATCTGTTGAAAGTGACTGGAATGATCGAATAAGAATCTATTGAAAAATGATCAAAATTTGTAGACGATGAAAATATTTATACCTTGCAAAAGGCGATCTCATTGTGCATTTGCCGCCTCACATGATGAATATAGTTATATACCATCGGTAAGGTGATACATACGGAAAGAACGGCAACCACCGAAAATGTGATTGCCGCATAGGCGACAAACTTATAGGCTTTTATCCTACTCTGCACGTCCATCTTTATTGGAGCGCGATTGCAGAGGTAAGTGATGTTGTGAGGACTCGATCAACGTTCTTAAATACGGCCTTAATGATGTGCGGCGGTTTCACGTATGTATACACCTTTTAATTTTTCTCGTTTCAATCGGGTACTCTTTTTTTTGTTGTTGTTTTTACGTTTTAGTGTGGTGCATGTTGCGCTCTCTATACACATGCATTACGTAAATCGTTGAAATGCTCAAACGAGAAATTCATAGAGAAAGAAAAATCAACGCAGATATCAACTCGTAGAAATATTAGCAGAAAGAATAGCATCACTGAAAATATTATATTCGAGTAGCAACCAGCAACATCGATGATGGTTCCTATAGTGGTGCTGTCTATCGCTTCGATGGCAATAAGTGCATAGAAAGAAAAAGAAGGAGAGGAGAAGAGAAGAGAAATGCAAACACTAGTTCCAACAAGGTAGCGCATGTTTTGCACGAGTGAATTTAGACGTTTTGCTTCAATAACGTTCTCTAAAGAATTGTGTGCAACGCCCATTTTGTATTCGTCCCATACCGACGATCATTAATGCTGCAATATAATCACTATAGGTCGTCGAAATATAACCTCTTACATCGACGGGGAACTTATATTGTGTAAGCAAATATCCGAATAATTTCCGCTAAAGCATGGATAATCTATTAGTATTATGCAATTAGCTGAATTCTTTTCGTATTTCATACTTTTCCGTTCAAATTTTAGCATTAAAAATCAACTATAGCTATGGATAGTGAATATCCTACTGGTTGTTTTTTTTTCTTCAAAATAACGATGATTTGAGGAGTATTCCAGACTAACGGATGATTGCTGAAGTGATTTATGTAAAATATCTGGAATAAAAAAAACCAAAACAAAATAAAGAATTTCTGCATAATAATTGCCTTTTTGTATCATTAAGAAAGAAATAAATATATGCAAAATCGATGTACGATGCAGTAGGCGAAGGATTCCACGTAAAAGTTCTCGAGCGCATCTCATTTTTCAGGATAAACTTCAGGTAAGTAACTATCATTAATGCATTTTATGGCTCTAATTTATAGGGAATTCACTGACGGGGTCGCAAATTTGTCGTCAATTGATATTGTTCGACCGGCGAGCATGTTCGACGCTCAATGAATTTGACATCTTTACGGAAAAATAGTTTTAAATTTATCCGTTTTTCTACTGCGAGCGATCAAAAATTGGCCATTATGTCCTCGATTGTAAATCTGTGAAAAAAGACTGTGAAAAAATGTGCATAATTAAAGTCGCATTACACGCAGAATGCAAATATATCAGTTACGCACACTTGATCAAATAAATCTCCGGATTACTCTCCAATTTTTGAGGGAATTTGAAGGAATGTATTGAGCGAAGATTCCACGTAAAAGTTCTCGAGTTCCCGAGCATATCTCATTTTTCAAGATAAACTCCAGGTAAGTAACTATGGAACCGCAAAACTGCAAAATTAACATCGATCTTATCAGAAATTGATTTCAGCATAATAAAAATTGAAATTTCAACGAGAATACTGATAAATTTCGATGATAGTTTCATAATCGTCGTCGATGATGGATAGACATCGGAATCTTCTTGGAATTTTACACACTTTTACATGATTTTCGTATGGTTTTTTAAAGTTTCAATTGTTTTCAACGCTTTTTCATCGTACTAATCATGAGTTATATGCTTTATGGCTCAAAAGTGACGCTTAATTCTTTCCCAAGTTACGATGAAATCAATATTTGACCAAGATACAAACGATCGATTCTTGATCACCATTGATCTGTATCGATGATGTATTAAAGTCATAACAAATAAGTCGAAAAAAAAATACTGGATACTCTAGTAATACTGTGGCAATTGCTGTAGTAAAGTAATAAATAGTAAGTAATTGCAAAAACAAACAGAAAATATATGAGGAGAACCTTTACTTCTCGTTTCGACTTTATCAAACGATAATAGTCGAATTTCTTTCATCGTCGCCTCAGATGCTGCACTACTGTGCGCAGTAAAATAGGCGATTTCGAAAAGACCATCGTCATTCTGATCCCCATCCTTCTTCTTCTCCTTATTTCGCTTCCTCCTACCCTTTCCCTACCGCACCTCACCTTGTTTCCTTCAACTCTCCAAATCCTCTACGCCACTCAATCAAATTCAATCGATTTTGTCGATTATTTTCTTTGTACTTTAAGAAACGTCACTAGCAAGCAACGTACGGCTCAATGAGGGATTGAATTTTTTTATAGGGGACCTTTTTTTGAATTTTTTAAAAGATTCTTTCGCCTTATATCTCATCATCTTTTTTCTTCGATCTTTCACTTTTTTTTTCTGCATTTTTCTCCGCAGTCGAGAAGCTAACGGAAGATATTTCATAGCCTTAGTTTAGAATATAACTCTGCAAGCTTAGGTTCCCCCGATACTTCCAATGTGTTACTAACGAGGAAATAATTAAACGGGACAACGTTCATTATCCATAAGTTTTGGAAATATTTCGGAATTTAATGTAACATTTCAGTGCTACAAAATGCGAACATCTGTAGGGTAGAGTAACTGTAACTTTCATAGAGTAACTGAAACAAAGACTATTCACCAATTTGGGAACTTGGACGAATTTCATTGATGACAAGTTTTATTCAATGTTAGGAAATAGCTTATTGTAAGATGATTGAATAAAATATATGCAAATTGTTCTTTTTATTTCTCGATTGCCATAAAATTCTACTGCTTGATTTATATGCTGTTCCCGCTTTATCGTAATAATTACTATAATCCTTGATATTATTATCATATCATCCTTGGTATATTTGTTAAATTGAACAAGGAACTATTCCTGAAAAGGAGATACCTTAAAATAAATAAAGAAGCTTTTTCGCGAAACTACCAGCTATATTATTGACAGAAAAGTGCACGAATGGAAAATTATCATTTGCAAAGTGAAATGTTTTGCAGTTCCTCTCAAATTGCAACGATATATTCTCGTTGTTAGCACATTATTAGTTTATTGTTGTTGTTGTTTTCTTTCTATTTCATAAAAAAAAAGATATTCTATTAATGACACAAAAGCTGAGACAAAAGCTATTTACCTACCCAACCGGGAACTTGGACGAATTTTATTGATGCGAAAGTTTTATTCAACGCTAGAAAATGGATGAGTTTGGAACTTGAGTTTGGAACAAATATGGGAAATTATGGAACTCGAAATATGGGAAAGCTAAGAAATGACGAAATAAAATTGGAATTTATGGAATTTATATGTATGTAAATATAATTTAATATGTAAAATCGTTCGTTAACAATGCAACAAATGAGAAATTCGGTTTTTCTTATTGGTTTATTTATGAGGCAATAATTGGGCGGCTGATCATTTCAACGTAAAGAAAGAGGCAATAATTAAGAGTGAAATTTCCAATAGAAAAATTCTTATTGCAAATAAATGAATTATTCTATAAAAGTGTAAACTAAGAGAGTGGGAAAAAAAGAAGCTTTGGAAAATTTATAGCAAAAGAGTTTTCGGTTTCGTTTGGTTTTTTTTCCTTTCCTTTTAGGCAGCAAAGATAAATTTTTCTAACCGGTTTCGTTGCCACCATTTACACTCATTAAACTTGGTAGAGAGCACGAATTAGCGAAGATTTTTGTTGAGATGACTATTGCGAGAAAAAAACCCCCTAAATTATATTAATTTTTAATATACTTTAGTGTAATTTTCATTTTATTTTTTATTTTTTCTCATTTAATTGAGATTATTTCGATGGGTGAGATCTACTACTAGGCGGCTATACTATGAAGAAATTTCCCAGAAGACCTTTATTCTCAAATTTACATATATATACATATATATAAATAATATTATATATATAGATCAAATTCATATATATATATATATATATATATATATATATATATATATATATATATATATATATATATATATATATATATATATATATATATATATATATATATATATATATATATATATATATATAATATATATAATATATAACAATTTTCAACTCAACATCATAATTAAATGAGCGGAAAACGTCGCATTATTATCGAAAAATTGCACTTTTATATTTCAAGTCAATTAAGAACTTTCTGTTCGATAAACAAAAATATTGCCCTGATTTATACCAACTGATGCAATCGATACATCAATAAATAGCATTATTTCTTTACTTTCTTTACGCAAAAAATTTCTCTTCATATTGCTCTCATTTTCGCTTACGAGAGTCGACGTTGTAAAGTCATGTAAATGTTAGGGTTTAGTTCATCTAGCTATCGTATGAGGATGAGTAGTTTCACCGTTGTTGCACTTAATTGAGGATTAAGGCTTACCACACCATGGTTGTTTAGATGAAGGTAGTGGAAGCTGTGGCTAGAAGGGATGGCGCTAAACAGCATGCTAAGAGTCCACTTACAGTCGGTAGTACAGCAAACCTCATCAGTAATCAATACGACAAAATATGTCCAATAAATGTTGAGCAGCTGCTAACGTGGTTGATCGACAAAACTTCACAACAAGGTGCGAAGTATCACTATTGAAAAAGGTGCAATTCAACCTTGTAAAACTTCCTTCCAATTCTGTAGGAAAAATTCCTAAAGCTATTAGATTACCACCTAATTTTTCAAAATCAAACTGCTTAAACTGCCGAAGACGCTATTTTTTGAATAACTCCATCTACTCAAACGAATTTAAAATTAGAACTTTCATTTTTTTCTCCTTCGAAATTAGCATTTTTCGTACTATTGCTCGCCAAAAACTCATTGCTGAAATTTAATGCCATCTGGAAAATTTCTGGATTTTTATACTTTCCGGATATATTTTTATGCTTTGGTCGATCCTGAAAGTTATATCGAAAATTGAGTGCGAAAAAATGCTGCCAAAATCAGATTCCATACATATCCACAAGCTTTTATAAATCCACGAAGATAGTTCGTCTTCTTTTCTTTCATGCATATGAGCGCTCGTGATTAATAAATCTACGACGCTTTCTATTGCTAAAAACTCATTATTACTCATAGTGAAACTGGGAATAAAGACTTATCTTTGGCGAATGTACTGCTAGGAAAACTTCATTACAGTGATTTTTCGTTTCATCATTTGAGATCTGAAACAGTTGTACAAATATCTGAAACAATCTAATTTATTGGCTGTCTTTCTTATCGTCTTTATTATCGACGAATAATTGCCCTCGCTAGCCGAGACAATTATGTGAAAAAGAAATTGAGGAATCAGATAGAAAAGAAATTCTGCGATCGCAGCAAATCGATCGACTACACCCATTGCAATGAAATTCGATTTAAATTTTCTCTTAATAACGCAGTTGGGTTCTTAACTTCCATAATTATTTGCAAATATGGCTCAAAGCTGCAAAAATTCAACAAATATCAGTACCACATCGATTTACAGCAATAAATATACTCATACTATATACTTTTCTGTTTAATGTGTTAAAAAATGAATCGGTATATAATTTCGTTTCGGTGAGAATACTCAATAAGTTCTCTTCGACGATCATTTCACATTACAGTAACATATCAGTGATATTGTAAATTGTTTTCGAACTATGTACAAATGAGCATCTCTACCCATTAGAATTTTCTTCGAATACAATTAACTATAGCTTATCCTACTATCGTTAGAGTGAAAATGCGCGAAAGTTTAATTCGAAAATAAGTAACAATCAGCTTGCAAAATAGAGATTGTTAGCAATCAACAGATATTATTTTATTCTGAAGCTGGCAGCAACTTTTCTTTGCTTTCATAAAATTTAGATCTTTCTATGAAATTAATTTTTGAAAGAATTTTTCATAAAGTTGAAATTTCCATACAAATCGATCTCGTCTATTTATCACCAATATTTAAGACTATTTTTTATTAATATCAGAATGGTGAGCGGTATGATGTCAACAATTTTCTCATATATTTGGCTTGTGGCTATCGTTTTCTCACCATTTTCGCTGTTATTCTGCCGGAAGAAGAAAGACGATCAAGCAGGAAAAGAACGTACCATATCCGGCGATAGTGTGAAAGCTGTACCTCAACCGGTTGGTTATAGCTTAGAATTTCCGCTTATTTATTTATTTATTTTAATCAATAAAGCATTCATTACGCTTGCTTCCAATTTCGGTTAGGTAGAGGTCACATTAAGGTTAAGCTTAGGCTCATCTCCTGCCTGCCGGATACTAACGAGTCAGTTCCACTCGAGAGGAAAGTCCACACTCTTGCACCTTTGCCCGCTTCCAGAGGAGCCTACTCGTAGGAGTGACCCGATAAAATAAAGTTAGGGAGTTCCGTCGGAACCTTTTCAAAACTCACCGTGAAGTAACTAATGATGAACGATGAATGTTATGTATAAATATCCTTGTAAGCTGTCTCACTATAGTGCAGTAATATATACTTCACATTACGGTAATATACTACAGTACGGTATATATACTTCACATAAATAAGAAGCATATTACGGTAATATACTACAGTATTCGACAAGAATTCATTCTTCGTCCGCATCGTCTAAAAAATTATTTAGATCAAACTTAATTTTATCTTGTACTCGAATGAAAGAAATATTCTCACAATCTGATGGATTGATATAGAATTATGTAGGTTTACATTAATTTTTAAGTTCCTTTTTTTTTCAGATTTCGCATTCAAAGATCATCACATCACCGGCTAAACAAACATTCAACTCGTATCGTCGAAGAAGAATTGCTGTAAAGTCAAATATGGTGACCGGAAATGTAAATTTGATTTAATGTTCTATCAGCAATAATTCGTTAATCATATATCTCTTGCTAATGTACAATTACCTGTAGCTAACTATTGCACCTCCATATGGGGTTATAGGTTCTATCTTCAAGTATTCTCTCCTTAAACGTATAATTTATCACTTCATACAGTAATTGAGCAAAAAATTAGTTCGGACTTATTATCTCTGATGACTTTATTAGACTTCTGATAAATTTGAAAAATATATAAGTCAAAAAGTGGAAGCAATTGCACGTAAACTAGAAAATCAACGAAAACTTTCTAGAAATACTAATTACTGCAATCAAGTTATAGTAAATAAAACTATCAGTGTCAGTTGCAACAAATATAACTATATAGAATCTGAGCTAAACGAGTAAACATAGAAAGAGTAAGTCTGTACTGGTATTTATTATGTGGATTAAAACACAATATGCCAATAAGTACACTTCAAATCGTTGAAATCCACTAATATCCACAAAAAATCCACAAAAAATCCATAAAAAATTTTTGTGAAGTTAAATCCACAAAAAAATGAATTCATCTAAGTGCCTTTCAAATGGATTATATTAAAACACAATAAGTTATGTAATAATAAACAAAATGCATTTAAATTGGTCTATAAAAGCAAATCTGCAGAAGCGTACCTTAAAAAGAATAATTTCATACGGATTAAATGCAGCAAAATCCATAGTGAATGAAATCCACATTGGATAAATTTGCAGAAACTCAGGAAGCCTCTTAAGAAATAGTACTACTTATTAAATGAGCAATATCATAAGCTGTAAAGGACTATACATCTTATAATAGCATAAATCTGTATATGCATATACAAATTTCATTATACCTCTATGAAAATTAGCCTATAGAGAAATAAATGAGCGTGAAAAAAGTAAAACTAAAATTTAGTGCATTGTGAAAGATTCATACTAAGTATAATGTACACGCAAAGATTAAACATATAAAACGTTGGAGTAAGCTAACGCATTCATCTTTATTGCTTGTGTACGTAGTAAGCCTTACAAATGCGAGAATTAAATCGAATAAATTTGCTTAGAGGGACTTTATTTAAGCATATCACTACTGATCAAAGCGAAATTAACTGTCCTAAACTAGGAACATAGCCTATGCCAGATCGAGTATTTCAGCCATGAGCGAGTTTTATGTAAATCTATAGAAACAGAGATCGTCCGGAAAGCCCATTAGATAACCTACTGCTCATTACTGATTCGTGATAAATAGAGAGATTATAAGAACTTCAGTTACTTGGCAAAGGTTCATATCTTATGACTGCGTATTGTGGATTACAGATACCGATATATTATATGAAGGAGTAGCTGAATTCCAGAGTGAGCCTTCATAACCGCACCTAAGCCTGCACTATTCCGAGGAAATTCATGAAAAGTGAGGCTGTATAGCGACATAATATGAGAAGCATAGACTACCTTGCAGATGCAATGGAAAAAGAAATGTTTTTCATTCATAAAATGAAACTAGATTACGATAAGAATACGTATCATAGGATCAATTTTATTGCTTCGATGTGTTAGCGCTCCAGCTCATCATCCCTCTCTTCCGATGCTCAACGGAGCAACTTATAGGGACAAAGAGTAGAATCATGCAGAGATGGAAAGCCGATCAATGTTGAGTTGCATAAACAGGAAGTCCCACCTCAGAGATGCTCGAATACAAATCATCAACGTTCATTGTTGGTAAATCAAAATAGTGCCGGACAAGTGAAACAGGCTGATTCACTCAAGAAAAATAACTATAATGAAGGTTTTCTCTTTTCATTTCCTTAGTAGACTCATTTCATCAACTGATGTAGTAAAATAAGGTCAACTAGACAATTTTAGCCATTAATTATCTGGTTTTAAGTAATTAATCATTTCAAGAAGTGATCAAATTTTTAAGCGGATATCCCTTTAGAATTGTATAGTATAGGGTTAAACTTACCGAGTCCTAAATTACCGACACAATAAAACATGGCGCATTTGTCCGTTCAAAGCAAGCATAGCAGCAAAGATTTAACACTATTGCCTAGTGGGAGATGCTCTACGGCGTATATAAGCGTACAACAACGGTATTACCAGAATAACAAATTGGTTACGTAGCATACTAACCAACAGAAAACTCCACTTAGAAGATGATATATATTTCGTAAAGATTATGTTATTTCATAATGCTTTCATAGAACAATGCCGTTCCCGTAGACGACGACAATATAAAGACAACAAGAAGAATGGATTGAAGCAAAACTTCGTCCGGAATGTGCTTCGGAAGGTTCGCTTATCGAGATTTGAATGTCGCGATTATGACCTTAAAAGAAACGATCCTCTCGCTTCTCCACTTGCCATTGCTCTATTACTTGCTCATGGATTTATTGCACTATGAAAGAATGGCATTAACACTATCCTATAGAGTTCAACAGTCTGTAGATCCTTGGAAAGCAAACACCTGCAAATTGTTCCATAATTTTAGCTTTATCTTCATTTTTTGACAATGGCTTTTGTATAGAGGTTTTAAGTGCTTGCCAATGAACAGTTATGACACTGAATATCCGCTAAGTTATATAAAGTATAAGGTAAGTTACCATATATTACTAAACTATATGAGGTAATAAGCTGTCATAGAAATTTAAAAGTTATCAATTGAAAATGCGGAAATATGCTTTTTAGATTAAAGTTCTTCGAAATGAAATTACTCTATTTCTTTAAATATGAGAATTTCGTTCTGCAGAGAAATTCTTTGAAAGATTTATTCTATCCTTTAGTATTTTCAACATTTTTAATATAGAAACTTTGAATTTCGAAGGAAATTTTTCACCAAATTTTTCACATTTTTCAAAAAAAATTATTCCACTTAATTGTAAATATTTCTGTAATCAATTCATAGCCATTAAATTGATGAAAAAAATGCAATCAAAGAGAGAGCGCATTCTTCTTTGAATACTAAATTGAGCAAAACAGTTGATAATTGATAATTGATAGCAAAACAATTGATAATTGATAAACTAATTAGTTTGAATTCTAATTAGCAAAGCAATTTATTGCTGATTAGTTTGAACTCTAATTTAGCAAAGCAATTGATAATTGATTGATTAAATTCTAATTTAGAAATTTGATTGATAAACTAATTTGTTTGAATTCTAATTTAGCAAGGCAATTGATAATTGATAAACTAGTTAGTTTGAATTCTAATTTAGCAAAATAATTGATAATTGATAAATTAATTACTTTGAATTCTAATTTAGCAAAGAAATTGGTAATTCATAAACTAATTTGTTTGAATTCTAATTTAGCAAAGCAATTGATAATTGATAAACTAGTTAGTTTGAATTCTAATTTAGCAAAGCAATTGATAATTGAGTTTAAATTAATTGATAATTGTTTGAATTCTAATTTGGCAAAATAATTGATAAGTGATAAACCAATTAGTATATTCTATAGGGATAATTTCGTTGCATAAGTGAATTTATTCACATATTTGCATTACAAAATTACTGCTTTATTACTGCAGTAAAGTAACAATAATAATGAAGCCATCATAAATATAGCAAAGATATATTGTACTATTCAACGAGGTTGAGAAAGTTGGAACGCCTACTAAACGATTATCGAAGCTTTTCATTGAATGCTTCAAATCATAATTGAAGAATTTGATTATTAGGCTTTTAGAAAGGGAAAAAGTTCGAGTACCACATTCCAGGTTCATCCCCATTTTGAGATAGGTTGTGCTCTATTGGTAATTGGAGAATGTTGGACAACTTTGAACCATATTTGATGCTTAATTCTCATTTCTTTTAACCTCTGTTAGTGAGTTTTCTCTTTTGCATATCTTTATATGTTATATATTTTATATTAAAATGTACTAATATTAAAAGTAACCTTTAATAGTTACTTTTATATTAAAAGGTAACTTTTAATATCTCATTTTAAAATATTGAGTTATTTTATTCAAGCGTTGAGGTTTGACGAAACAATAATTTCAGGTGGATGCAAAACCTATATCCAAAGAAGGCAATTACGATGGCAAAGATATAACAGAAGCCACTCAAGATGAAAGTCTAAATTCCTCGAATACCTCAAATACCAAAAAAGCACGGGTCTGTGCTTTTTAAAAAAACTCTCATTCTAGTGCATCGTAATGATTCCGGGAGAATGAGGCAATTAGATTTTGATTGAGTGTGTCGAAAGTTGAAAAACTCATAAATTCGATTCGAAAACGAAAACTTCAAAACGAATTACTAATAAATAAAACTGAGCATTTTAAAGGGAAATGTATTTTTTAGAGTATATTTTATATATATTTAAAAAATGTATATGTGTAAATATATATATAAATATAGATATATATTATAAAAAATATATAATCGATATTTATTGTAATTATTTGAAGAAAATATCATTTTAGCGAGCGAAACGTTTATCACGAATTCCGCCGATCACAAATAATATCGCGAAGAATCGACTAACTTCAAAGCAATCACGAATTATGTGTGTTTCAACACAATCCGATGCAAGTGTGGAAATGTCACAAGATCTTCAACAAAAAGATATCAACGATGGTGGTGGTGGTGGTGGCAAAGAAGATGAGGAATTCAATAATGATCTCGATACGATGGCCGGTGTACGTTCTATCGAACGTGAGGAAACACCATCACCACAATAATATGCTTAATCGTGGATTGCCACTTTAATTCCACTTCATCGTCATCCTCAAATTCACCCCTCGAAATCCTAGCTTAAGTAGGAAAATCCGATATTTTCTGGATTTTGAGCTTTTTTTTGTGTGTCCAGAAAAGAAATCCATTCAAGTGGAATCCTAATTTCGACATCTTCAATGTTTCTTTTCTATTCAATATATTAATTTCTTTATTGGCGATCGTTTGAGTAATGCTACATGGAATGAAAATTTATGAATAAACTATTCATTTGTGGAATTTTCTTCTATT
Organism: Parascaris univalens; assembly: GCA_037576465.1. NCBI lineage: Eukaryota > Metazoa > Nematoda > Chromadorea > Rhabditida > Ascarididae > Parascaris > Parascaris univalens. The sequence continues at coordinate 34,266,406 of CM075173.1, forward strand.
TCAATATTTATTTCTAATCCTCTTAATAAATAAACAGCTATAATTAGCGTCTGTAATGTCAACGCTAACATTGCAGTTTCATCATGAAAGACCAATCGATAATTTTCCATCGTCGAGGCAGTTTAATTGCGCACTGATAATTGCGCTACAGTAGAGAGTCAACCTATCAGCGATAATTCCCTTGCACTTTCTTGGAAATTTAGGTCTTTCAACACCTTTAATCTTTGAATGAACTTAATCTACAGAATTTGTTGAGGCTCGAAGCGATCGTGAATTCGATAAATGTGAGTGAAAGATAGTCGTTTCGATAATGAGATTGATGATCTGCGAGAATTTCTTCCCTCTGAAACGACTATAATTTGACGATTATAAAAGAAGATGATATCGAAGTAGTACCATTAATTTTTGGTATTAATCTTGGTTCACCAAGCAGAAAAGACGGGACGACGATGAGTGAAACAGGCGGAGACGGGATGAACAAAGGGGAGGTGAGTTGGAATAGGAGGATCAGTATTATCAATTGCCTTGTTGCTTTCTGGTCGATTCTGGTCGATTCTGGTCGATTCTGGTTTATTCTGGTTTATTCTGGTTTATTTTGGCAGGCCATGAGTGTTTGTTGCTTCGAACTTCTCAAATTTCACATCCATTGATTGCGTTTATAGGCGAAAACCATCTAGCATAGCATATCTTTGCTATCGACATCAGATGAAGTCTAAATTCGCATCTTGGGAAAGCAAATAAATAACACATTCTAAGGTCGAGGTCTTAACCCCCTTTCTTGGTCGTTCGAAGGTCCAGGTCTTACCCCCTGTCATGGTCGTTTAAGGTCCAAGTCTTACCACCCTATTTAGTCGTAACTCATCGAAAAGAATAACATGAAGCATTCCATTAAGGTACCATCAAGAAGGAAACATAAAATCATCACATTTTTAGGATTCAGTGTGCAAATTATAAGGAAATTAAAGAATAAGCAGAATTTCAGGATATTTCTCACTCGAAAATGAAGGATAAAATATCCTAAAAAAAAAAAAAATAAGATGGAACTTTTAATAAAGCAAAAGAAAAACATCATCAGTTTTAGGATTCGCATTAATTTTGGAACATGAAGTGGAATTCAATTTCAGCTAGGAAAGTGAAGGTCAGATTTCAGGTTATATTTTGCTAAGGTGAAGGTCAATTTCAGGTTACATTTTGCTAGGTGAAGGTCAATTTCAGGTTATATTTGCTAAGTGAAAGAGTGGATGTTTGTTTGTTTTTTTATCCTGATTATTATTGGATTCGAATATTTCGTTGGTGTATTTCATAGAGAAAATTTCAACGATTTGCGGATTTTTCCACTTCCAATTCGTGGATTTTCTTCTTCCGTAGCCTATCAAATATCCAGAACTAAGGCTTGAAAGTAAAGCCATTCAAGGATTCTTTCAAGCTAAATTCGTTTAGTTGATATCCAGGAAATGAAGTCTGAACTAGAGATTTCCCCCCCCCCCCTCAAAGTTCACTAAACTGTCAAATTTCAAGTGGGCAGTTAAAGTTGATTAAGTTCATTTCTTCTTCGAAATACCGGATAATATTTGCATATCGAATGAAATCCATAGTTGGAATCCTAATTTCTGGATTTTCCACTCTCCGGATATCTCAGTAATTGAGACGTCGCTGTTTCATCCGGAAATCTCTTCAAAACCAAAGACAACGCCCCTATTGTTTAGGTTTGATGAGTTGTCTAGGCTGTGGTTTCATTATTGCGTTTGGAATTATGGATAATCCTTCTGGATCGGGTTTCCTATCATATCCTATACTGGCTGATCGGATTTGAAAGCTTACTAAGTACGATGAGAGTATTGATATTATTCTTGGCATTTTTGCTCTTGTTGAACGCATCTGAAGAAACATTAATTGATGGGCTGGATTCGTGGAAGCTGAAAACTTCGTCATGGGAATTATCGCAATCCAACTTTACGACGATCGTATTCTCTTCGATTCACTTCCGAGCTCATGAAGTAGATCTGGAACTCATCGATGTCATTGCAGTTGACGTCAACTGTTGGTCGTGAAGGTGAAGATGGCAGGTGGAGTGCACTTTCTGCTAGGTATATGCACCAAAGATTATGTGCTTCTCGCCGCTGATCGATCATGTTTCGCTTATGGTGCTATCGTCGTCACCGATGGTATTTTATGTTGATTTATTCCATTCTTTCCCATTCTATACCATTAGTATCTGCACATACTGGCATAGTGATGGGCTAGGATAACAGCATGGAAAAGAAGGAAACATGAAGGATAACGCAGACTTTGGGCTAGGATAACAGCATGGAAAAGAAGGAAACATGAAGGATAACGCAGACTTTGGGCTAGGATAACAGCATGGAAAGAAGGAAACATGAAGGATAACGCAGACTTTGGGCTAGGATAACAGCATGGAAAAGAAGGAAACATGAAGGATAACGCAGACTTTGGGCTAGGATAACAGCATGGAAAGGAAGGAAACATGAAGGATAACGCAGACTTTGGGCTAGGATAACAGCATGGAAAAGAAGGAAACATGAAGGATAACGCAGACTTTGGGCTAGATAACAGCATGGAAAAGAAGGAAACATGAAGGATAACGCAGACTTTGAGAAGGGAGTTTTCACTAAGTGACGCAAAAAAACAAATGATCTGCGAAATTCTTCGGATCGGATGCGATTGGAAGAAGCTTATCCCCATCATTTCGGAACTTTCATTCATATATCGATCGATTTCAGAAGAGGACAAAAAGTTCGATTTGGGCAACAAACTGGTTATGCTATGTATCGGCGAAGACGGCGATGTGGCACAATTTGGCGATTGGAGCAAAAGAAATATCCAACTTTACAAACTCAGATATGGTGATTTTCACGTCTTTTTACTGTTTTTAGTGCGTAGAGAGAGGAGAGGGAGGAAGGACGAGGAGGCGATATATCGGAGCCGTCAGCTGGAAAGTACTAACGAGGGAGGTTGACCTCTTTGTATAGTAGACTTGAAAATACGAAGCAGAGAACGGAACAAGTGATGTCTTCCCAATGAGTTCTCGAAAAGGTCTGGGACACTTTCTCGTTGTCGTGTTGTCATCTCATTCGTGTTCTCTGTCGTCGAAAGTCCTTTTAATCACTTGAAGGTTATTCTTGAAAATGTGGAAAACGTTTGAAAGCCTTTTCAAGGTGAATGCTTATGTTGCAGGCTATGAGATGAGTCCACGTTCATGCCATCATTGGATCAGAAGAAGTATTGCCGAATCGTTGAGGACTGAAGATTATTATATTGTGGATACGCTAATCGGTGGTTACGATGAATTTGAAAAGAAAGCTTTTCTCGGTTCTGTTGATTATCTCGGTAATGGACTTGCTGACCAGGTAGATCTTTTTTTTATTTCATTTATCGGTCCTATGATTCTTTGACTCTCCTCATCCGTCCTCTCCACCCATGAGGGAGGGAGGAGAGCAGGAGAGGAGGATTGCTATTGTGTGAAAGTATAGTTTTTGGGAAGTATGATTTTCGCAGAGGTCAATATATTCATGCGGTGATAAATTCATTTCCGAACTCGTTGTGATCTATCGTCGATTGTTCTCTCGGCACGACGTTCATCTCCTCAAATGAGCACTAACGGCTTACTTTGCAGCCATATCTCTTTCGGGGATTCAGTGGGCGATTCTGTTACGCCATCCTCGATAGACTCTATCGGAGTGGTAAGCTGTACTCTTTATTTCTCGTTGCATTTGTGAAGTTTGCCATAGAAATGTTATAGCTTAACGTTTATTGCCTTTGTTCAACTGTCGTATATGGGGCAGAATTAGCATCGAAAAGAGGGGATCCCTTTAGGTAAAATTGCTCGACGCCTTCGGCTTTCCGTTGTTTTTTCGATCTATGATAGGCGTAGGACTTTATTAGCGTGAATGTAGATGGCCGTCACAGTGAGGATTCTCTATTTCCCATTTCATCGATCTTTAACTTCCGTTTCCGGTTTCTGGATTAGACATCAAATCTCTTTTGCTCTTTTATTGTTGTATTTGCAGATATGAGTGAAGCGGAAGGCTTAAGCATCTTACAGAAATGTTTAATGGAAGCAAAACGTCGATTCGTCGCTAATTTGCCGAATTTTCAGGTTCGATTTCATAGAGATAATTGAGTTGATTCCGTTTTTTCTGGATCCGTTTTTTTTTCAGTTCTAAGGTTAGAATGGAAAATACTGACTGTTTTTTTCTGGATTGGTGCGCTTATTTCCCACAAGTATCGGGAATTTTTCTATCGGAACGCGAGAGCTATATGTAAAAAATTGTCTTATGGATTTTACTTGGAGTTTTTTTTCAAAGTTTTTCCTTGTCTTGGTTTTCTTTTTCGAGGAATTGGCTAGTCGAGAGAGGTTTAATTTCAGGTTATGGTCATCGATAAGAATGGTTTCCGACAACTCGATGATGTAAAAGTGTGATTGTTGGTTGTATTTTGTGATATTTATGTTGTTTTTATTAATTTTTTTTGGCAATAAATACGGCCGACAAATACCAACAATATTTGAAGATAAACAGAAAGTTTGGAGGTGATATGTGGCATCAGCAATGACCAGGAAAGCGATGATATATTAGGTTTGAAAGCGTTATCCGCGTGCCGATCACAAGATTTCCACTTCTTCAATGTTACTAGAGACAGGACCCCATTCGGGTAGCTAAACTAATCCCAACTCGAACTTAGGTCTTTCTCCCCTTCAACTGATCGAATCTTCGTGATATTCTTCGTTGTACGAATTTATGTGGAAAATACATATGAGAATAGAGAGGCGATATTTTTAAGCGTAATATTTGACATATTCAACGAAATAATTCCAAATAAACTCAACAATTTGGCAAATGAGCATGATGAAAGTCTAAAATAACGAGACATTATGTGGCTAGTGGTAGCTTCAACGACGCTAACTGAAAACATCATAAACGACTATTCTTTGCCTTACACCTATCCACTCTTGCTCAACATCCTATAGTATTGATACGGGCATATACCCTCTTCCCTCCCTCGTCCACAACAAGAAAAACCATCACATAAGAGAGCGATTGCGGTCAACGATTCTGAAGGAAAGCGAATTTTTGAATAATATCGGCCTTTTTCTTCTTCACAAAGTAACGGCCAATATGGAATTGTTGATCAGTGGATTCTATCGATAAATAGGCAAAACCTCTACTGCAATCTTTAGCTATCAATTCTAGAAATTCCCTCGAAAGATTAATATCTATAAAAGTGCCGCTTTATTGAATATATTTTCAGCTTTTCGTACAACTAATCTACTTTCAAGTTGTACAATTCTAGACTAGACGATGTGAGATAATCACAAATTGCTGCTGCTGCTCATTTTGATTCTCCCTTCCGTTATCCGCATAAGGCTCATTTTAAAGATTTAATAAATAACTAAATAAAATAAGCCTAATTTTAAAATGAACATATTAATTTATTGTATGAGAAAAATATTCCACAAGAAAATTGCCTCAAAATATGAATATAAGAGACGGAAATAAAAACCTATCAATCCAATATATGTGGTAATAATTTCGTCGTTAGGTTGTCAACCCATTCCGACTTTATAGAAATCTTTATGCTATGATCTCCGAATTAATACTAATTATCTTGCTTTTGTGCCCCATTGTAGCTGGCAAAAATTGAGGAAAAGGATCTATTCGAACTTGATTTCAATCCTCTATCGTCATCTTTTCTAGATGATTCCACATCATCTATAATAATCTTCAGTCTTTTTCATCAATAAAATCACCGGTTATTCAGTCTTCTTTTGCATATATTTTACATTTATTCCTCTCGTCGTCCCTATTTCTCTCTCTCTCTATCAAATACGACAGAACTAGGCAACCTCCTTAAGGAGTTCAACTCGTCGAGATTCGATTAGTTCGATGCCTCGACTTTCCATCGTCCTCTTCATTGAGAGCAATATGGTACGGTTACGCATTGCTTCATCTTGACTTTTCACTTCATTCGATAATCTCTTATTATATCTCGTATAAATCTAAAATATAGTGGGAAAAATGAGCTGATTCAATGCAAATCGATTTTATTCTATCAATAAAATATAGACTATAGAAATTCGAATAAAGAATAATTCCACTTAACGAAATGGATAAAATTCGGCAAGAAAACGCTTAATGAAATGAATCATTTTATCGTAAAAAAAAATGGAAAATTTATAAAAAAAAAGAGAGAAAAAAAAACTATTTATAAAAAAAATATATAAAATTATAAATGAATATTGTGTGTTTTTTTTTCTTTTTTTAGTGTAAAAAAGAAAATTTTAGAAAAGAAATCTTTAAGAAATGATTCACCTCATCGAGTGCTTTTTTATAGTCGTTGAATATTTTCACTTTTGCCATATTCGATAAATATTCTCGACGTTCACGAGTCATCTTTGGCACCAAAACGTATAATATGATACCATCTTGTCGTGGATTTATGTTGAGATTCGATTTTTGTAGCGCTAATTTAGCCGCTTTAATTACCGTTGGATTATCGCCGAAATTAATCATCACCGTTTGAGGTGATTTCAACGTTATCCGACCCAATCGATTCATTTTATGCTCCTACAAAACTAATATACTAGTGAATACGGCAACTCATATGGAAGGGGGGCCAACAATAGCTACCAAATCGGCAACGACTTCATTAAGAGTATATCGATCGTAATAGCTTCAATCTTCTCATATTTTCTAATTTAGCTCAAATCCCTAATTAGGATAAGCTACTAATTAGCGATCACATAAGTTCGCTCTTTTGCTCTCGTCCTCGTTCTTCTCCCTCTTCCATTGACGATATTCGAAGCTAGCCGTCTCAAGCACCGATCACTAAGCTCTAGATCTTAAGAAGAACGCTAATCAATCGACTATCCTAAAGATACTCAAAAATTAATTACTTCCGACAGCTCAATCGTCCCATAAACAAATGAAATCGTCTAGTTTACCAGATGATAACATTAATGGCTAATTTTATTGAAAGATCCGCTATCGTCGTATCCGAAGACAAAGATAAAAATCATGGCTAATACACTAAGAGAGGATTACATAACTATTGACTTAAAGCTGATGACGGAACCGTCGTGATCCACGAGGATGGCTGAGAGTATCACTAAACAGCGACCACCATGTGGATTTGTTTCGGATTACTTCAACCGATCGGGAAAATCTGTTGACCTCACTGCTCATCGACGGCTGACCGATGAGACAACATGTCAACAGAGTGCAAAAACCCTCTTGGAAACTGGAAATCCAAATAAGATGACACCCTAAAGCCACCATATCCTTTTAATATAAATAGTAAGAGGTATAGTGGGGAAAAAAAGAGAATATAGGTAGATAGGGGTGTCAATATGGATATATCCCCCTTGCCCAACTATGCCTCCCGATGACCCGCTCCGTAAGCACCAATATCTTCGTGTCTAAACAAGGGTCAAGATGATACGATCGGTAGAATCATATCATCCCGACTAGTATTTAAGAGCCTCTATACGAAGCTAAACCAAAAGAAATACCTCGCCATTGTCGAGCTTCACAACGATCTCCTCATAGGCTCTCAGATCAACTTGAACGGAGAAATGTTTCGCTAATTCATCGCTTAGAATCACTTCTAAATGCTTCATCTCTTTTAGTGCACTCTCAACGATCCTATTGTTCTCATCGCTCGTCGTTTCGTGGAGCTCTTTGGATGCCTTCAAAAAAGAATTTAGTTCATTCTCGGCGATCGCATCCTTATGGGGATAAGAAGATTTAATGCTAATTCGAGCATTTATAGATAAGATTCACCGATAATCGTCGAAGATTGAATTTTCCGGGTTGTTATTCTTGGCCCAACTCTCCCCTCCCCTCCTCCCCTTGCTCTTCTATCCTTCAATCCTCTCTCGTTCATATCTCCCCCCCTCCTTGCCCTTCTATCCTTCAATCCTCTCTCGTTCATATCTCCCCCCTCCTTGCCCTTCTATCCTTCAATCCCCTCTCGTTCATATCTCCCCCCTCCTTGCCCTTCTACCCCTCGTTGCCCTTCTATCCTTCAATCCCCATATCCTATCGACCAATATCCTAAAGAAAGCGCCAAGAAGAACTTAAATTACGCCTAATGCATCGTAAAAAAGAAAAAAGGAAAACCTAACCCGAATTTTTTTCTCGTTTTTATGGATTTTCCATAGTGACGATGTGGAATGTATCAATTCGACTCGAAATGACAATTGTGTCGATAATTCACCGCAAAATGAGCCAACCGGTACGTTGAAATTACGTAAAAATTGCGTTAATGAACGACCGCTTCGATAAATTCGAAACGTTTGATGCCCCATTTGTTTCAACATACTGAAAGCGATTATCATTCAAATCAAATATCTATCGGTCTCAAAGTAACTAATTCCCTCTCTAGAGCGAAGGAAATCGATCATGCTCGTATTTCAAATGGGCAGAAATATGAGAATGGTACCATTCGTCCGAAATTACGTCACGAAACATGAAAGTGGTACCATTCCTCCTAAACTCCATTGCGAAACATAAAAGTGGTACCATCCACCTTAAACTCATAACTTTAAACCTCCCCCCCTCCTCCCACATATGAAAATCCAACATGAAAACTTATGAGAGCAAAGCTCATCCCCGTTTCATCTCTCTCATCGATTCGTTACGAAAATTAAATGCTGCAAAATTTGCGACAATGATCGTTCGTACAGATTCTTTTATAAAATTCAGGATCGCAAGATAAAGTCCAGGATCACATGTACTTCAAGGATCACCAATACAGGATCGACCGAGTTGTTGCTAACGTTTCGATGGTGGGGGAATGTTAGCTGAATTTCTGAGTTTAAGTTAAGCCTACAAGTATGAGCAGCAGTGTGGCAATATCAGTCTGTGTGATGTCTGATACATATCGGCTCCAATATATGCTCCTCAGTCTGTGTGATGTCTGATATGCCATATCGGCTCCAATATATGCTCCTCAGTCTGTGTGATGTCTGATACTCCATATTGGCTCCAATATATGCTCCTCAGTCTGTGTGATGTCTGACTCCATATTGGCTCCAATATATGCTCCTCAGTCTGTGTGATGTCTACTCCATATTGGCTCCAATATATGCTCCTCAGTCTGTGTGATGTCTGATACTCCATATTGGCTCCAATATATGCTCCTCAGTCTGTGTGATGTCTGATACTCCATATTGGCTCCAATATATGCTCCTCAGTCTGTGTGATGTCTGATACTCCATATTGGCTCCAATATATGCTCCTCAGTCTGTGTGATGTCTAATACTCTATTATAGCAATTAAATATAGTTTTATACAGTTTTATTTATACAAATTAGTACTTTTATACAAATTGAAGCTTTCAATATGTGGAAGTCGTTTTCTTTGCACTTTCTGCAATTCGCTTAACGAGCGTTTATTCGGATTATTCGGCTGCAGAGAGTTTAACGACAAATTCGCCGGATATTTCACTCTTTGGTGCACCCGGTGCGAAACAACTCATATAGTCGTTATTGCCGGATGCGATCGCTTCAAAGAGAATCACAAGTCTATCAGCTTTCGGTTTACCGCTCTGAAATTATTCTCACACTATCGATCTTAATTGAAGTACATCTTAAGGAATTTGTCATATCGGACATCGTTGTGGAACTAAAAAAATGAACTCAGAGATGAGAAGATTAGAGGAATGAAATGAGAAAAATAGAAACGAAATGTGAATTTCGAATCTTTAGAATAATCACCATAAACGAAATGGGAAATATCCACCGCAAAGTTGATTTACTTAAAGAGCTTCCGTGTGCTTAATTAATAGTTTAGATTATCCTACAAAAGCTTATCTATTAATTTAATTATGCATTAATTTAATATATACTCATTTCTATCGATCTTTCTGGATCGATGAAAATAAGTGCATTTTATGCGGTTAGTTGATATGTCATTGAAAGTCGATATAAAATAAGAATAAAAAATGGAATAAAAGCGATTTACCGATCGGGTGATTTCTAGTGGCACTTCATCTCCAACCTCAACAATTCCCATATTTGGCTCGACTGTATAATTCGAATTATTCGATGATTTCACCTAAAATCGATTTCATTTAACAATAGAAAGTATCAATGAGCCAACTTGCAAGAGTAATGAGGGCTTGGATCAGCTGCTTCTGTCTTGAGCCAGCTATTCAGGAATAACTTCCACTTTGTCATTGGCCATCTGATCACCAAACAAATCAATACTTTGGCCTTCATTGTCGAATCGATTGTGGATCAGCTTGAAATGAAAGACGACATGCTGACCCGTAGCTAGTTAGTGATCATGGCTTTTTGATGTGCTGACATACTTCGAATGATGTTATGAGCTAATTGTTATCATCCGTTGATATACCTGTTTAAATTGTTCATGGGAACACATAAGGTGCCACTCTGATGTAGTTTCCTCAACTGACTAAACCTCTCAAAGCATAATGGAGTAATTTTTGAGGCGTTTTCGCCGATCGAAAGCTCATCGATTCAAGCCCAAAGTGGGCAATCATATCCTCGTATAAAAATTGCTGCATTTTTGAATTCCAATGAGGCGAAATTTCATCAAATCATGGATAGCGTTAAACTTTGAATAGAATCTAAGGATATAGATTGGTTTCATCGCCATTTTTCCACTTCAATTTCATCGATTCGAACTTATTCGGATATTGAAACAACTTTAAAAGTACATCTCATAACTTATATACTTGAAAAAAAATTCAATTCATCTCTATTGCAAATTCTCACAAATTGATTTATTAATATAATTGATTAATTAATTAGCACAAATTAATTAATGCAAATTAAAACTAAACGATAAAGTTTGTTGATACCTTAAATGCTAAACGAAATGCGCATTGATTAACAAGTTTATGATGGGATTTACCACCGGCGGCTGATATTGGACAAGTCGGCGGTACAACGGCTAAAGCTTTAGTCGACATATCATCGATCACACCGATCTTACAATGATATAATAATATTCTATTAAAGCTTTTATACTATTTTTTTCGCATATAATTATTATATATTTCATATCAAATGAACGTATTTTATTTAGATATTCATAATTCCGTCTCTTCGCTTTTTCATTGACGCAAATTTCTTCATCAATTGAAAATTTCTTCAATGTATCTTTACCATTAATGAAAATTTAACTTATGAGGATAATTTTATGGGTACCGAAAAGCGGAAAGGAACGATAAGCGATATGCGAAATACAAATGCATTCGTCGTTTTTTTTTTCTATTATCGTGTAGTTCCCTTTGTGGGTATTTATGGCCTTTCCCAATATCGTACACTGACGAATGCGATGAGACAGCGACGAGAGAGTGTAATCGTCTGTTTCACTGGTTCGCTAGTGAGAAACCCGTTCGGCATTAGCGAATCGTTGAATGTACCCACGACGATGAGTGGTGTGCTCGATCCTTCCGTGATTCAAAGGGGAGGTGATGAACGGTTAGTAGCCATTATGGCATAACGTGCTCCGTGCGCGCGTGGAACAATCTGATCCCCTAGTGGGTGGGTAGCGATGTGGGAAGGCTGGTGGGGATCCGAGGACGTCGGAGTTGTCGCAACTGAGCAGTGATGAGGGTCTTGTTGGAAGTGCACTATGCTATTCAGGATAAACTACTAAGCGTTTTCGGAGTGATCCGGAAAGCGCTGCTATGAGGATCGTCAATTAAATCCGGCAAATTTTCCCTCATAAAATCTACATAGATAATAATCGCATTGAATTCTTCAATCTTTTATGCTTTATTAAATTCATTTCTTCACATATACATTTATATCATCCAGGAATCACTATCTCTGCCTAATATTTCAGTTCATCTGTCTTTTATTGATAGGGATTTTGCGATCGCTGGAATATTCGTCGTATCGGTGCGCGGATGCTGATGGATTTTTAGCTGTAGATTTTGTGCTGCTAAATTTCGCTGCGGTCTCAAAACGAAAGTATACTTGGGATTTTCGTATACGATTATTCGTCTCTCCGTTCTCTTCTTTTTTGTTTCATTGATTTCCAAGCTGAGATGTTTTTATATTGCTTCATTTGGACTTTTTTCTGGATACGACGTTATTAGGTATCCTTGGAGTTGTTGGGTATCCTTGGTGCTGTTAGGTATCCTTGACGTTATTAGGTATCCTTGGCGTTATTAGGTATCCTTGGCACTGTTAGGTATCCTTGGCGTTGTTAGATATCCTTGCGAATTGTTTAATTAATGAGGCGATTAGTGTCTATACTTGTGGCAATTTTTATCGCATAAACAATAACGGATACTGAGGACAAGAGTGATGATATCCCCAATTGCTTATGCTAATTTAAGCGTGACCTGAGGCTGGGTATGCTGATGAATTCATTCCGGACATCGTGATGCCACTCATTAACGTCTAATTTTCCAAAGGAATTTCTAAAAGAGTGGACTACTTCTTCAATGTTTCATACGGCAAATGTCGATTATTTCAAAAATATTTATATCCTCTATTTTCTATCCTCATATTTCGTTAATTATTGTTCTCTTTCTTTGTCGGTTAATCCACGCTTGTTTATATCCAGACTGCCCATAGATTTTTGTCTTATAATTGCCCACTGTTTCCGAGAATCCTGAGAAACTTTCAGGAAGTACGTTTTCCTGGATTCCGATTTGCCCGATTGTTGGGAAAATCTCACCTCAGGTCGTCACCCCCTCCCCCCGTCCAAGAAAAGGTGGATTTCTTCGACAACGTTGATGAAATTGCTTTTTTTAGAGGGCATTTCATGGATGGAACTCTTTCTATTCTCATAAAATGCTTAACATACTCTCAATAGCCAATTCTATCGCATTCCATAAATATGAAGCTATGATTGAGTTTCTTTTAGTATGGGAAAGCATATTTGATTCATTGATTAGATTCACTTATCATATTTTATATTTATTATCATAATGGTGGCTTATCATTTATTTATTATCACTTATCACTTTATCATATTTATTATCATCATATGATAGTGTTGATTGCTTTTGTGGGAATTCATCGCGGCGTTAATCTCAAATTCTCATAGATTTCGCCTCATCCGTAGCTAAATGAAGATTTCGATTCGCCCACTATTGCTCGTTTTATTTTCCAATGCAGTTATTTGCTTATCTGAAGAAAAGCTAATCTCATCTATGATGTTTTCCTTTATTTTAACCTTAAAATATTGAAGAAAAAAAGAAATGAATATAATAAAAACAAAAAAAGAAAGAAAGAAAACATCACGATTATAGTTTCATTCATTCGTTGGGGATCGTAATTTCTGGATTCTTTTTTTTCTGGATATTTCAAAGACGATAGATTCTAAGTGTATAGGCTGAAGATCCCGTTCCTTGCCCACTTCCCACCATCGATCATACGTTCTTTATGTGCTTTTTTTAGTGAAGGTAATCTATGTGGATGAATATTTGCAGGGAGAAAATGCCACAAAGGCTTACCTATAGGCGTCGCCTATGCTATAACACAAGATCGAATAAAATAAGGGTGAGACTGATCTAATCGTTCATAGAGCTACTTCTTTCAGCTATTAAGAATTTGATTCGTTGATTATTGTCAGAAATTAGCTTTTTTTCCTGTAAAATTGAACACGATGACTCAACTAACGATGAGGGATAGACGACTGGCTGAGTGGAGGTACCTATATCGTGAAGTAATCTGCCAAAATGAGGAAAGAGAGGTTGGATGATTCGAATTCAGCTTTGGGTTTATTTTAATTATGATTAAATGGTTTAAAGAATTCACCATGCATATATTTTCTTTTTTTTTTAATTGAATTGGAAGGCTGTTATCCTTTAAAAGAGGATGTTATCACTTTGAGGTATCAAAAACGCCTGGAGGACGTCTCGTGTTTTTATATCGAAAGAAGCTTGGATCAGTCCCACGATGTGGTGATACTGGAGTGAAGCTTAAAGGAGTATGTTCATTGCTTTGTTTATTCGTTCTATGAGCTGAGTGATTGGAGTGGATTGCTGCTAAATTCACTATTCGTTGAAGGTATAGAAATGTTTAAAGTTATTTCGGAAGCATAGAATTGTTTTTTGTTTGTTTGTTTTTCCAGAAAGTCCGGTCCAGATGGAAGTTATGTGCTGATCATCTGCGAGAAAGTGTAATCGTTTTTAGATGGAGGGGTTGATGAAATGGAATTTTCGCTGCTTTCCACTCGTAAATGATCCAGGCGAGGAGATGGGTAATGGGAAGGTTTGAAGTCTATCTGTTGTTTAAGTTCCCCTCACCATTGCTCTTGGGCTATGCGCATTTTGTGTGTATATGTGTATTATTTTTTATATCATTTCTTTGGACTGAATTTAACCGTGTAGATTTTTGCTACCTGCGGAACTTTCCGAATACTGACGAAATGGTAGTAAAGTCGGTTTCCTATGGAGGTGATTTGTTTGTTTGTTTTTCTTGTTGTTTTTTGCTGAAGGGCGTTCTCGAAGAGTTGAAATATGGAAAGGAACTCCAGAAAATGCAGGATTTAAAAAATTCCCAGTGAAAAATACATCATCTATGGATTGTTTTCAAACTTTCTGGAAGTTGATCTGGTTTTGCCCATATATGGCTGAAAAGAACGCTTTCCAGGAAAAGAAGAAGAAAGGGGAACACAAGAGACGTAATTTATACTTTATTTTCCCCTTCATTTTTCATCTTATTTTAGAAAGTTTAATGAAAAAAGTTCATTGATTATGTGGAAAATTATCCTACTTCATATGTAGTACATTCCGTCGTATCGGCTGGTGATATTAAGCTGCCGACTTTAACCTCTACAGTCTAGTATGGTTAACGATGGCTAGGGCATTTGTGAAAGCGAAATTGATAATTTATCCAGAATAAACCAGAGCACTCAGAAACGAATTTATCGCATCTTTCTATATTTAACTGCCCTTCTTTTATAAAATCTGTAAAGTGGGGAAAGTAGAGAGGATATCAGCAAATTATGTGGATATATCGCTGATTATGGCGCAACTTGCTTTCATACTTTTATTTTGTAATTTAGAGTGCACTGTTAGGTGACAGATTATATAGGATTTCTTGTTTTTAAATAAACGTTTGAGCGGTTTTCTTTAAGGGGTGTCACAGATTTTCCGCAATTGGGGTTTGGTCATGGGAAATATTCCCGATACGTAGCGTTTGCAGAGGTGGGGTGGGAGGGGGAAATGGAGTAGAGGTCCGGCAACTTTATTTGTTTGTATTCTGAATGGTGATCTGTGGAAATCGTTCGTCTTTCAATTTAGATGGGTTTGTTAGTGTTGAGGTAGAATTGCCACTATACTGAGCTCTTGAGTTTCGATTTTCTGAGAGATTGATGTGGTTTTCAGATAAAGCCTGCACGTCCACGTCAACTGTCGAAAATGACGAAGAGACTCAAAAAGGTATCGCGCACCTATGGAGGTTGTCTGTCTGCGGCTGCGGTGAGAGAGCGCATTATAAGGGCATTCCTCATTGAGGAGCAAAAGATAGTGGCACGTGTATTGAAGGCGAAAAAGAACGCTGAAAAGAAGTGATAATGCAAATAAGGCAAATTATTGTTGTTTTGTTACTGATTGTGGAATGAGTAAAAATGTTTCATTGTTTTTCAATTGCTTTTATCGATGTCATTAGCTGAAATTCGAAAAAAACATCTAAATCTCGTACTAACTGGAAGAAACTAGTGGGTAGTGGGAGAAGGAGAGAACGATATAGACGATGGAGTTCGGTGATTGTGTATAGGTGAAGCTACTATGTATGTGTTAGTGGGTAATCATTCAGATGTGATACTTTATAGTCTTGTTTCGGAAAGGTCTGATGAATGAAAGGGAAGCTTACTGGGTGGAAAATTGTACGGAACTTTGAAGGTGAATGCGGGATTGAGATGGTGAAGATACTATAGCTGAAGCAGTTAAAATTTACGTCTCAAGAATCTATAAGTCGTCATATCCTCAAGTGTTCCGCAAATGTTGCGGTTGTGTGAAATATACATGCGGAAGTTATTTTAGCGTTTAAATTATTGTATAATGGAGGCACGATGGGGATAATAGTGAATGTAAAGTTCAAAGCATGGATTTAGTGTGAGGAAGGGTTGTGCAGCTTTATTTGTTTGTTTAATTATCCGGCGTTCCACATAGGCCAAGAGATCCAACAGAGGATACATGATTTACAGAGCGGTTATGGGTAAGTAAAGCAACTTACTGCACTGGAACCGCGTCGGGATATATTTCAGAAGTTAGCACTAAATTCGTATTTGTAAAATATTCTCGTTAAACAATCCAGCGGTATGGTTTTTCATCCGGAGGCGTCATTTTTTTCTAATAGTCTGGAAAGGGCTAAGAATTCGTCGAATGAGGGTTTACCTTTGAAGTGCTATTCTATAGGGTGGCGCAGCTGGAATAGTCAAAGAATATAATATTGGCTAAGTGAAGGATCGTTAAATCCTTAGTATTGCATGGTATCAAGAGAACTTATACCGGCGAATGTATTGGACTGATCAGAAGCTTTATTAAGTGGTGTCCATAACGGTTTTTCTGTAGTCGATCTTTGAGAGATATAAAATACACTACTGGAACGGATTTGAAAGTGACATGAAAGGAGTACTCAGAAAATACAAAAAAGGACAATTTTATGAGGACAATAATCATAAATTGGTCTATTTTATGGATCATAAAGTAATGATGTATCGAAGTGAAATCTTCAAACGACAATTATCGTGTTTAGTGACCGAGAAGTAAATTCTCTTGATATATACGATTATGATAAATCCGATAGTTGAGCTAAACTGTCGTTATTCCATTACCTAATATCCAATCATTAAATTAGCAAATTAAGGTCGAAATTAAAATAAGGGGCGAAAATATTTGTATATTTCGTTTTATTGGTATATTTTTCCATTTATTTAAATATTATGAGTTTATTTGAAGTTTTATTTTTCGGAGAGTGAATGATCGAAGATGAAATCGAATCATCGATATTAGAAACAATATATTCCATACTCTTGAAATGGAAATCGAAACAGTAGTTGATAGCGATTATCAGTGATATTTGTGATCTCATTCACTAGCTGATAAGATTATCAGTGATATCTTTGACCTCAATATCATTATTCATCGACACTTAGAAATGTTGGAACATAACAAACTAACTACATAAAAGCTCCTCACTTCTTTTGGAAATCTTTATCTTCACTCCGATCAATTCATTCAGAGTATCGAATACTGGCGTTTATGAGAATCTCGAGAGAGATGGAAAAGGGCTGCCAAACTACTTGATGAACTCCCTCAATCCCTCACATCGCTACGATCCAGTTAACTGCTTTCATCCTCCGTACACTATAGAGAATTATACATGGAGACAATTCTGTATTTATTTCGTTTCCTTGACTTAGCAAACAAATTCAATGTTTTTTAATCATTTATATGCTATTGTGAGTTCATTTCATCATTGCCATAAGTATAATAATGTTTATTTATATGCAGTCGAAGAAATTTTAATCTCTTCAGTTTCAGCTCACCTTAAATACCACTAATTAAGATTATTAATTGCATTTACACCTATGAATATTTCAAACGCTAAACGAATAGCGCAATTGAAAAGGTTATTAATTACTGCATGATAGAATCCGGGATGATCACGTAACATCCATGACGATGCGGTGATCATTCAATATCTGTCGGTGGTCATTCAATATCTGTCGGTGGTTATTCATATAATTGCTGTGAAGGCGAACGTTCACGTTTATGTATTTCAGTCAATAACCATCGAACTTAGCGTAATAAAATCGAATAGTTAAAACACCTAAGAGGATCGCATTATCAGATCTCATTTTTATCTATCGACTTGAAAGAAGTATAGTAACTGAAAGATGGGAAAGAATTCTGAGTGAATTTTTCGTTAGTTAATTTCTCTTCTTTCAATTTTACATCTATAAGATTGCTGATAAAAGTAACAATAAACTTTTAATGAATGAATGGATCACCACAATAAATTATGAGGAAATATTATTAATTTTTGAGATAAAAAGGTAATTTTTTTTGCCATAAATTTAGTTTAATCTGAATTTTTTTTAGGTCGAAAATTAATTTACAAAAAAAAAATTTTTAAAGTTTACTTATAAATCAAATTTAAATATATAAAAAATATATATATATTAGAGAAATATTCAAAAAAAAATTATTAAATTATATTTTTAAGTAATATAATTGAATATAGAAATTGTATATTAATAAATTACTTATATGACTTATTTGTGTTATGAATATTGCGAAGAAACTGTACATTTTAGAGAGAAAATTCGTAGCGGAAATTCGAGTGCCTCAAAGAAAATTTATGCACCTAACTGAAGTGTTCGAATTCAATTTCTCGTCGACATACGGCGGCGTTCCCTATCATAGCTAAATGATTTCCTTAAAGAACGAAATAGAAGAGGCGTTTTTGTGGATAGTTGGTTTCGATGTTTGTGCGCTCTTAGATGGTGGAAAAGGGCGTTACCCGAGTAGCTTCCATTAAAGATTCACAAAAATTATTACGGCGTTCGACTGAATGCACATCGAGGAGGAGGAGGGTGTGGGGGGGACAACCTAAAAATAGACGCACAAGCGAACGTGTTTGCTTGAGGGAATAAGTTTTGTTTAATGCTCGAATCGAGAGAAAAAAAAGAAGAAAGAAACAACTACAGCGATCTTTACTTAGTTTAATGAATGTCGCCAAATTCTTCATTCTTTTTTTTTCTTTCTTCATTCTTTTCTTTTATTTTAAAAAGGAGCATCGAACAGTCGACACACAAATTGCTCTTTCATAAGCGGCAAATATAAAACCGGTTAGAAATATAAAGCTAAAATATTTCTTGCATGCAATATAAGCTGAATTTTTTTCTCGCCAACTTTTCGATGAACTTAAATGAAAACGTTTTACGATATTTAGGTTAATTTCCTAAGAGAGATCAAAGAGATCGATCAATTCGATGAACTGATCGATCGATTGATCGATTGATTGACTGATTGATTGACTGATTGATTGATTGATTGATTGATTGATTGATTGATTGATTGATTGATTGATTGATTGATTGATTGATTGATTGATTGATTGATTGATTGATTGATTGATTGATTGATTGATTGATTGATTGATTGATTGATTGATTGATTGACTGATGAATTGGTTGATTGATTGATTGATTGATTGATTGATTGATTTATTTATTGATTGATTGATTGATTGATTGATTGATCGATTGATTGATTGACTGATTAGCAAGAAAATCCGCTAAAATATTGCATTGATTTTTTTTCCAGGAATTTCAGAAAATGATTAATTTTCTCGTTGAAATATTTGAGTCGATTTTTATGAGAATTACTTTTGCATTGAGAATATTTAATTTCGATTTTATTCTCTCAATAATTATCTTAATTAATATCTAAATTAAATGGGTTATAGTTTAAGATATTGTAAAATCTAAAATTTCTATACTACTTTATATATATATATATATATATATATATATATATATATATATATATATATATATATATACTATAGCTCATAGAAATCAAATAATCATAGAGATATTATATCGCTTTATCGTGAAATTACCAAATATCAGTATCGTTGCCAGTTTATTTATTTATTTGCGTCGAAAGAGTGGCATTATTAGCGATAATAAATAATACTTGAGACGCTATTGCACTTTAAACTTTACGAGTACTTCGCAACATTTAATTTGCATCGTTTGCAAACTGGCTTTCGTTTTCAACGTTTAAGTAGTTGCTGCACTATAAGTGAAAGTGTCGGCTATGATAGTTGCATCCGGAAGGGCATTTTTTTCTTCTTCTTCTCAAAAAATTCCAATCAAAACACTCGAAATTTATTTGCGGCTCTAAATTCTCGACTTTCGATCATTCGTCGCCAAAATTATATTATGCAAAATTTATTTATTAAACGCTTAAATATATCTCATCGAAGCTTCATCCTTAATGGCTTCATCTGCTTGCTAATCGAGCTTATTCCTGACTTTTCCGCCTCCTGATCTTTGTATACGCCTTCATAAGGATTCACTCTAGTTTGCGAGGAGGACTGAGTCAATCCTACCTCTATCATGGATGAAATAAGGCTTTCTCACATATACTCTATAAACTATCGGTAGCACACTGATCGATAAAATATGTGCTAAAAGACCATTCCTGCTCATCGTTAGCACATATTGACATTCTGGAGAATTTCATTTATTGCCCGAACGTCCATCTTTATTCTCTTGGCGTCAGCCTTTAGACCCTTTATTCTCTCGGATGATTCTTTCATCAGTTAGGTCATTTCATAGACCTGAATTGAATTGAATGATTCTCTTTCAATCGACGCATATTGTCGACTTAAAGAGAACGAAGAAGAATACATCGAAATGATTCTCTTTTGTTTTGTTCCGATAATATCGATAAATAAATAGAATGGGTTACAGAAATAGACTAAATATTGCTTCGAAGACATGCAAAAAAAAGAACGGTGAGTTTGGTGGAACGTATATATATTGAGTGCGTTCACTTACTTTCTGTCTCTCCGTCTCTCTCTCTCTGTCTGCCTGTCTCTGTCTCTCTCTCTCTCTGTCGTAGAACACTATCGATGAGCACATACCAATGGCCAGCTAGCTGCTTGACGTAGACAGTACACACACATTCGATGGATGGATGGATGACCTTGAAAGAACATCATTTCAATTATTAGAAAGATACTCTTTATTAGAGATTATTTCTCAAAGTTCTTATATATTATAAAGAATTTTAAACGATTGAAATTAATTTAGAATTCAGTTCAATTCAATTAAAGAAATAATTCCAAAAGAGAGGGAAATTTAATTTTAGAATTCAGTCCAATTCAATTAAAGAAATAATTCCAAAAGAGAGGGGAATTTAGTTCTTTTCTTAAATTATAAAGATAATTCATCACTAAATATGAGATTAATTTATAATATTAAAAATGAATTTTGCATAAATAATTTCCAATATTTATATTAATTTAATTAAAAAAATGATTTATGCAACTGGAATTTCTCTTCGACGAAGATTTAATGAAGAGAATATAGAAAATTTCGATCGTTTAAGTTGATTTGAGGTTCACATCAAATGAGATGAAATAAATTGAAAATGATCCAATTTACTCTCCCACTTAATTCTTAGTCCGACTTATTTTGAGGTGACGACGGTCGAGGTGACGACGGTCGAAATCGATTAGATGCGGCTGAGAAACATTTCTTTTGAATTTCTAATTCTGCTCAGATTCTTCGAAATCGAATGCGTCTGCACGAAAGTCAACGCTAATTGCCGGTCTATAATACAAAATTGCAAGGTTGCATTTATATATATATATATATATATATATATATATATATAGAGAGAGAGAGAGAGAGAGAGAGGAAGAGAAAGAATGGTGTTTTTTGCTTAGGCGTATGTCGAGACGGAAACAATGCCTTGAAATGTTTTCCTTTGAATTTTAATTTCATATTTCCTCCTAATAAGTTGAAAGATGAGGATAAAGTAGGATGACTTCGGAAAATGAAATCAACGGCTATGAGAGAATTTAAGAAACTCGTAAGGCGATCCGAAAATCGTATGAAAAGAGCGGCGATTGATCGAAGTTTTCGTCGATTCGATTGCCAAATCGATACAGTTATTTCATTTCTCATTTGGAGCGTTAATGTTGCTACCCCATAACGCACCATCTAATCATATATCTCCAGGTATTCGCTTACTCCGACCGTATTGCGTTTTTGTTTCGATTAGTTCATTAACGATGAGATTTTGTCGTATTCCCATCAATGAGATGATTGCAAACTCAAAGGATCCTATATTGTGATTTCTTAGAGTGAATGAAGTTTGAAAATACCACAGCAGATATTCGTTTTCCTATTCTATTTGGACTAACGAATTCATACAGGTGAAATTCATATAGGTTAATTTATATAGGTGACCTGAAAGGATACGAGAAATGAGGCAAGAAACGGAAGTATAGAGAGTAGGAGAAACCGCAACTCGAACCTTGAACTCTTACTATTTAAGCGATGACGGTAATCACCTTCTACACTATTGCAGCATGCTTATAATTCCACGTTTAAGCCCCCTTGTATGAGGCCGTAGAAAATTAATGCTGATAAGCGGGCAAACTTTAAAGCGCATTATCACCGAAAGTGAAAATATCTCCTAAATGCTATCGTCACGCAATTATTACAGTAACAATCACCATTTTATTATTTAAGAGTGTACTGTATCGGTTGTATTATGTTGTGATATTGCAAGAGATGTATGTCTTTGTGCTTTTATTTCCCTTCGTTTCGACCTCTTTCAACCAATTCTCTTCGCATTGAATAACAAGGCAGTGCTATAAAGAGTAACGACAAGCTTTGTGAACACTTCAGCCAGCTGCTGTCTAACGGCGGGTTCCGTCCTCGAAGAACACTCCTCCATCGATGGAACAATATTTCGGGCAAACACCCCTCTCTCCAGGTTTGCCTGGTGGTCCCTGAGGTCCGGGTGCTCCGGGCTGTCCGTCGGCTCCATTCGTTCCATCGGGGCCTTTCTCGCCAGGGGGTCCCATTGGTCCTGGGGCACCATCTTGGCCAGGCTGTCCAGGTCGTCCTGGTGGTCCAGGTGGTCCCATATCGCCTGTAAATTACTCGTAATAACAGAAATAAGTTGAGCTTACAAATGACCCTTTTGTGAAATCCTCGTTCAAAGGTTTAGAGTGGAGGACATCGTGGACTGCATGTTAGCTAGGGATTTCTGGCTTTGAAATAGTGCAGCAGAAGTGGCCTTGGTCATAAAGCAGATCGAAATTATCCGTTTTTTTTACACAACGTGTGAACTGCACCGCTTCAAAAAACTGTATTACTTACCGGGTTCTCCAGGCTCTCCCGGTTCGAGTGGCTCGTCGGGTGCGTTCTCGCCTGGAGGTCCGTTGGGTCCAGGCGGTCCCATTTCTCCAGGTGCTCCAGGTGGTCCCTTTGGTCCTGGCTCTCCTGGTGGTCCGTCCATTCCTGGGCTGCCTGGTGCTCCGTCTGGTCCGGGTTCTCCTGCGGGTCCTGGTGGGCCAGGTGGGCCAGGTGGTCCAGGTGGGCAAGGCCTGCATGGTGGTGGAGTAATGGGCTCACAAGGCTGTGGTGGTGGTCTCCCTGGATTACCGGGCAGGCCAGGTGCTCCTGGCTTCCCTGGTTTTCCTGGTCGTCCCTTCGGTCCCTTTGGTCCTGGTGGGCCCCGTATGCAGCAACCAGCGCACTGGTCGCTAATCTGACGGGCTGTCCTGTTATGTGCGAAAACAGGGTTCTGCCCTAAGAGGTCAACATCTGTCCATGTTTGCTTTGCCGATTGCTGAAAGAAAAAGAAAGTATTTCTAAAAATCAACAAACAGTCGTATCAATCTCTAATGTTAGTTAGTTCGGAGTTTCTTTAAATCATATGAAAGTAAATGTGACGAATGGGAAGCTGTTCATTAATTGGTAGAATAAAAATAGGGGAACTGCTTTTACACCGAAAATTTGAAGATGCGTTTTTCTAATGAAATTTTTCTAATGAAATTTTTCTAATGAAAAATTCAAACGTTCTAAACGTGCTTGTTAAAAGAAATCTCGAAGGAGAATTTCTTATAGCAAGTAAGGAAAAAGAACATTTTTCAAGTAATTCACCTATGTCCTCCTATTTCTATCAATCACTATTGGTCTCCTTATATGGAGACTATAAAATTTTCGCATATCTTTTTCTCTCTCTTTAATTTATTTCTGAATATTTCACTTAATTCTTTCGAGTAAACGCAGTCGAATCTAGTAATTAAACAAGATAAATTAATTAAATTTCACCTTAAATGATAATTTAATTAAGTAATTTAAAGCAATAAAGTTTCCCAAATGTGAAAATAATTCAATTTCCATAGTCACTCAATGTTAAACATGAGAATTTCAAGCAATATTAGCTTGCAAAATTCGTGAAATTAAATGGATTTTTCTTCGAGTATAGTATAGATTTGCATTAAATTCTTCTATTTCTTTGGAGTTTATCTAATAGTTCAATGGAATTCCCGGTCAAGTAATTTTGTCAAATGAGCGAAATTAATTTCAAGCTTTTATTGGATCTAAATGCGAGAGACATTCAATGCGAGCGATTTTCGATTTTAGCATAGACGATATAAATAGAGGTAAGATAGGTAATTTACCTTGTAGGTAAATTAATGAGTTAATTCTAAACTATTAATGATATTCGCAACTATGATATATGTTTCGATAATGATATACTCTATGAACGCAAATCTTTCATAAGACAATAGCAAAATAACCTCATAATTTTTCGAATATTCTAATCGAGAAAAAAAAAGAGTTGAAATTAAAATAAAATCCAATCTTATTGGGAATGAATAGAATAGAGTAACATATGAAATATGGCATAGAGTCCAATGAGATCATTAATATACCTTACAAAAGGCGATTTCGTTATGCATCTGTCGGCGAACGTGATGAATATAGTTGTAGACCATTGGTAACGTAACGCATACCGAGAGGACGGCTACCACCGAGAAAGTGATTGCCGCATAGGCGACAAATTTATACGCCTTGATGCGATTTTGCGCTTCCATTATGAGCCGTTCGCACTAGTTGGAAACGGCCGACGAGTGATGTGTTGCAACGAACTAAACACTCACCTTAAATAGCCCCATACGCCCCATTCGTCGTTGCTTTGCCAAACCCGGACACCCGTTTTCACGTTCTACACCCATGGCGAATTTTTTTTTCTTGTCTTCATTTTCTTCTCTTTTTTTTCTTACTGAAAGCGTTTCAAAATCCAACCGTCTAATTGCTGACGTGCCGATGCAAACCTTACACGTTGCCTCCCTCATACGAAGGAAAATTACCACCGCGATACTCTTTTGCTATTTGCATTCGCTATCATATCAATAGGTCGTGAAGCTGAAGCTTGAAGTTTTCCTCCTCCTCCCCACCCTCCACCCAAGTGAATTGTTAACGATTTTCGTATTTAAATGAACGTGAATCTAGGTGTTTGGGAATTCCTATATAGTGAAAAGAATTCCAAATTCCGCTTGTTGGTAATTTTAGGGGAAAAATATAACTGAAAGTGTTAGAAATTGATCATCGAATGCAAGTTATCTTCCTTCATTCATATTCACGCCGAGCGTGCAGTAATAACTTCTCTATAGTAGTAATAACTTTTTTATGCAGTAATGACTTCTTTATAGCAGTAATAACCTCTCTATAGCAGTAATAGCTTCTCTATAGCACTAAAGAGTTCTATGTCGAATACGTGTTATTGTTAGCATATTTCTTTGTTATCTTCAGCATTTTATTTCATTCTATCGTCATTTTTAGTATATTTATAGTATATTTATTTATTTATAGTATATTTTAGTATATTTATTTGTCGATATTTCAATGATATATATACGAAACATAAAACAAAAATATTTTAGATTCGTTTCCACAATTGACAATGAATTATATTCGCAATCATTCATCATCATTCATGACGCTTTCCACTACGCTATCAAGAGGCGTCAATTCCAAAGCGATGTCGTTCGAAAATGAATCGGTGGTGATGTTTTGATCGCTTTTTCTTTCGTTGATAGGGGATTCATCACCGGAAATAGTCGAATTTCTCTTAAACTCGTGTAATTGAGCATAGATCTCTTATAATTGAGCACGACGAACAATTATCATTTGAATATCAGCTAAAGTATTCAAAAGAGTTCTCAAAGAAATTAGTCATATGCGAATTTATGAATTATAATCATTATTTTTGCATAAAAGTTATTTCAACGTTTACATTACTAAATATGCCGTTGAAGTAAGTAAATATTATTGGCGAAATGTTTTTTGTTCATTGAAGTGATAGGATGAAAATTTATTAGAAATAGTTTTGCAATATAATGGAAGAAAAATTTTCCACAAAATCTTTCTTAGTTAGTTTAATTTCGTTATTTTTTCAACAACGCTAATAAATTATCTTTGAAATAGTGAAAATGAAAGATGTGTAAGTGGTGCATATTATATAATAATAAATCGAGTATTATATATGATATGATATGATATGATATATAACAGTAAATCAGATATGATATGATATGATATATGATATGATATGATATATAACAGTGAATCAGATATGATATGATATGATATATGATATGATATGATATATAACAGTGAATCAGATATGATATGATATGATATATAACAGTAAATCAGATATGATATGATATGATATATAACAGTAAATCAGATATGATATGATATGATATATAACAGTAAATCAGATAGGATATGATATGATATGATATATGATATGATATGATATATAACAGTGAATCAGATATGATATGATATGATATATAACAGTAAATCAGACAGGATATGATGATATGATATAATATAATATATGATATGATATATAACAGTGAATCAGATATGATATGATATGATATGATATTCGTATGATATGATACGAATATTTTATTGAAATTTCTAAAATATTCCTGCTGACTGCTTTTCTTAGATCTCTTTTCTCTCGCAAAATCATTTTTGTATTGATTAATTGAAAACTCTTAGCAAAGGAAGAATTTTTCTTGCATTCATATAGTTGGAATTTTTGTGAGAAATATTGATAAGCGTTAGCGGCATTGAAAGAAATTCCAAAGTTAGGGCGGTCTCTATACGAGATTGCTTCCTCTTGAAACCGGTTCTTTGCGTATCTTAAAGTGCTTTTGCTGAACTCATTCAACGAGCGCTCATCGATGTGCTGCAACCAACCAACTAATTCGTCAACGAAACCTTTTCTTACGCAGAGAGGGAGGGATGTGTGCTTTAAAATGATTCATTCATTAAGTGATTAATTAAACGTTCATTTTATTCTTTTCAAATTTTTTTTTTGCCGCTCTACTCTTTTGCAATTCTATCATTCTTTTGGCTAGTATTTTACTTGAATTGTTTTTTGCTCTTTTCATAGTTATCGTTGGAACGAAAGGGAACGCAAACATTTTGTGTAATAAAATGCACGTCGTGTTCGTTTTATTGGGCGATTGTGTCGTTTCATTTCATAAACTCAACTTAGATGGTGATGGAAAAAGTTTTCGAACGCTCAACTTGAATCGTCCCCCTCTTTAGCATTTTCTCATAAATTCTATTGTTTTTTGTTAATTAATTAATTAACCTTAATTATATTAATTTAAGAAAATAAACCTTTATTAATTAATTCAAATAATCGCCTTAATTAATTAATTAAATTAATTACCTTCATTAATTAATTTAAGAAAATAAACATTACAGTCGTAATCATTTGAGTAATTGGGATATTATTTACTTTATAAGCAAGTTTTTCTTCTTCTCACTATTGCAAATTCGATATCTTTAATTAATTTGAAGTTGTTTGGTCAACATTCACTCATCAATTTCATTTCGAAATTCGTATCGATATTATCGATGATTCAGAGATTTTTTTTTTGCATTTCGACTTATTCGGTGAGAATTTAAATTTCCAACATTGCTAATAGGTGCAAAGGTTATATATATCTATATATCTATATATCATATCATATCTATATCACATGATATATCATATCACATCATATCATATATATGATATGATATCATATCATATCATATGATATATATCATTTTCCAGAATGGGCAATCCATTTCTCTAAAAATTTCACTAATTTGCTTTTCTTATTTCAGGAGCCATAGAAGGAGTCGTTATTGGAGTCGGAAAGAAGTCACAGATTTGAAGTATTTGAAGAAGTATCCAAATAGGTGTTGTTATCTTGAAAGTAAAGAAAAGTATATGTCATTCTTCTTTCTTTTATTTTTCAAGACTTCATACAAATGAGCGGAGATGTTCACTTCTCGATTGCAATAGAAAAGGAAGCAATTCTCATCGAGTGTTTTTTATTTCCAAGTGTATCTGCATGGAGAAAGGGGTTTTTTTGTGCTAGTAGAGACGTTTGCAAATATAGAGAGAAAAGGACCACCCTAGAGAATGATGCAGTAATTGATAGTCTATGTCACACCTATCAACGGTATGTAGCACCTAAAATATTCCAACTTTCATTTCTCTTATTACTGCGATCGTTGACATTGTTTTTTTTTGCGCGCGCGCAAGGGTAACCATTAAATGGGAAATCATATTCAAAATTGCTGTTTTTAAAATATTTATTTCTTTTAATTTCATTTTAAAGTTTCAAATTATAGGGAATATTTCGTTTATAATAAAATAATGAGTAAATATGTGGGTTATTTTCTTAAACAATATATATAATTTCGACTCTCGAATAGATCATACTAAAATCGATTGATTTAACTATCGATTTGCATCAATTATCAGTTATGAAGACGTTCAAATCTGATAGAGAAATATGGAATTGTTGCCGTTGAAGATATTCCCATTCGATGATAAGTTCAAAACTATGCATAAAGATCCATAGCATTCCAGATAAAACAAGCCTATGTTGATAATTTTGAACCGTTGAGTGTTTCATTCTCGGTCTTCCATTTCGTTAAGATGAGGGAATCTTTGCAGAGGCAGTGCATATGATATTGTAGAAGTTAATGAATCAGAAAGAATAACGAGGAGAGGGGAAAAAAGTGATGGTTGGAGAATTTAGTGGTATACTGGTATATTGGTGTATTGGTATATATTAGTTTAGTGGTATACTGGTAGAAAGAAGGGGTTATATTCCAATTTTACACCAATGAATTCCTCATTTTACATATTCTCTCATATGTGATATGTGTATATGTGTGTGTTTTTTGCATATTTTAAATTATTATTGAAATATAAATGAATTCTTAATAAAATATGTTTATTTATTTATTTATTTTTTGCACATTTGTCGAGAAATTTCTCTAACGAATAACAAAGAATAGCGACAAAAATAAATGCAAATAACATATTGATGAAGATACGAATTATGCGAATTTAAATTTAAAATTTAAATTATGATTTTTTAAATTTAAAAAATACATAAATTTCTCCTTAAGGTCGGAAAATTATTAACGTTTCACTTGAATTAATTTTGCTGGTGTGGAAAATTCCTGAAAATTCCAGATTTCATACTAACTTCCGTAAATAATGAATGAACAAAAAAAACAGCCAATAAATGAACAATCTGCATAAGTTGTTTTCAGTCATAACTTCAATTATTGTCCGCGATTTTTGCATTTTGCAAAGAGTCTGCAAAAGTTTACCTATTTTTTTGCAATCGTCTTGCAATACTGAAGAATTCTTTCGGTAAGGAAATTTTTGCCAAACTTCTATGAAAACACAACTTGCATATAAAGGATTTAATTTAATTTGAGTGGATACAATAACTTCGATGTTTTATTTTAAATTTTATATTTAAAGTCAGAGGGAAACATTTTAAAGCATCGTCCTATCCAGAATATCCTGAAATATAACTACTAACTTCACTTTATGGCTTCGAAATGGAGAGAAGTTTTGAGATATTATGCGTCTTTAGTAATTTATATTTTAAGCATATTTTAAATTTCGTTTCTACTGAAATTGCGCTTGCGATCTCTAAAATTAGTACATAATTTGTAGGAATTTTCAGTCGTTTATTGAAAATTATAGAAATCAAAGATGAAATATTGATGAATAAGAAAATTGAGAATAATTCTAATTAATGATAATGAATTGCAAATAATTTGCTAGAATTTAAGTGATCTTTGCCGCTAAAGGGCCCGAAAGGGGGTATCGACTTCTTGTCTCATAACCGGTCGTCTATTGGTTTCCATCTTCTAGGTTGTAATAAACCACTGAATGTTTCATTCATTTTTTTGAAGAGAGGAGGTTGCTTCAAAACGAGTAAATAAATCTTGCTGAGACAAAAAAAAAAAATAATTCGACATTTAATGTGAATATCATCATTTATCTTACCATTTCGATAAAGCTATGAGAGATTTTCGTTTGAACACTGAAGTTTATTCGTTCATCAATGATTGCCAGTCGACAATTATAATCGTTTACTTCCATATAACTGCTCTCTTCCATATATCAATCGTTTCGGATCTTTGAATTATTCGAGTATTTAGTCGGATATCTATTCGGATATTCGAGTATCTAATTCACTGAACTCTCATCTCTCACGTCAATGGGTCACTAAATTAATTCCCCACAAAACCTGTCGGATCTAATGATTGCTTCAGCGATATCAATGCAGTTCCAATATAAACCAGTTTGCTAATAATGAACTAGCTTTTTTGCTTAAAATTTCGTTGCATTTCTTCAACAAACTCGATTCAAATTCATCTTCGTTGAAACATAAAAAACAACAACGTAATATATTTCATTATGTTTTACATTCTACTTTATGAAGAAGATCATCTATTCGGGTATATGAACGTCAGTAATTATAAAGCTTTGGAAATGGAAATGCCACGGCTTTCGACATTTAGCCAAGGAAATGGCATGGCTTTCGACATTCGGCCAAGGAAATGGCACTGCCTTCGACATGAAAGCATTGGGAAAGCATCAATTAATAAGCGGTCGATCGACGTGGAAACCATCAATAAGCATTGGAGGATAGTCCATTAAGCATTGCAAAGCAATAAGATATTCGTATAATACAAATATTGAAATACTTAAAAATTGAACGAACGAAATCACTACAAATTTTATAAAGGGATATCTGATAAAAATTAAAGAATGATGAAAAAAAAGATTGAATTTCAAAGATATAATCAAACAATTTTTTAGCTGATTAATTTGAAGGGGAACTCTATCAGATTTCTTCTCCCATAATGTGATAATTTACCCATTCGGGTAGGAATTTCCAATCTATAAGCGAGAAAAAGGTAAACGATTAAACGAAGATTACCTGATATGGACATCGGAGATGATTCTAGGTGTCACCAGATGATAAGACTACCCGATATGGACATCGGAAGTGATTCTAGGTGTCAGTAGACGATCATTTTCGTTGCTGCAAACGTGTTAAGGTCATTAAGCATTTTACCTTTGAAAAGGTCACCTGTGCAGCTAATCACCAAATACCTTGAAAACAAGCAAATGAACATGTTCCAGCAATACAGCTTCTTAGAGGATATTACAACATCCATTAATGATATCTTTCGATGATATCGAAACGAAATACTAAACTATAATTTAAAGAGATGAAATAGATTTAATACATAATTATTTCTCTTGAAATGCGATCCATTGCAAATGAATTTCATAGCAAAGAATATCAATGAAGACATCCTTATAAGGGGAGAATTCATTTTTTAAACATAACCACCTGAAAATGAATGCAATCACTGGCAATGAACTCTAGAGTTATATACAAATCCATGAAAAGTTGGAAATTCTATGAGAATTCTATATGAAATATTTTCTGGAAAATGATTACACTAATAGAGAAATATCGAAATTCAAAGATTTCAACGTCAAAGACCTCAAAAAATGGAAAATTATCTTGGAAAATAAGACTGAAATGAATTGTGTCCTCATTGAATTCACACATTCAGATCGAACGTTGCATTACTATTTGAGATGCAATAAGGTATCTTCTACTACATACACTGCAAAACATTGATTGGTTATTGCGATTCTTTGGAGAGGAAAAATTTGGTCTTCTTCACGCATCTCATACTTCTCGGATGAGAACATATAGCTTTGTCAGTTAAGTCTGCGGTATCCGATATGATAGAGACCGGGAAAGTAATTTCTCATTTGAATTTAACTAAGATTCCAGAATACGGCTTATATTCGAGGGGTTATATCCAGAAATTTCAGGATGAGACATATATCGAAAGAACACATTCGATGTTTTCTTACTTCAATTCTTCAAATTTCGAAATATTTCTCGGTATTTTAGTATATTTTACGAATTCATAAAAAAAAGTAACACATAAATATATTGTAAGTGGATAAACGACATCAGAGCGCATATGGACAGCCGGGAGAGATTTAACTATAGTTACTTGTGATGATAAAAGAGTAAACGATGCTTGAGAAAATGGTTTAATCAACTATACTAATTGGGAATTCACTTAACAATAACAGTTAATGATTAAATGTAAGTAAGCTCTCTTGGAGTTACAAGAGACGGATCAACATAGACCAAATAGCTCTCTTTTATGACGAGATTCTCGAAAACACAACGATTTGTGTCTTATACGCATATATTTGCTACTCGTTGTTGAGTCTTTGTAGTTTTCCAGTAATTTTAGTATCGTTTAACCAAAGAAATTATTGAAATAATATAATCGAATGATGATCATCTCAAATTTTTTGGATAACCTTCTCGGATGGATGGGAGAAAAATCTCTCTTTTGATTTGACGACTTGTTGAATTGATCTATTCTGAAAGAGAGTCAATCTATTGAAAAAGGTCTCATATTTACTTCAACTTTCATTAATTCTATATTTTTGGAAGTATCACCGATGTTTGCGCTTCATCTTATCAGTCGACATATCATTATATCCTCATAATAATGCTTCCTTATCAGTCGACCTATCATTATATCCTCATAATAATGCTTCCTTATCAGTCGACCTATCATTATATCCTCATAATAATGCTTCCTTATCAGTCGACCTATCATTATATCCTCAGATTGTCACCTCTGTCACACCATACCGCCTCCCCCTATTACTAACAAACAAAGCAATAGTGGGAATAGAGCTGCTAAAGACATTCCGGAATCATATTCGAATTTTCAATTGGTTAGCTACGATACGTTATGGCACAAGAAGTTATCGATTTTCCGGGGCGATAGGGGATTGTGCATCTGCAATGTTTTTTTATGCGTCCATTGATATTGGTGGGGGGTTGCCGACATTGAGATGATGGTAGTTGGGGGCTGCCGACATTGGGACGATGGTACTTGGAGATTGCCGACATTGAGACCGTGGTTTTCGTCGATTATGAGTACCGTTCCGTTGGCGGTTTTATCGTGCTTCCAAAAAATTGGCCAGTTTTTTGGTACTTCATTTAATTTTTCTATTAAAGTTACTTGGAATTATATATTCTATGATTTGAATTATAGCGGTTAGTTCAGTTTATTAATTCATTTATTGCTTTCTACAACATGAAGATGAGTTGTTTAGTTAGCTGATTGAATAACTGGCAATTTGTGTTAGTCTCATTCTTGAGGTAATTCTTGCTTGTGCTTCGAGTGTGATGAATGTTGATGTGATGGTCGTCTCAAATTTTTTATGAGTATTTCGTTTTTACTTGAGGAACTTGAGGAACTAGTCTTGAGGAATTTACTTGAGGAACTTACCTGAGGAACTACTTGAGGAACTTACCTGAGAAAGTTATTATATTCCCAATTAAAGTTATTATAATATCTTTTAGGTTATCTTTAAATATAATTTTTATAGATCACTGAATCTTAATGCTATAGTTGCATTAATTTGAGCTCAATCATTAAAGAATTTCGACTTTTTGACATTTTATATCTCACCTTATAGGTTATATTTTTATCTCTTCTATATATTGGTGCGTTTAAAAAGGGAAATAAAAGATTATCTATGAGCGATTACCCATTAGGACTTTCATCCCCCATTCATCCTCGTCACTTCAGCGTTTCCTTTCGGCGGACGCATAAATTGCCTTAATAAATCGTTGTAATTGAAGCGATTAACGATCCGATCGTTAACGATCCTCGTACAGGTCCGATCGTTTCGAACTTCTTGCAACATCGTTGAGTTTGTTGGTTCAACCCTCGCCCTGCCCTCCCGCTCAATCCATCGTTGTTTCATTCGTTTGTGGAATCAATACAGCACTTTCAGTGCTTGTATTGAGAGATGTAAACTACAGGGATCGATTCAGTAGGGCATATTTGATGGGGGATTTTTTGTTATTGTTGTTATTGTTGTTGTTGTTTGTTGGGCGTGTGCACACGAGAAGATATCCGCCTCTTATTTTTTGTTTACCTTCATGATCCCATCACTCTACTTCGTTGGTGGGTGCCATTGTTGATTATTGAAATGTGCTTGAGATGTAGAAGTGAACCATTCTCGTTCCTTCCTCTAGCTCCATCGTTGTCTTAATTACAAAGCGGCAATAGATTATGGTCTCAGTTTCAAGCACTGTGTTCCTAGTACACTCAATAGATGTTGTTCAATGCCATACTTTTTTTTTTGTTATTAACCTCCTCCATATTTACGCTATATATTTAGCTTGCCACCCCAAGCGATATGAATAAATTTTTATCGAAACCCTTAGCTGACTATAGGTTTTACATAAATTGCGTTGATGTTTCTATGAAGAACCTTCTAATCTTCTTGGTTTTGCTTCCATATTTCCTACTTCGATAGAAAGCAATATGACTTGAGGTGGTGGAGAACCTGAGGTTTATTAGTGCAAAAAGAAGTTACAAACCAACGGATCTGCAAATGTCCACTTTGGCTGTTGTCCGCGATACTTCGTTTTATCCTATTGATATATCTTAATTCCCCGTAGGTGATCAGTCATATGGCAATATATTCGTTGAGACAATTTCTTGCAGGTATTTTTTTGCATACTTCACTCGGGATTGTATTCTTTTGTGGCGAATAGGACGTGATGTACGGCTTCACGGGTCAGAACCAATACGGGTAAATCTTTACACTTCATCGCTTTCCGCATCCGATCATTGAAATCAAGTTTATCGCACATAAATAAACGTATATATTTAAATATGTACGGGTGTATAGATGTAAGCAGAACATGAATATTTGCTCGATTGGTTTATGTGTAGGATACTTTACTGTTTTTTGTGGTTTATTCATCTTCGTTGGCACCGTCGACATGAAAGATACCAATTTGAGAAGTTACAATTCAACGTACGCAACCTCACCGGCGGCGGCGGTCTATAGTGCGGTTCAATCGCAGCAAACACCACATACACCAACATTGGGAGCTGTTGGAGCTACCAACCCGACTAGTGTCTATGCGAGGTAATTTTCAAGCCTTCGATATTTCCGGTGTTGTTCGGGTCCATTGCATCTGGAGCAAATATCACCCGATCAGTTACTAATTAATGATTGACTGCAGTGTTGAAGTTACCGGGCAGTAATTTTCCTTGCTGATACAATGGTTCGGGTGGGAGGGGATGGGGAGCTTCTCGCTATTCGTCATGGATGCTCATTGGATCTAGTCATTCGACAAGCATTGATTGTTATCGTATTTTGTCGCCGTAAGGCAGTTAATTGCGTTGACGGGAACAGCTTTTGGAGTACTGCGTACAACATAGGCCGTTAATGATTTTGGCTCGGTGGCCAATTACTAGAAGCATATGATATGGAATTTTTTTGTGGTATAGAAACAAAGGAAAGCGACTGATGTGACGAGGGTTAAGGATTCTTTTGGTATTACAGCATCGGGAATGTGGTCGGATAGATTTGTATCTATCAAGTCAGCATTCTTCGACAAAATTAGTGAGTGAATGGTTGCCGTAAAAGTGGAATATTAGAGCGTTTGAGAGGAGTAGGAGCTCATTTTTCTGATGCTTTCGCGAGAGGAATTCCAGTGAACTCTCATCTTGAGCATTATGGGTATACAAAGGCATAAAAGTGCCGTATCGATGCATGTATCTTTTCGACGCTCATCATGAGAGGAATTTCAATTGACTTTTGCTTTTTCTTAATGATGATGATTGAGAAAAATTTCGTGGAATCATTTAATCTGTCCGCCTTTCTTGGAATTATCAGCTGGGAAATTTGCGATTTACGGGATCACAGGAATTCTCCATGCGCTGTAACAGTTGGTTTTTTTAGTGTATGTGGAGAGGTGGGGGGGGGGGGGGGGAGGTGAAGGAAGGGTGGTGGAAGGATGTCCTATGGGTTTTGAAAGTGATCATATCGCGATAATTTGCCGAAGAAATAGCACCTTTTATATATAAGGTCTTAGCTTATAATATTTTTAAGATGAAGTATTCGACGGTTATTCTGAAAGTGTTTCGGGTGACAATGAATCTAAAAATGCGCTTCGAAAATATAATTACACATTGGAAGCGATTTGTTTGAAGAAGTATTGCATAGTTGGAATTACTGAACTGAAATAGTTTCCAGTTTCTCAAATGCGGCAGCTGCAGCGGCACCTTCAGCTTCACCATACGCAGCTGCAGCAGCTTATGCAGCCACACCTAGTGCAGCGGCCGCCTATGCACAGTACGGGCAAACGGCTGCTGCCGTCGCAGCTGTACAGCAACAACAGCAGGTAATTTTTTATCTTTGAGCTGTGTTTCCTTTTTCGTAGCATTACTGACGAAGATTTTTTGCAGTATGGGAATAAGTTTCCTGTCTTTTTTGCAAAATAAAAATGCGCATTCGAAGCAGCACATGAAATAGTTGATTGGTGATAGGTAAGGTATCTCTTTGAACAATAGAAATTCCCCTCAATGCGTTCGTTTTTCTCTCAGCTGGTTGGATTTTCTATAGGCGGTTAATTTTGAATTGCTGGTGGATGTTTAAGCTACAAGCGGCGACTGGTGTCGTAAGTGCATCGGCAGCTGGTTATGGTGCACATACTGCGGCTACGCGCCTCACTGATTCCTACAGCACAGTAGGTACTGTACCGTCAACTGGTGGTACATATACATCGCTTGCCGGTAAGTCGTTTCGATGTACATTTTTTGCTGTAGGCATACTGAGCAGGTTCTACGCTCTCTTTTATTTACTGTGGTAACAGTGCTAACTGAAGGAGGAATCATTCTATCAGATTCAGCAGTGGGAGCATTAGTGCACTGTTTTTGCTCGTTGGGAAATGAAGCAATATATAGCGTTGTGTGAGTGCAGAGGTGAGCACATTTTGGGAATTTAATGAAGGTTGTGGATTTGACTAAAAGGCCAAGCTGCCAAATCGGCAGTTCCTTGTATCAACCAAAGCATAAAGGGGTAACTCAGTTTGCCGTATGATATTATCCGTGGGAGTGAGCGATATTGCTGTTATTTTGCGTCATTTTGATTGTGATTGGAAGCTTCAAATAGTCGTTGCACAAATCTGACGTATCCTTACTAATCTCGTAGTTGCTTTCAGTTACACTTTATTTCGTTTTGCGTTTCGATTTTCTTTAAAATCGGCGATGCGAACGTTTGATTTCGTAGAATTGGACATGTGCTAGTGAATAGCAACTTTAGATGTTTATTTTGTAAGTTGACGATCTTCTAAGAATTGTTTAGAGATGCATATGGTGGAATTGTTCGGAATGAGGTTTTTTTATTGGTGCGCCTGGATGCTATTTGTTCCAGTTGGTATGACTAATGGAATCATTATTTCGCAGTACGTCGATCGAATTGCGCATAGAACCCTTAGCGCATATGAGCTATAAGTGGCCATTAGTTTGTTTAAGCCAATTTATTGATCAGAGGAGTTTAAAGTAGTTCATTTCCAGTTTAATTTCATTAGACGTTGATAATGATCGGAGCTCTGTGTCGTCTATTGGAGCACTGTGCGTTGTGATCGATAACTGAGTAGGATTTATAGGTGTTGGTTGATAGTTATGATGGAGTTATAGTCCGTTTAGTATGTGATGTGTTCAGACTACACAAATACTTTGCGGACTGCAGCCGCGGCGGCAGCGGTGGCGAACCCAACAAGCAACAGTTCATTTGTGGGGGTTACTCGTATCGGAACGACGTCGTCGAATCCTCTCACCAATACCGCCTCATCGGTCAGTGGAACGAGCACTGCTGGTTAGCGTTATGTCGTATTTGTTAATTCTTTGTAATGTTTTAAAGACGATAAATTGCCATGCTATGATAGGTTGGTGGTATATTAAGGTTGAGAGCATACCACGGGAGGGTGGTTTAAGATCTAAACGAGAAATAAAATGCATCTGCAGCATGCCTTACTCATTTACACGTCCTGCAGTAAGTTGGGCCCCGCCACAAACAATTATTTTCACTCTTCAATTGCCGATCGTTGTTGGCCTATGAGAATTGCTTTCCAGTTGCCGTTGCAATATATAAATATAATGAAGGAGAGAAGAGAGGTCATACTTTTTTCTCCGAAGACCTGGTAAATATTGAATGGCCGACCATATCTCTATAGTTGTTGCGGTTTCAAAAACATTCGGATGGATCGTTGACTACTTTTTTATCCATCAGTGACTCCGTTATTTCAAGGCAAGCGCTGACTCTAGTTTAATCTAAACATAGAGGGTATTGTTGTGGGAGCTCAAAAACACTGACGTAGGTTTATTTAAATTCCTATTAAAGCGTCGACGTACAGTGGTTATGATGCGGCTGTATATGCAGCGGCTAGCAGCTACCTGCAGTCGAAGGTGGCTGGTACTACTAATGTCTGGATGGGAGCTACGAAGAAAGCAAGCGCTGCGGCGGGGTTTGGTTCAACGAACGCATCATATGCGACGACCCCGTCGACTAACGTGACTGTAGCAGGAGTAGGTCGTGGTCAGCCAGGTACTAAAGGTGAGTTTGTTGGTGTTTGGTTTATGCTTATTGGGTTTTTATTGTTTATATTCTATTTGAGGAGTACTTGGCACAAATTATCCTTCCAAAGATATATTACGACTGAGAGGACTTGATTCAGAATGTCTTCTTGAGGTCTGAATCATAGACTATGCGGATACAGCGTTATTGAGAACATCGAGAAAGTGTTGGGTTCAATTGTTCGTTAGGAATGGTTGATGCACCTATCAATGCTTTGTTTAAGAACGGACGGAACGGATAGTGCACAGGTGAATTATTGTAATGGTAGGTCGTAAATGCGTAAAGAAAAGGTAGAGCAGCAGTGTGGAGGAAAATTGCTTAGTTAACCGTATGGAGATTTTGATGTGTTGGAAAATAAGCGTATTGTTCTGTTTTTGCTCCATCGTTTCTTCTGTCGCAATTTCCGTTCTCTTTATTATTATTTTGTCTCCTGTTTACCCGTCTTGGCAGGAGGTAATGAGCATCGTTCTAGGTCGCGGTGCATTCCCAAACAAGCGTTATGGTGGTCAGTCTCGTCCGGTTGGCGATATCCAACAATTTTACTGTGAGGTGTGCAAAATCAGTTGCGCGGGATCTCAGGTTGGATCCTTTCTGTTTTTTCTTATCATTGAAACTTGGTCTGTCAAGAGAACTCGTTGTGTAGCTTTTTATTTTATTAACAACGACTTAACAGTTCTAAATTTTTGTTTG